>CM072816.1:1800000-2302500 GCA_036937905.1 Salvia rosmarinus | reverse complement strand
TAACATTTTTAATTATAAAAAATAAATAATCATATAAAATATAATTAATATAATTAAATAATTATAGATATGTATATTTAATAATATTAGAATATCGGATGAGCTTTTTAAACCCGAAATCCCAGGCTTTTTTGGCCCAAAACCTGATAAGCCCGAGGTTTTTTAGTGCAGGTTTTTTAGGTCCGATTTTTTTCGAGCCTTCAATTTTTAAATCCAAACAAGCCCAAATCCCGGGTATACCGGGTGGGTTTTTTCGGTCTGGCTCATTTTTTCGGCTCGACTTACATTAATTCAAAAGAAAAATTGATATTATGTTTTGATACTTTCAAAAAATAATTAAAAAATATAAATAATAATAATAAAATCATATACGTAGCTCGAGTCATGTCCAGTGAAGAGACGTGAGTAGTACATGGACTATCAATATAGTTTGTCGTTTAACACGTACTTAAAAAATTAAAAATAAAAACTTCGATTTTCTTTTTTACATTCAAATATTGTCTTTTTCGATCAAGACTGAATATATTGCGAAAAAGTTTTTTTAGTGATAACGCATGCATGAAGATATATCTTTTACGATAAGAACATGTAGGGGCCAAATCAAAGAGCTTTAAAATAATTAAATCAAATGGTCCACGCATCTTAGTCACTATTGGTCTATATAATTATTAACTGATTAAAAAGTGGTAACTTTGTAACTATAGAATATCGTTTTCTAATTTTTATTTGACCGAATTTTAGAAGTGTAGTAGGGGACCCTTCTCTTTCTAAAACGAGATAATATATAGGTGGTTAATAATTAAACATGGTTAGTGAATGCAAGTAAATCGTGTAAATTTTCAATATCACGTATTCCCTTCGTCCACTAAATTCGTTCATTGATTTTAATGACACAGTCTTTAATAAATTATAATGAGTATAAAATAAGAGAATGTACAAAGGTGGGCTATGGAGATAATAAATGAATATATTAATGGATAATGAATGTAAAAATAAGGGGCATGGGTGGTTTTTTTTTTTTTGCAAATAAGTGGATATCTTTAGGTTAAAAATGTGAAGTTGATGTTTTAAAAAAAGACAAGTGAATATTTTTTGTGGACGGAACAAAATAGAATTAAATGAACGTATTTGATAGACGAATGGAGTAATATAAAAGCCTTGTGACTCAAATTTGTTTCTTCATTTGACTTATATTTTTTATAGTTTAAATTTAGCACGTCTTTTGGGATGAGGAGAATCTTGCAATTGCTTTTCATGAGTGTGCTTAAATCTCAATCTTTTGTAATTAATACTTCACAAAATACATTAGAAAGTAATTGCACATATAACTACAAGCTTTGTGCGACAAACCCAATCTAATATATGTCAGTGAACTCGAATTCATTATCAATTTCTTTTGTTTGAAAATTTTGTGAGTTGTAAAGGAATATAATTAGCTAGCTAGGTTGCACTTTTTCAAATAAGTCCATGCTTATAATGTTTAAGCTCTCCATAATTTTTCACTTAATAAAAATGAATTTTGAAACACACAATTTTTATGAAAGTTGGGCAATATTTAATATACTTATTCACATTACATTCATTTCCATATTTAGAAAACAAGGAATATCACCACATATTAATACGAAACAATCTCATATAGATAGATAGATATTTTGGTTCAAATAAGAACAATTTTTATCAAAAAAATTAAGAATTAAATGATTTGCTATGAAAGTTGATGAATCTGTTGGTAAAGTTATTGAATCTAAAAATTTAGAATTTTTTTACCCGAGTTCGAATTTCATGAGGAGGGAAAATTCTATTTTTTTTTGGATTCAATAACTTCCCCAATAGATTCATCAACTTTAACAACGAATTTATTATTTTTTGGTTCTCATATTCTCACAATAAAAAATGGTTTTACGTTAACCCTCTCATATATATATTACTCTCTCCGTCCCCCAATTTTCTTCCTAGTTTTCTTTTTTGGGAGATCCTATAATTTTATTCATATCCATTTATGGTAACTATCTTCTCAATTTATTACCCTCAATAATATATTTTATTTACACCTTTTACCACCAATTACTCATCATTATCTCTCTTTTTTAACCTCAACAACTCATTTATTTACATGTTTTACCACATATGGTCCATCGCTAACTAATTTAATATTATATTATTGTGGACCATTACTCCACTCATAATATATTCAACAACTTTTACTAAAACTGGAACCGAAGATTCTCAAAAATAGATTTGGGGAACGGAGGGAGTTTGTAATTGTGTTTGTGAACGCATAAATGCATCCAATAAAGTGATAAATAAGATATAAAGTATCCATATTGGAATATATTATTATCATCTGAGCCACACATATACAGAATTCAAGATTTTGAGTCCCCCTCAAATATAAGTATTTTAATTTAACTTAATATTCTCTTGGAAACAAAGTGTTGCAGGATTGAAAATTATCGTCGGCATTTTGAGTTGTCTGAAACATCAAATCCCTTTAAATGGGCGAATGTGGAATCCACGATACAAGATGCTCCATCGCCCAATCCAATCACACAATACACAAATAAATAAATAAATAAATAAATAAAGTAATAAATTAGTCGAATGTAGTTGCATCTATAATAAACTTTACAAAACAAAAGTCAGATGGCACATTTTTTCAGATCGCAAACCTAATTGACGTACACCCACCGGCTACCACTTTAAATTAACGTAAAGTTATTTTATATTTAAATTTATCATACGCCTCATAAAAATAATAATTCCAATCTTTTTTTGATATCATGGAATCCGCAATGCTACCTGGGTGCGTCTTGGATAAACCCCACGCTCCTGCATAGCCGCAAACCACACATGACGGTGAAACCACACTGAAAACCAGGTGTGTGTGCCAAACCCATAGAGGCGTTTGGTGGGGTTCAACACGTGACCTCCACAAAGAATCACCTTAACCATTGAACTATCCCTAGGGGACAATAATTCCAATATTTGCTACGTTTAGCAGAGTAGAGTTCAATCAATCCCAATAATTTGAAAATTTATATTTATCCCAAATTATTGTGCCTCAACCTATAATAAATAAAGAGTTATTGGAGTATAAATACACCAACTTTGGACAATTTGATTTTTTTTCACGAACTTTAAAATTGTCATAAAATACACAAACTTAATGACTTTGGTGTTTTCATCGCGATTTCAAATTCAGATCAAATTAGATCTGAATTGATATCTCGAATTTACTATAGACTAAACGGTTAGTGATATAAACGACATCATAGAGAGATGACATAAAATATCGTCGTTCCATCAAAATAAATCAGATTTTATGATTTTTATGATTCATCGCATCAGCCCTCATTACAAAAATCAAGTCTTTTCGTTTGGTTCATCGTCTGATACTAGTTGGGATCAAAACAATCGAATATCCTTTCTACGATGTCGTTTATATCACCGATCGTTTTGTTTATGGTAAATTTCAAGATGTCAAGCCAGATTTAATTGGACTTAAATTTGAAGTCGTGGTAAAATCACTAAAATCGTTAAATTTTTGTATTTTGTGACAATTTTGTAAGTTCGTGATAAAAACCAAAATTGATCCAAAATTAGTGTATTTATGCGCAAATAATCCATAAATAAATAAATCATTTATATTTACCACTGATTCACTTTCTGGAAGTTCAATCCCAATATTTTGAAAATTTAATAATTGTGTGCATTTAATACATACTATGAGCTAGTAACTAGTAAATGTTAACGCAAGTCTTCATCAATTAATGGATATTAAAGTTGTATGAGTTAAATTCTATATTTTATACTTCTTTCGTCCCAATATTCATGGCACAATTTCTTTTTTGGAGTGTCCCATTAAGTTGGTTCGTTTCCAAAAATGAAAACACTTTTTACACTAAAAAGTATCTCGAATTTCGTGTCACCCACTACTTTACACACAAAACACAACTCTATTTAATTTATGTGCAAAAAAGAAACGTGTCATGAATATTAAGACGGAGGAAGTACTAAACTTCTGATTTTTCAATAGAGAAGGTTGATCGTTTTGGATATCTATAAAGGAACATTATTTTATGTCTAGAGCTCACAATTTAGAAAATCAATATCAATTATACATAAAGTTAAATAATAAGATGGGTAAGTATTTGAAGGATTATATGGTCAAATAAGTTCAAATTTATATGATTGATCAAAATGTGTGGTGATTAAATATATATAATTATTTCATTTATTCAAACTATTATCCCAAATAAAATAAAAAGGGAATGCAACTGCAAATTGCACTTTACATCACCCAAACCACTGGGTTTTATCACGAGACTTTTGATCGCAGATATTAATCATTCTATCATTATACCAATATATATATATATATATATATATATATATATATATATATATATATATATATATGAAAATTATTTCTGATATTTGGTGTTGCATGCTTGTATCTTTAATTTCATGATTATAATAAACTTTACATATTAGGACAAAGGAAGTTCATGAGGTACCTTTTTTCTTTTCACAAATAACAGAAGAAAAAAATCAAGCATATGTGAAATACAAATACATACCTTATATTTTTGTCCTTATAAATTGCTAAATGATAATTATAGTTACATATAGGATAAGGGTGGGTTGGTTTTAGTTTCATAATGCGGCAACTTAGTTTATCTGGGCCAAAATATAGTACCAGAATTGCTAAATTTTGAACTCTTTATAGCCCACGTGCGACAAATCACAAAATCAGTCACAAATTTGGTCCCATAAATTTTATTACAGCTAAGATTGTCACACCTCTAATCTACCGAACTGAATATACACTCGACATTTTTTCTGGGCAAACTGTGCTTTTTACCATATTTATGCTTCAACTTTATCAAAAGCAAGGATATCCTCTCGTCCAAAGAATACTTTTTCTTTATTTAATAATAAAAAAATAGAATAAATTCTTTATATCAGTAAATTACATATTTATAAATTTATTTTACTTAGATTAATTAGACGAAGCTAGCCTCTTCGTTTATTTTACTTGAATTTTACCGGTCATGTGCGGTTTGTAGGCTATTATACATAAAAGTGGGGTTTACCCTGTGCGCACCACATGTAGCGGCTGCGAGTTTGAGAACTTGATCACATCATACTGATTTGCATGTCACATTCATAACCTGTGATGATTGAGAAATTATGGAATGAAATTAATATTAAGAGGAAACTAGAATGAATAAATATAAAAACTATATTTTATTGTAATATATGTGACCGGCCTAATCTTTAAGTAATTAAGCTCTATAAAATTATTATTATTTGTGAATACTATTAATTTAAATTTTTGGCTGATACTGAGCATGGTTGATAGCATCAAACTGCGACTTCAGTATTTCTCAATATTTTTTAATGGAACGGTTAACCGTCAATCTTTTATTGGCTCCATCAAGTTCTGACGTAATTATTTGACTGATCATTCCATTACTTATTTTATTTATTTATTTTTTCGTAGAAAGGAACTGCTCAGAGAGATATAGCATCTCACGGCAAAGTATTAAATTCGGATATTGACAATATACTTTATGAGATTTTCCAATAATTAAGGTGAGTTTTTGTGACTGAGAGGTCATAAATTCGAATCCCATCAAATACCTCTATGGATTTTGAACCTATCACACTTGGTTTTCCAAGTGTGGTTTACCTGTCCTGTATGATTTACAGACTATTACACAGGAATATGAGGTTTACCCAATGCGCACCTAAGGTAGCGACTGCGGGTTCTCCATTATATATAAAAAAAAAATTCTCAAGTGAGATTTCCACAAAGCAAATTAATATTAAGATTTAATCTGTAAACCCATTGCACGATGGAATAAGTGTATCGTTTCAATACAAAATATTAAATCAATTCGATTTTCTTTCATATATTCACTGATCACCTTAATTCTCACCATATCACCCCCAAGATTATTCGAAGTATATTCTCTTTGTGAATAAACACTTTAAACTTATTCATTCCGATGCCAAACATGTTTGAAAAGCTTTTAGGAATCTTTTAAATCATGGCGGAAGAAAACAGAATTAAACAATATTTAACTATATTATCGATGTTTTTTTTGGGTCAATTAATATAGAATTTTCAAGACCAGTGGACTCAAACATGAGATATTTGACATCAGATATTAATCACTCTATTATTAGGTTAATACACACTTCTATTAATCATTGTTTTTTGTTGTTTATTGTGGTATCATTTGACTTAGCTAGCTAAATACTCTGTTAATCTCCAAATAAATGTTAAATGTTACTCTGTTTATTTTGTTCAATTTAAATTTTTTATGATAAATAATGTCAAACTTCACATTTTACCACCACTAATAATGTAAATTCTTTATTATTTTTATCTTCATTGCAGTCATTAAAAATAAATGGAGTAAAATTGAACACCTCTTTTTTCACGATTTTACTTTCAATATATTAATCTTGGCAACACTATTTCCTCTAGATAATGTTAATTAAGTACACGATGACAATACGACTGCCAGCCGGCCACCACTCTCTAGCAAAATATATCCTATTTTCGATATTCTAATTATGCACACTATCCCACCTCAACATTTAATCAATCAATTAAATATCATATTAAAATACCCAAAACAAATACTTTCTCCTGTTTTTTATAAGTGTCTTTTTAATAAGTGTCATATTTCATAATTTAAAAGTAAAATTAGAATATATTTCTTATCTTACGTTTATTTACTACTCTTGAAATTCGATAATTAATCGTGTATAAACATTTATTATGGTAATTAATAAATCTTCAAAGATAAATTTTTCTCAGTACATATAATTTGATTGTTGTTGACATTTAAAAAAAAACGGAGGTAGTATATATACAAAATATCACGCAATAAATGGCATATTATGACAAGCAAAATATGCCTAGCTAAAAGTTTAACTTAATCATAAAATATTATTTATGTCTAATCTAATTAATAACCATGGTCCATAATTAATGACACTTGAATTAGGAACCACCAGGGTTTTTAAAGTTCCAATCTCCTTATCTCCGTAGCCTATATATATATATATATATAGGGTTGATGGAATCTTTGAAATAAAATTCACATTTTTAAAATAGAAGAAGGCATTGCAACAGAAATTTTAAAACTCTGAACAAGTCTCAAGAGTTATAGTGTTCACACAATAATCCGCATAATGTATTAGTAATAACTCTTTCCCACATAAAACACAAAACTATAGTTATTATGAAAGTTCTTAATGCATTTAAAAATAAGAATATAATAGACATCTTTCATATTGTGTAGACAATCGTAATTACTATATTGCACATGTTAGTTTAGCACATTTTTCATTGCAACAGCAGAAACAAGAAGAGTTATAGTGTTGCACAATAATCCGCGTAAGACATAAAACACAAAACTATAGACACCGAAAATTAAATCTCAACCATTGATATAGCAAATCAAAGGCCCAGATTCATTCATATTTTCTACCAAATTATCCATTCCTACCTGATCCATCTCCTATATATATATATATATATAGGGTTGTGTTATAATAAAAATTTGTTTTTTCGTAAAAACTTAAAAATCAATATATTTTACGTATAGAGCTAATGCATTTTATGTATAAAACTAATGCACCATTGAGTTATGATAAAAGACAATATTATTCATCAATATTTCGTAGTGCAGTAACTTTATACATAAAGTGCATTAACTTCGTAAATAAAGTGCATTGATTTTTAGGTTCTTACGGAAAAATAGGTTTTTATTTGAATTCTTCCATATATATATATATATATAGCAAAAAAGGTTTTTATGCTTGATATATAAATATGCTCGTGATTGTATCGAAATATACTATTTTTGAGAAAAATAAAAAAAGAAAGAAGAATGAAACATGACTGGAAGATAGAGTTAGAACACCTAGGTTTGAAATCACACAATTTTAAGAGGAAAATGAAGTTTAAAATTGAAAATAGATAAAGCCAAGTTCATTTAATCTTAAGAGCAGATTTAAAAATTCGTTATTTCATTTTTTCCAACCAACGATATTTTACAGGGCCCTTCCCCTTAATTAGGACATATTATATATTTTTTATTGATTAAAATTTTGAGATAATGAAATGATTACGACAAAATTTCAACAGAGTATACAAAAATAGGGAGGTTGATTAATTAGGCTTACCTTCTAACGTGTCTGCTCAACGCGTTTACAGTTCAATTTTGCGCATCATTCCAATTATTATGAATGCGATTTTTCACTTGAAAGTCTGGGCCGAATTTTCCTGATCAATTGATTTCATTGATGATATTTTGATTAATATATTTATTGTTAATTTATTTTTATATAAATTTGGTACTGTGAAACATTAAATATAAATAGAAATCTAAATTGAATAAAACGTGACAAGATTTTCGTCATTTGATTGATAGTGATACACAACAGCTGTAACTTGAATAAACGTGACAGATATTTATAAGTAATTTATAATAAAACAGAATATATTTTATTATTAGATCGGATGATAATTTTTACTTATTTAACTCTGTTTAATAGTTAATACTACCCTGACACTAGAAATATTAATGTTCGTACGTATTTGTTGGCTAGTGGTAGAATAGTTAATGCTCGATGCTAAAAGTCTCGAGTTCGAGTCCACTAACTTTTAATTTATATAATAAATTGTTAAAAAAAAGTAATTTTTGTATAACTGTATATGGATTTTAATGCTTGATTTACCATACTGTCTTCTATTATGAATATGACGATACGCGATAAAAATATTACGTTTTCATTATATAATAGTAAAATAAATAGTAGCAATCGGTGATCTACGTGACACCATGACATCACTAATAGAGATAATAATGTTTATGTAGGTTAGCAATAATAATAAAGTCAATCGATTTGTGTCATGTGTAGAACATTTATAAAGTCGAGAACTTATTTTAGGAGAATTATCTTTTTGATAACTTGAGAACTATATACAAACGTATAAAGTCGATGAACAAAATCTATAAAGTCGTGCATAAAGAAAACATTCTAAAAATGTTGCACAACAAAATAATTTTAGCAAGTTTTTGTTGTGCATCACCTTTACACGTCTTATGTATAGTTCATATATTTGTAAAAAAGATATAGTTCTCATTTGATTTATTCCTATATATATATATATATATATATATATATATATATATATATATATGTGGGTGTGTAGGTGTGGATCATATAAGAATGTAAATATTAGTAAAAATAAAACTATATTGAATGTATAAAGTTATTGTGCAACAACTTTACATTTAGTCCAATACTTTAAATGTTTAGTATTGTGCAATAACTTTATACGCTCAACAGAACTTTCTTATTTCTTACCTATATTTTCATTCTACTTTAATATATGTGCACGCGCTTGTGCGGATTGGATCAAATACAATTCAGTCTTAACATATAAAATATAAATTATTTTTAGTCATTCGATCGTTAGGTCTATAATGAATTTATCACTTTGCTGGATGAATTTGTACACTGATTCAAATCCCATGAGGGACTAAATTCCATTTTTTTTGAATTTATCAACTTTTTCGACGAATTCAAATACATTCATAGCGAATTTAGATAAATTCATTAATTCGTAGTTTATATTATAAGATTCACTCTATGTATGTACTATATATACTTATTTAGAGATGTGAATTTTGATTATACTTAGGAATAAATATTGAAGATGGGTGTCTTTATCGCAAAACGGTGATACTGATGCCCAACGAAAAAAAGGGATAAGGGAAGTAATATGGACAAATTTAAAGAGGATTAAAGCTTGCTCTATATAACCGCCCTTTCTATTCTATGCTAAAAATCTTAACTTTATGATTTAAACAGAAAATTTATGTCAAATTGCAAAGGACATAAAAGCTTTGACCTTAGGCTTTTACATTTTTTTATTAAAAAATCACATTTAACTATACAATGTTAATTGGTCGTAAATAGTAACATAAGAAGGAAGATAACTCAAAAAATGGGAATATCTTACTTCGGGAGTCTCCACACTCTAATATCATAAGAATGTGAAGATGTTTATCGTAATAACTCAACAATTAAATAACTAGGAGAATTAGTACTTAATATTCACAAAAAATTACATTAAAAAGAGTAAAACTCCTACTGACTAATCGATTCTTGATTTTTGCTCCAAATCATATTATTTGGACTATAGGTGATGTTGCCTGTGACATTTAGCCATTTACTAAACTAAGAGAAATCCCAGTGGTTGCGTTAAATGTAAGATGTCTATGCCAATAATTACATGAGTCCCAAGTCTATAACCGTCAAGTTTGTCAAGTCCAATCATGCCAAATTTAAATATTCGTCATTATAGTTAAATGACACAATAGAAAATATTTTGATTCGACAGGAATTAGAAAATTTCATGAATCCAAAGATGTTCTAATTTTTTTGGGCACTAATTGTAAATGTGATGCACATGAATGATAGAATAATTATGAGGTGTCCCCCTTTTTTTTTTTTCCGTACGATGAGAAACCCTCAAATTTAGATCATCGACATAAATCCCACGTTTATAATAGCCGCAAACCAATACACACAAGACTTGTATACTTGAAACCGGATGTGATGACTCAAACCCATAAAGACATTTGGTGGGGTTCTAACATGTGACCTTTCGATCACAGGAATCCACCTTAATCATTGGGTTGTCCCTAGGGGACAAATTATGTGGTGCCCTATTGAGATAGGGTAAGTTGTTGCCAATAGTTACGAATTCAAATTCTCATCCATATCTTTTAAATTGTACTAATAACAGAAGACTTGTCTAATATGATTTATGTATGTGTGAATTGTATATTATTGCACGTATATTTATTTCAAATTGAACAAACAATAATTACACAATTTATAAAGGTCTCGAATTCGAATGTACTACAATAACACAACTTTTACATTTCTGTATTTAATTGATAAAAAAAATATGCGATAGTTTCGATGTGCCATTTGATAAAAACACTCATGATTTTTCAGTTCTTTGTATCACTTTCCTACTTTAATATTATTATTATAGATTGAACACTGGAAATGTGTAACGTAGAAAACAAAGGTTGATTTTAAGTTCGCAAGCTGATAAAATTTTCAATTAAGGTTGATATGCAAAATGAAAATACACGATGTGTATATGTTTGGATGTCGAACTTCCAACCATTTATCCAGTTTCAAAGTCTCAAGTTATGAAATAAGTATATTCCGTGTCAAACTTGAGTTTGCATTTCATTTAATAATTATTTATATGCTATGCAAATAATTATAAATAATAATGATATAGTATTATCTATAATATATTTAAAGTAGTTTAAGGTGGTAACTCCTTTTTTGAACTTAGAAGTGTTTGAGATGCAATAATCTTTTACTCACTCCGTCACATCCAAGATGATATGTATTCTTTTTTGGGCTGTTCCATCTAAGATGACATGTTTCCTTTTTAGGAAATAATTATCTCTTCAAAAGTTGTGGGACCTATATAATTTTTATCACTTTATACTATTCTCCTAAATAACTGTATCGAAAAGAAATGAATTGTCTTGTATGGGACGGAAGAGTAGTAAATTGACAAGTACTGTTGATCACTCTTGGTATATCTAATCAAATTAATAGTTTCAGGCGTTGTTCAAATCCGCTTTTCCTATAATTGTTGTTTTATGTCTAAACGTCATGATGACATATTTCATCATAAGGTAAACCAATTTGCGTTAATGTGATAAACTTAATTAACAACGCTAGGCTGATACTCTTCAAATTAAAATTGATTTTTAATAATAATTGTAAGGCGAAGTCATCAACAAAACTCTCACCGTGAAATAGGTCAAGATTCGGATCCAATGACATATTTGTAATTATAAATATAATAGAATTATAGATATATTATTGAGATGTAAATTTGAATTCAAATCTTGATTCTTCTTACGGTGGAATAGTTATACTAATTTTTTGTAATTTAATAATTTGTTACAGTGAATTGTGTCGTGTTTGAGGCAATTTGGGTACATATCATAATCAATTACCCAACTTCTATGCAAGTCATAAATACCTAAAAAGGAGTTCCATGATTGAATTAATAATTGTAGAATCATAAAATTAATTTCGGGCTTACCAAAATAAAGATCCCTTTTTTAGACAAAGTATTAAACAAACTATTTCCTAATTTATGTGGACATTTTTCCAAAATAGGGCAAAAATTGCTTTTTTTAGGAGTTACCGTGCATCATCCAAATCTACCAAAAATTCTATCAGTTGAGAAGGGCGGCGGTGAGGGTGGCCGAGAGACAGAGAGATGGCGGTCGGTAGATTTGGAATTCTAGGTTTAGGGATTTGGGGCCGTATAGGTTTGGTTGTTTATATACTTCATAGAATTCATATACTGGGGAATTATTTAGGGACCCAAACCTAATTAACCTTTTTATTAAAATATATACTACATAACATTTTTAAAAATTTCCTACACCTTATATCCATTACATTAAAATAGACTAACTTCCTTGTTTTCGGTCAACCGGAGAGAAAGCTTTCTCGACCGGAAACAAGGAAATGTGTGGATAAATTGAAAAGGGACTAATTTTCTTGTTTTCAGTCGACTAATGTCTGTTTTCGGTCGAGAAAGCCTTATATCCGGTTGACCGAAAACAGACATTAGTCGACCGAAAACAAGGAAATATGTAGACAAATTGAAAAAAAAGATTAATTTCCTTGTTTCCGATCGACTAATGTCTGTTTTTGGCCGAGAAAGCCTTGTCTCTGGTCGACCGAAAACAGACATTAATCAACCGGAAACAAGGAAATGTGTGGATAAATTGAAAAGATAGACTAATTTCTTTGTTTTCGGTCTACTAATGTCTGTTTCCGATCAAGAAAGTCTTATTTTCGGTCGATCGGAAACAGACATAATAAATTAGTTATATAGTGTAGCAAATTAAAAGATTGGGTGTACACACTTTGTTACTTACTTTTACTTAAAATTTCAGTTCCTATTATAATCCTATCATCATTTTGTTAAGTAAATCTTGAATCTTTTACACTTTTATACCTTGGCCTCATTTATAAATTGCAAATTGGATAAATTATTGTCACTCGACCATATTCAAACACATCATTTATCACTTTCAAATTTCAAATTCTACATCAGAAATAACGTGTTAAATAGTATTCCAAAATTACTAATGCATTTCTAAAATGTATAAATTACATCAATCGAATCACTATCCGTCTTTCCATATGAATCAAAGACCATAATTTCTATTTTCAAGAAAAAGAAGTAAGAATAAGATCCAATATTATTTTTATATTCATTTGATCATTTCCGTTATGAGATGAGTGACTGGAATACTGATTTCTCACCCTTCTCTTCCCCAATTTTTTTTTTTTAAAAGATATGTACCGGGGTCCAAACCTAATTAGCCATTTTTATTAAAACATATACAACTCATAGCATTTTTCAAAATTTCCTACACCCTATACCCATTACATTAAAATAGACTAATTTTTTTGTTTCCGGTCGATTAATGTCTGTTTCTGGTCGATCGAAGAGACGGCTTTATCGATCGGAAACAAGAAAATGTGTGGATAAACTGAAAAAAAGACAAATTTCCTTATTTCCGATCGACTAATGTCTGTTTTCGGTTGAGAAAGCCTTGTCTCCGGTTGACCGGAAACATATATTAGTTAACCAAAAACAAGGAAATGTGTGGAAATTGAAAAATAGACTAATTTTCTTGTTCCCGGTCGATGGGAGACAAGAGTTTCTCGACCGAAAACAGACAATAGTCGATCGGAAACAAAGAAATTAGTTTATTTTTTCAAATTTAGCCACACATTTGCTTGTTTTCGGTCGACTCCAGTCGATTAATGTCTGTTTCCGCATTAGTCGATCGAAAACAAGGAAATTAGGCTATTTTTTTTAATTTATCCACATATTTCCTTGTTTCCGATCGACTAATGTCTGTCTTCGGTTGAGAAAACTTTATTTCCGGTATCGAAAAAAGACATAATAAATTTGTCATGTAATGTAGTAAATTAAAAGATTGGGTATGAGAAGTACACACTTTTCAAAAATGTGTAGTTGTATATAATTCCACTAAATGTTACATAGTTTACTCTCTTTTTTTTGGTGAGTTAAAAAAATGCATAAAATAAGTTAAAATATAGATAGTTTTACTTATTTCTTATTTACCTTTTTGGCGGTCTCCTTCGAGATGCTTCTTTCCGCTGCATCTCCATGGTTGATTCTCTGCACCAAACATGTATATTCTGTCTTAAACAAAATACAAGCCAACCAAAATAAGTTAATCTGTGTTTTCTATTTCCAGGCATTTTTTTTGCAAGAAAACTAATGTTTCTTCAATTTATTTTTTGCTTTTCTTTTTATGCATGATTCGGTTTGAGAAACAGTTATTTATGCTTACTCACCGCACACCATCTCTCTGCTCACACTGAGTTTGTTTCTCTCTTACACACTTAAAAAACCTTAAAAGGACAACCTCTCTCTCTCTTGCTTCGCTCATTTATAGCTTCGTTTATGTTGTTTTCTTGGTACATTGTGAGAAACTTGGCTTGACTCTTTCCTGCTGCTCTTGAATCCCGCTGCTAATTCAGGATTTGTCTTCACAAATCTCTCTCTGTCTCTCTCACTCGTTCACTCTCTCTGTCTTTCACTCTCCTTGCGAAACTACCCGAGAGAAGTCTTTTCGGAATATTGTAACTGCACAGAAATAGGCATCGAAATTTTGCTCAACCTTTTTGCTCCCATTTAATGCCTATTAGCTCTAAACCGAATTAGATCGCTCCTCCCCACTATATAAAACCATGGGCTCCCGATAATTTCATCAGATCACCTCTCTTCCCTTCAATCTTGTTCATGCAATTGTGCTTTAACTTCTTTTAAGGGTGAACAAAGTTCACTTCACATAAATGGGGTCTCGCTAAATTGCTTGATTCTTGCTCTTTTCCCCTTTCTGTTTGCAAAGTTTGAAGCTTTTTGAATACTAGGATTCTGGGATTTCGGGAAGTGGTTTGTGCCATGTAACTCGTTCTCGGAGCTCCATTTTGCTTCTTGTTTTTAGCTCTGTGCATTTTGGTTTGGAGTAGTTGATGACCAGGAAAGTTTCTATTTAGATGCAAGTTGAGTATTGGTATGATGGATCTGAGCATTATTTCAGTCAACCGTTAGTTCAACTTCTCTGTTCTTGATCAGTAATGCATCCATTTCGTTAGAATCGTTTCTGTTCTGACACAAACATGGAATACAAGTAGGCCTACAAGAATTCTTGCAGAACTAGACCAGTTTCTGTGTTCGATCCCATTTCATTCATCGCTGACCGATTCTTTTGTTCGTTTTAGTTGAACACATACAAACTATTCTTTCCAAATTTTATTAGGATGTAACCTTTTCGAATTCTTGACAGAGTTTTAGTTGATATGGACCTCTTGAAAGGTCTCAAAGTATACATAGACTCAAAGATATGCCAACTATTTACAATAATCAAGTAGCTTGTGTTCTTTTGCCCCAGCCTTTTGTATGCTAATATATCTTTAGTGATATTGGCCTCTCGAGTACCTTCTTGTTCAAGTTCAGTGTTGTTTCATTTTCGCGTTTCTTTGTTACACTATACTTTGTGTGAGGAATTTGGGTATTTCTCATGGAGGAAACGTTTGTTCCGTTTCGTGGGATCAAGAATGATCTCAAAGGAAGGCTTCTATGCTACAAACAAGATTGGAGTAGCGGGATAGGCGCAGGTATCAGGTTCGTGTCTTTGATCAAGCTTCAAATGTAATGCATATAACTGATTCTTGTGAGAAGATAAGAAATGTTTATGTTTGTGAGTGTCATTTCAAAGTGTTTGTGCTGTTCAGTTTAAGAATTTACTTGAAAATGTTATTGCTGTTTTGTAGGATCTTGGCTCCCACAACGTATATATTTTTTGCATCCGCAATTCCTGTTATATCTTTCGGTGTGCAACTGGAGAGAAACACTAGTAAGGCGGATTCTTCTGAATATTCAAATTTTAGGCTTTTTAGCATTTTTTTGGTTGTGTTGCTACGATCTTATATGAAAACTTGGTGTTGCTGCAGATGGAACTTTAACAGCAGTGCAAACACTTGCATCAACTGCACTTTGTGGTGTGATCCACTCTGTCATAGGTGGACAGCCACTACTTATACTTGGTGTGGCTGAGCCCACGGTTTTGATGTACACTTTCATGTTCGATTTTGCTAAAGATCGAAAAGATTTGGGGGAGAAATTGTTCTTAGCCTGGACAGCATGGTATAAGTTTTAGATTCTTTAAAGATCAAGGCCACAAACTCTAGAAATTTGGTATTGAGTGCTGAACTGTCTTTGTGTAGGGTCTGTGTGTGGACATCCATTTTGCTTTTCTTGCTGGCTATCTTAGGTGCTTGCTCGATTATCAATCGGTTTACACGTGTTGCTGGTGAATTGTTTGGTCTTTTAATCGCAATGCTCTTTATGCAGCAGGCAATTCGTGTGAGCATCACTGTACCCTTCCTCAACTTTCTTTTCCTAGATGAACAAGCATATTTTTAGTAATCACTTAGTCAATCACTAGTCTGTCATTTGCTGATAATCTAGTCTGAAAATGTTGCTTCCTATTCAATTATTTTTGAACTTCTCTTTGCAACTTGCACCTAACTTTGTGAGGATCTTATTGCCTATCTGATGTTTTCGACAAGATGATTAAATCTCAGATTTATATTTAGGGAGTTGTGGAAGAGTTTGGCATTCCTAAGAGAGGTCATGAAAGTGCAACTGCTCTTTTATCTTCCTGGCGCTTTGGAAACGGGATGTTTGCTTTGGTACTTTCGTTTGGCCTTCTTCTTACTGCATTGAGGAGTCGTAAGGCTAGATCCTGGCGCTATGGTGCAGGTGTGCTAACTATCACAATGAAAGGAAAATCTGAATGAAATTTACATGTTGCTAACTTATAACTGTGATTTAAAGGATGGCTTAGGGATTTATCGCGGACTATGGTGTCCCGTTGATGGTGCTCGTGTGGACGGGCATATCTTACATACCGGTTAACGATGTTCCAAAAGGGATACCAAGAAGACTCATTAGCCCAAATCCGTGGTCAGCTGGTGCATACGCAAACTGGACAGTTATCAAGGTGCTTCTGCCTTTATCCTTTCAAAGTAGCTAGAAAAGTGAAAAGATACCCCCTATCTGAGTCACTGATCTATCTCTCTCTTGTTTCTTTTTTCTATAATGTCTCAGGACATGGGGGATTTGCCATTACTTTATATTATTGGAGCATTTATACCTGCCACAATGATAGCCGTGCTTTACTACTTTGATCATAGTGTTGCATCTCAACTTGCGCAGCAGAAAGAATTCAATCTAAAGAAGCCGTCTTCTTATCACTACGATCTCCTTCTCTTGGGGCTTTTGGTAAGTTGTAGATCAAGATCTGTAATTTGTATTTCTTAACCCTTTTTCGGTAGAACATAATATTTTGTGGTTGCTAGGTGATAATATGTGGTCTCATCGGCATTCCTCCTGCCAATGGAGTTATTCCACAGTCCCCAATGCACACAAAAAGTTTGGCCACTCTGAAACATCAGGTAAACTCAGAGCATTTGAAGAATTGTATAACCACATAGGTTTTATCTCATTGCTGTTTATGATTTTCATCATGATCGCAATGAGCTTGTCAAAATCTCAATATCAGAATAATTGACTTTCATTATTGAATTTCTTCCACCTTTTTGTGAATCAGCTTTTGAGGAATAAGCTCGTATCAACTGCTCGTGATAGCATCAGTAAAAATGCCAATCTATCTCAGCTCTATAGAAGCATGCAAGAAGCATACACAGAGATGCAGACTCCACTAGTTTACCAAACTCCAGCTGCTCTGGTATGTTTCATTCAAGAATGGCTGGTCATGGTTTCCATTCCTATGAAATAACTCAATCAGGTTGTTGTTTGAATAGGGACTAAAGGAGCTTAAAGATTCAACAATTCAACGAGCATCCACTAGTGGCTACATGGATGCACCAGTTGATGACGCCATCTTTGATGTGGACAAGGATGTCGATGATCTTCTACCAATGGAAGTTAAGGAGCAACGCCTCAGCAATCTGCTTCAAGCCTTAATGGTCGGAGGTTGTCTGGCTGCAATGCCTCTCTTGAAAAAGATCCCGACTTCAGTCCTTTGGGGATACTTCGCCTTCATGGCAATTGAGAGCCTGCCAGGAAATCAGTTCTGGGAAAGGATCTTGCTGCTCTTCACAGCTCCGAGTCGAAGATACATGTAAATTCATGCTTAATACTCATCTCTCATGGCATCGTTGTTGTTTCACTTTGTCTGACTCTCAGCAACTTGTTTAGGGTGCTGGAGGAGTATCACGCGACCTTTGTGGAGACGGTGCCTTTCAAAACAATCGTGTTGTTCACGTTGTTTCAGACGTTTTACTTGCTTCTATGCTTTGGAATAACGTGGATCCCCATGGCCGGCGTCCTCTTCCCATTGCTGATCATGCTTCTCGTCCCGGTGCGCCAATATCTGCTTCCAAAGTTCTTCAAAGGAGCTCATCTGCAAGACTTGGATGCTGCAGAGTATGAAGAAGCCCCTGCTATAAGCTACAACTTATCCTACGACGTAAGCCACGTTTTTAACTCTCTCACTTCATAATAGTGTAGGGTTAATTTCCGGCTTTAACACGACTTTTATACTGTTCTGCAATTTTCACATTACTTGCAAAGTATTTAAGAGAGCAAGTCTCAATCCATGCAATAAATTGGCTACTTTTTACTGGCTTTATGCATTCAGGAACAAGTCAATACCATCAATCTTGACAGTGGTGAGTTGTTGGACGAGATGATGACAAGAAGTCGTGGTGAGATACGCCACGGCCGTAGCCCAAAGGTCACAAGTTCGACTCAATCGCCTCTTGAGGAAATGAAGTCCGCCTACAGTCCGCGACTGCCTGAGAGGGTGCGGAGCCCACATCTTATTGAAATAAGATCGGAGTTGAGCCCGAGGCTGGGTGGTAGAGATGTAGATAAGCGGACCCCGAGTCCTCTCGGTCAAACCAGTCGCAGATCAACGTCTTCCTGATCGAGCTATCACTGTTAGTAGTTGTCGTTTTGGTGCTTGAGAGGTCCTTATGCAGAAGAGACTTAAGTAATAGTTTAGATATTTGAGTGGTCTAACATGTAAGTTGTTTTTGTGTCTGTTGTCTTCTACATTGTACAACCCTCACTGTCATGGGCAGAAGACAATTAATGATAAAAGTGGGAGATATTTATTTGAAACACTGTTCCTTTTCTTTTCTCTTACATTACCTTGAGTTTGCTGAGAAAATTGTGAGTGAATTTTGAATGTCTTGAAAGATCCATTATTGATGGTAGAACGGAAATTTTGCATTCTAAATTTCATTTTGTTACATACAGTGAAACTTCGAATAGTGAAAAGCTAAACATATATCGTCAACAATCTCCGTTCTCCCTCATTTAGTAAAGTAGTCAATGGCATGAAGGTTTTTTCCTCGCTCCTGTCGATCGGTCAGGGGAGAACAGCTACTACAGCGGGTGTCTTCGAAAATGGCCAGATAGCAGTTATTGAAATATAGGATGAAATAACAATCCAAAAAAGATACAATGACGAATAACAATGCATTATAAGTTCATTCAATTGAGTCTAATACTTTCAATTCTTTTCAATTGGATTCATGTACTTCCATTTTTTTTTAAGTATATGTCCCTAAATTTATAGGTTTTCCTTTTTTTTAAATGGTGAAGTTATTTTCAGCTTTTTTGATGCCACTATATAACCCCGTTTTTCCGACATCGAAATTTGACGTGTACGCTTTTAAAAAAAACACCTTTTTTTGAGGGAGTTCCCATATTTCTCCAATCATATATCTACAAAGACTACAACACGGCCGGCAGAGGAGGCGTTGAGGGCGGCGTAGTAACTTTTATATGGATCCCACTATAATATACATATAATTATATCTATAAGATAATTGTGGGACCTAGAAAAATGACAAAAAAAGAAGAAAGAGTGTTGGGGACCACACGTCGAAAAAGTAAAAACCGCTTTTATCTTCTTCTTTTCTTTTTGTTGTTTTTTGAAAATGCCTAGTAAACACATCTACAATGGTAAAAAATTGGTTTCTCAAACTTTTTAAAAGAAAAAAGCTACCATTGGAGGAATTGACTCTCAACTTTTTGCCACATCAACTTTATTCCAATGCTAAAAAACTTGATTCTCAACTTCTTAAAAATGAAAAAATCTACTTTTGAAGTTAACTTCACTAGCATCTTTGTCCACATTTCTCGTGAATTGATGGATGTCCCACACAGCTACTAAGTCAGCTTGTCTGTCAAAATTTTGAAGTGAAATTTTGTCCAGAAAAAAAGGCATCAAGATGAGCATTGTTAAACTGCCAAAAAGCATCGATCAAAATAGGATTAGAGTTTGAAGAATTACACAATCCTCCAAGCCCAATATTTTTTGAAATCAATCAAAGTATGTAGTATAGTAGTCTATATCGTTTTTATATATTCAGAGTAATTATTCAAAATAAATATTCCATAAGTCATTATGCGTGAGAACCGAATGATTTGAGGTTCAAATAAGAACTATTTTTAACCCATAAAATTTCATTATGAACAAAATAAATTAGCTATAAAAGTTGATGCATCTGTTGAGAAAGTTACTGAATCCAAAAATTCGACATTTTTCACCCGGATTAAATGTACCATGAAGTAATTAAATATTATAGACCATGTTTGTTAGGGGAGCTTGCTTAGCTAACAATTTGATGTGTGCACATGTCAGTTTCAGTTTTAGCCCTCAATAATAGAGAATGATCATCAAATTGATTGCCTTTTCTCTTGTAATCTCCAAAGATTGGGTAATCTTTTCTGATATTGCATTGCAACATGTTATCCACAACTTTTTGCTTGTCTCTCTACTTTGATTGTTAAACCAAAGTTGGTTTTCACACAAATGTATAACTGTATAAGATTGATATATAGCATCAATAATAGCCGTGACAACTTTTTCAATTAAACATTATTGCAAAAATAATCTTTATCGATTCCAATCTTGGTATGAAAGAAATTTCATAATATACATACATCAAATTTATCTTATTTTATGTCTGCATATGTATAATATTATGAAATAAAATGTTAAATCAAGTATGAGAAAAAGAGAATCACAGTGAAAGGAGAAACATACAAAAGAGAAGTGAAAGAATGATGTAGGAGTTATAGGGTAGGATGGGGAACACAAGTTGGTGGAATGTGTATGCAAGAGCAATTGTTGTCCATAACAAGGATTGATGTCCCAACCATTATTGTCCGCTTTAGAACTCCACAAACATTTTCTCACCATGTTTCATTCGTTTTAACAACATACATAGTCACAATTATATTCCCCATGTTGTGCGTGTGTTGATTTAGTTAATATCCAAATCAAAGGTCTCCAATTGACCAAAAATTAATAATATTCCCATGGCTTCAAAAGAAAAAATAACTCACTTTTAAATTTAGTTAGCTCCTCACCCATCACGAGTGTATCACCGTAGACAACACATGTTTTAACAAAAATTTAGTGGAAGTTGTTTGAGTGGAGAAAGGATCTCACCATATGTTAGGTTGTGAGTGTTAGTAATGATTTTCTGGTAAATAATGAGTGATTATGAGGTTGCATAATAAGGAGTAGTGTCCAAAAAAAAGTGATGCACTTTTCGTGAATGTTGAATAAAATTATTGTGATACACTTATCGTGGATGAAGAGAGTATATAATATAAAGTTTGTGATGTTATATCGGATCCATCTCCTATATATATATATATATATATATATATACCTATTTTCATTATAATAAAATTTATTTTTTATGTAAAACCTAAAATACAATTTATATAAAGCTAATGCACCATTGAGTTTTGCTAATAGATAACATTATTCATCAATATTTCGTAATGCATTAATTTTATACATAAAGTGCATTGATTTTTACAAAAAAAAATCATTTGACATATTTCCTATATATATATATACATCATAAAAAACTAAGGACCAAAAGAATTTGTTATAAAAATTTATGAATCAGTTTAAAAAGTTATTGAATCCAAACATTCAAAAAAAATTCACCTGGGTTCGAATTCTATAAGGGGCGAAAATTTTATTTTTTTTGAATACGATAACTTTCCCAATAAATTCATCGAATTCATCATTTTTCATTATTTTTGGTTCACGATAAAAATGGTTTTTACATTAACTCTCTCCTATATATAGAATCAATGTAGAGTTCGAACATAACCACACAAATCTGATCAATAAACAATTGAAGTGTGAGGCGTGATAAAGAAAGTTCTATTCACGTATTGTTTAAACGGGAAACATAAATTGAGCCTAACAATATGATAATACTTAGATGAAAATATGTGCCCATGTGTACGTGACATCATAAAGTTAGGTATCTAATGGATTAAGAAAATAATTCATACTAGTTGATTTATCAAGTCATATCTTAAACAGATTAATGAATAAGGTAAACATGATTCGATATTTGATTGGTTATCACGCTCAAAGGATATCTCAACCTTTTGTCTTTTCATGCATATAATATTTTTAATTGCCAATTATAAAAATATTTAAAACAGGCGAAAATTGTAAAAGAAAAAGGGTTTCACGAAAATGTCAGGCAGAGGTTGGCCCATATAAGACCTAAAATTATGGGTAGACGAAATTGCTAAATTATTATTTTTAGAAAAAAGTAACGATACGAATCATTAGGCAGCTTTACATATGTACCTTTTTTTTGAGGTAATACTTTAATCCATCGTCAAACATTTAAATATTTTCTCTGCCACTATATAATTGTAAAACAAAAACTGAACACAAATAAGTTAGATGAATATATTATATAATGAGGAGTTAGGAGAACTACCCTGAATAATTTAATGAGGTGTCACATTCAGTAACAAGAATCGACAACTAGGGATAATGTAAGATATCATATAATATTGGGTTTATTAATTTAATTGGTAATTGGGTTTCATTTTGTATCAGCCTCCACATAGGTTACTTTTTGTATAGTACAATAGTTAGGTTTAGAATTTTTAAATGCAGAAAGAATAAGAAGAAAAAGAGCTTGAACTTGGAAAAAATAATGTAAGGATTTGAATCCTAAATTGGATTTTCTATTGCATCATTATTGCAATATTTCTTATTACTTGTTAGAATTTTATTTAAGAAGTACCAATATATTTTTGAAAATTCTTAATTATTTTTGTGTATTCACAACCTTGCACAATTAAGTAAGCGATAGATGATTATGCTTGAGAGATTTTAACAATATATCAAACTGAACGAAAATTATGAGAGGAAATAAAGATTAAGAGAACTCTTTCAAACGAGAATATTATTTAAGCCTTAAAAAAAAATATTTGCTAGCATTTTAATGTTAATTCCACCACCTGTGCAAGAATGAAAATTCATGTGTGTGCTAGTAGAGTTTAATGTTAATTCCACCACCAGTGCGAGAATGAAAATCCAACATCAACAAATTCGCACCCTGCAAAATAAATTTCCAAAACAAAAAAAGACTTCCAAGATTGAATTTTCTAAAATATATCTAACACCAATCATCAAACAAATCACTAGTGTATTTTTGTAACTTGTCATTTAGAAGTTTATAGAATTAATGTAAAATACTCCATCCGTCCTATTTAAAACGTCCATTTTTTTCGACACAGTTATATATGAGAAGGAATAAGTGTTAAAGTGATAAAAAATAGATAGAACTCATAACTTTTAAAGAGATAATTAATTTCTAAAAAAATATGTCATTTTGGTGGGACGAAGGAATAGTATATACTGTGGTTAATGGGCTGACAACTGAAGTGTGAGAATAATAAGTCTTCTCTTTGAAGGACTGGATAATTTAGGCCCACTAACATGCGTTATTACATCACTACTAGTTTTCTCGCATTTTCTGAATATGGGCCTTGCATACTGACGACAATAAACCTAATTGGGATTAATCACTTATAATTGGAAGTTTAAATAATTTTTAATTAACTCCTAAATTGCGCCTATCAATACAACCTTTTCCTCTCTGACTCAATAATATTTGCTTGATTTTAGCCCAAAAGAACTAGGTAGTATTTCTTAAGAAAAACAATCACCTAATATCTAATAGGTTATTTATAAATTAGAGGGCTACTTTTGCATTTAAAAAACATAAAATAGAGAAGGGTTATATCTTATAGGGATTGGTTATAGAGAGAACTTCAGACTATAACAACACACGGGGTTGTGAGGCGAGGTGTATCTCTTAATCGCTATTTCGGGAATGCTAATAAACCACCTCGAGGCCGCAGTATTGCATGACCGAATAATTCAAGGAAGAGCGCCTAGACTTGATAAGAATTAAGATATTTATCATCGGAATAAGATCGGATAACTCATAATTATTTAATGATAAAAATAGTCAAATCTCTAAATTTTTGTTATTTGGATCTTTCATATTCTATTCTTTATATTCGTGTAATTCATATTGTTAAAATGACATTAAATAGGACAAAATGAATCTTCCAAGATCTGTCCTATATTGAAGAGCATCTCGATAGGAGTCCATAGGTGCAAACGGATCGTAATTCAGGGCGAAACACAAGTCACGCCACAAGACGCCATGGCGCATCCGGCGCGTAATCTTAGTTTTGTGCATATTACCACATTCTAATTAATTATTATGTTCATATAATTTATTTTGTTATATATGTAATCGTAATAATTATGCATATGAAAACATTTATCGTAAATGAATATCTAGAATCCCTTAATTATAGAATTAAACGGTTATCATTAAAATTTTAGGATAATAAAAAATTTATAATTAATCTTGACCGATTAGATTATATAAAATCGATTGACCATATTTATTCTTAATTCTAAAAAAGTTAGAGTTATCGTTTGATTAACTCTATCATGTGATATGCGTTTTCTCTAAACAATATCTATAATCAAGTCATAAGTCACCAGTCATCACACGAGATTTTCATTGCAAATAAACGTTCTCATTGCAAGAATGAAAGAAACAATATTTACTTTATGCTAAAAATTAATTCGTCGAGGAACTTCAACCGTCACGTGTAGCGCAGAAGTCAAGAGAGAGAGAGAGAGAGAGAGAGGGAGGAGGGAGAGAGCTGCCGTCTGCATAACTTAACCGCGGGGAAGAGAACTAAGAATGAGGCCTCAAATAGTGTTGTTTGGAGACTCCATCACGCAGCAATCTTTCAGATCAGGGGGTTGGGGTGCTTCCATAGCTGACACATACTCAAGAAAGGTACTATCTTTCCACTATTCTTACATTTATATTGATTGTTTGTTCATTTGATGTCGGCGTGATGCATTTAAACTGTCTGATAAATTGCCACATTGGCGACCAGGTTGATGTAGTGCTTCGTGGCTATGGCGGGTACAACACTAGGTGGGCTCTCTTCTTGTTGCATCACCTTTTCCCTCTGGTAGATTTTCATTCTTGAAAAGCTTTTTTTCATCGATATTTTGTTCTTTTTCTTGTTTGTGTAGCTGTTTCGATCTGTTTCTTGATCGCCTTTTAGCATCTGCTGAATGACTGTTTTCTTGTTTCTTCTTCTCTTGTGATAAATCTGGGCTGTTGTTAGCTTATGTGTATGTTTTATGTATAATTAGTTAGTTTTTATCAATTTTATGTTCAATGTTCCGGTAAGATTGCATCTTTGATCAACAAGTATGACATTGTTTTCTGGAATGATAGATTGAGGTCTTGATATTGAAATTAGGATTACTTTTCAATCTTGAATTTGTAGTACATTTACTCTAATTCTGCGAGCTCGATGTATCATGGAAGAATTGCAGTGTTGATACACTAAAGATCCTTTTTCTGGATTTTCGGGTTCAGCAGATCATTAATAAGATCTGTGTCTGAAATAGCTGACCCTAGTTTGTTTGCAAGTGATTCCAGTTGTGACTGACTCCCAATTATCTTGTACTTTGTTGATAGTTGATACATGTTCTATCGTATCTCACGCGTACAGAAGATATCTCATGAATTATTACTGGATTTTAGGTTACGTTCAATTCTGTATGGTATTCTTAAACTAGAGCATGGTAAAGTTCATATTGATTTTATATCTCAAGGAGGTATCTGAAGCACCTTCTCCTGCTGCTGTTACAATATTTTTTGGGGCTAATGATGCTGCACTTTTGGAAGGCACTGGCAAAATACAGCATGTACCTCTGGAAGAATACAAGGAAAACTTGAAAAAAATGATTCAACACATTAAGGTTCTTTACCTTTCCTTTTTGTGCTTCATATATGCTATCACTTTTTTATAGATAGAGAAAATGCACGAACAAAATCATTTAGAAGTCAAATATAGTGACGATATCTCAATATCTTGTCCAACTAAACGTCAACATAGAGGACAAAATATGTTCTAAGAAGTAAGTGTCAATTTCAAAAACTATTTCTTGCAGATGCAGTATTGTGCAAATTTTCATAGTAAAACTTTTCAGTGATTCTGTAACCATCTTCACTTTACAATCATCAAGTTACTAGTCTAACCATCTCTGTTATAGCATTTTAAATGGTTTTTGAGGACAATTGCAGAACCGTTCCCCCAAAACGCTTGTTGTGCTCATAACTCCACCTCCCATTGATCTGGAAGGGCGTCAAGAATATGCCAGGTATTAGCATTTTGGCTTTTGTTATTTTATCATTTAAGATCTTACTGTTATATACTAAAAGAAAGATTTTTCTTTTACTTGTAAACGTAAGTAGGTCTATGTATGGTGATAAGGCCTCGAAAGTGGCTGATAGGACAAATGAAGTAACTGGGACATATGCCGAGCAGTGTGTTGCCTTAGCCAAAGAACTTGGTCTTCCTTCAATCAATCTATGGTCCAAGATGCAAGAAACCAATGGTTGGCAGAGAAGATTCTTGAGGTTAGTAATCAAATGCTGTATAGCGTGTTAATCTATAGGTCAAGAACTGTATATTATGTTGTTACAACAGGCTGTTGGATTCTTAACATTTTGAACATAGATGGCGTTAGATGTTAGTCTGAGTGAAAATTTGAAGCTAACGATTGTCGTTGAGGTTGATCTCACATCTAAGTCGACCTATTTCTGTGCACAGTGACGGTCTCCACTTGACCCCGGAAGGAAATGCAGCTGTTTTTGGGGAACTAGTCAAGATTCTTGATGAAGCAGGGTTCTCAGACCTGCCATATGATTTCCCCCAACATTCAGAAATTGATGAAGAAAACCCTGCAAGTTCCTTCCTTCAGCAACGCGCTGCAACATGATAGTTTTTCTCATTACAACAAAATTTAAATTGTTTTATCATAATGAATACTTCGATGTTGTGTCTTTTACCTGACGTTTATACCCTATTCATTGTTGCCTAACACCACGTTTTGTGTTCTACACCCATAAAACATATGAGCTGAATAAATTCTTTTATGCTCTCTCTAGTAGTATGTCTTCTGCGATAAGAATGCGCTATATTTACCTAAATCAGATAAAAGTAACCACTAAACATGACTACATGAGTCACCCAGGGTGCCAGAAAGAAGCATTTAAGGATCAAGTAAATAGATAAAACAACTATCCCACTGTTATATTATTGCTGTGTCACTTCATGCTGAAACAGATGGCAAAGGATTCTCAATATCATGCGCCATGGATGCCCTCCACTCATCAATATTAGCAGCTTTCTCCATATCCAAACTTGGTACCTCATGCTGCTGCAGAATTTCAAGAATCTCTTTACTCTCACCAAGAAGAGTTGCTGCACGTCTCACACTTTTTTGCCTTTCTTTGACGTTGTTTCTGTGACACTTGAGTTTTATGACTTGCACTAGATTGGTGAGGCACGCTGCTAGTATATCCGAGATGGTGATGGATATACTCTCAAATAGCTCATCACTTTGGTGCTCACTATCTTTCATCCCTAGCAAGATTGTCTGAGCAATCCTATACATTGAGTTAGCAGCAATTGCTCTACCTGGCCAGTTTAGAGGGTTCTGCATCAGAATATCTCTCGTTTTAGCCATGAAATCTTTCACAATCTTTTCAGCGAGGTCAGAAAGGTTTTCCAGCGTTTCCTTGTTGGTTGCGCGTCTCAGGCTTGTGCCCTCAAGATCTTTATAATCCCATTTTCTGTATACTTCAACTCCAACCCAAACCACATCTGCTGCTTTTCTGATGTTTTCCAACTCTCCGTTTCTGTCTAGAGTTTTCTCGATAAGCTTCACAATGAACAAGCCCTGGCTAACACTAGCCAATAACTGGTTCGCCTTCTGATCAGCAATGCCGGTAAGTGCAACTGAAATGGAAGTCAAAGTCACCACGGGCAGAGACCAACAATTTGGAGGTTCTTGAGAATGCAAGCTTGGAACTTGTCTGCTGTCAAATCGTCCCACCCCATTGAAGTTTGCAGATTTCTTTATAAGTCGGATTAGATTATTGGGTTGCTTTTTTCGCCTATCTCTATCAGCCTATCCGCCTCGTTGCATATGTTCCTGAGGATTTTACCAGGCAATTGTGCCTCGCCTTCAAGTAGAAGAACATAGTGGCTAAAATCCAATTCTGCTCCATCCCTTGATTCAGATCCTCCTCCCATATCATTTGAATCAGGTCTCTCCAAATTCTTGCAGAAACACAAGAAAACTGCATTCCCAAATCTAGCAGAGAGGAACAGAAGTACTTTGCCAGATGAAACAAAGAGAAGCTGAACTCCAATGCAGAAATTTAGAACGAACCTTACTGCATCACGAAGTAGCTTCTTGCACATGCGGTTGTGAACTTGAAAAGGAAGTGATCTCCCTCTCCACTCCACCAGCCTTGAAGTCCAATACTGCTCAATCTTGATCTCATCTCTAAAACTTTTATGCTCCATTTCCAAAATCTTGAACCAGGAAGCAACAAACCATCTCAAAAGAGGAGCAATGGTTCCAACCACCACTCCAACAGACTGAATGAACAATATCCATTTGATGGACCACCTATAGTTTGAGATATCTCGGTCAAACCCCGAGCTTGGAGCTACCACCAAAGATCGACCACGAGCTAATGCCAACGTTAGAACTGCCAAAAGACACAACAGACCCGAGGTACAAGAAATGGCAGACCTTGCCACCACAAACTGAGGGCTACCAGTTTCCGCCATCACAAAATAGCCTTTACCAGTTTCCGCCATCACAAAATAGCCTTTCACCAATACCCGAAGCTCATCAAGAGTAAATTCCCCCCACTCTACTTGCCTGTTTGAAACAGTTTTGTGCACTTTATTGTACTTCAATTCTATGTATCTTTTGGCGCTGGGAACCATCAATGCCAAACAACACAACGTCGCGAGCAAGGGGAGCAAGATCACAGCAGATGAAACTTGTTCAGCCAGCATGTATCCCACATCATTGAAGGAACGCATCTGAACTATATGAATGCACACATTTCCTGCAATGGTGATGACTAGAATCCCTAAAGCTGCTATGTTTAACACAATTTCGCTATTCTGCATTGATGCCAAAGATGTCATGAAATTACTCATGCTAGTCGACATCAAGACGAGGGTGCTGATTCTTGCGAGCTTATCATTGACGTCGAGGTCGGTGCTCGTTAGATCTACGGGGAGCTTCATCGTGACTGCTAATACTGTCAAGGAGAAAGCGTTGAGAGAGAAGTAGTTACATGGGAGCCAATACTTTCTGCTTCTGAAGCCATTGATAGCATCAGCCGCCATTGCAAGCGTGCAGGCGGCAGAGGCTACTGCAATGTACACGCCTATCCATGGCATCGTTGAATCAAGTTTCTTTTGCACCTCAAACCGATAATCCTCACTTGGATTCATGAGCATTCGATTTCTGCTTTCTCTTTGTTTGCTTTTGCTTGGGATGGAATTATGATTTCATGAGTTTTTCTTATAATTTAACAACTTTTCCTGCAATTTCAGTCAAACGAGTTAATGATTTTGATAGAGTACCAAGTCGTCCCTGCGTTGACGGTCCTTTTCAAAGAAGTCAATCAATTGACTGTGCCGTGATCGTTGGTCGACTCTAAAAGTCCAAGTCTTTTAAACGCAATTATCTTCTGCTACTCATTTAATGTTAGGTGTGAAAATATGCTCGATCTTTCAATGAAAGACGACTTTTGCTGTTCAAAGATTGACGTTCAAACGGCTGAATCTCTGTATCGGGCCATAGACGTGTAATTCTTGATCACGGCTAATCACGACAAATAATGGATTACTCACTATGCTCTTTATTCCAGTTCTTGATCAATATTTATTTTCTCAATTTCTTTCTTTTTCCTTTTTTGGTGAAGGAGGAAACTGAGCTGTGCTGGAGGCTTCCAGTTTTTCCAGGAAGCTCTCTCTCTCTCCCTCCTCCCGATGTGCATGGCTTTCTGAGTTAGGCCCAAATCGACAATATGGCCCAAGTCCAGGTCTGATTAATCTTCTTAAGAAACATTTCCCAAGTCCAAAATATTCTTCATTTCCTTACAAAATATCCAAAGACGATTTATTTTTTTTTCGATACGTGGTTATTTAAGAAAAATGGAAAAGTGGTTAAAATGATAAAAATATGTAGGATCATAATTTTGAAGAGATAATTATTTCTTAAAAGGAAACATATATCTTGGATGATCGATCAAAAATGGAATAATTTTAAAGAGATAATTTATACAACGTTCTTTACTTCTTTTATCGGATGATAGTACCCAATAATTTTAAAACATTTATACAATGTTCTATTACTTCTTTTTATCTGACAATGTAGTGCCCAGTAATTTTATAAACATTTTCTTATATTAATTACTTCAATTATGTTTCAAAATATTTTACTTCAATTTTCCGTGAATAAGGATTGAAATAACAAATTTTTGTAAATATATACGACAGATCTTAATAGCGCTCCCATTTCAGTCAAACAAAATAAAAGGCAGTTAACAAAAAGAAAAGAAAAGGCATTGTGATTGCAATAAATTTTGGCGTTAAATATATTACCTTAAATAGCAGTAACTAACACTGGAATTAATATAACCCAATATAAATAGATACACAACAAACATAAGTGTTACAGTTACATGATATGGTACTTCCGTACACTTGTGCCATTCCACAAGGATTTAAAAATATTAATTAAAAAATAATAAATAAAAAATATTAATGTACATTATGTTAAATTGGTTTCATCCCAACTTGGGTGTTCTATCATATGTATCCCACTATTAATTTTATTATTTAATAATATTAATTATAAAAGTAAAAAAATATATACCATAATTTTAGAATGATCAACTCAAATAATCATTTTAAATTAAAATACAAAATTAAATATAAAAAAATAATTTTATTTAAATTAGTGAACCGTAATTAATGATTGTAAATTAAACTAAATCACAATATACTAAGAAAATTGATTATGGGACATCGAGTGCTACATCAAAATTGGTAAAGAGGATCCCAAGTAATGTCTAATTGTTAATAATACCATTGTAATATAATATTGTTAGTAGATTGCTAATGTAGCATTAGGAATTTCAATTTGAAATGCCTTATTTTTTTTTTTTTTGAGTTGGGGTGGAATAAAATTCTCAATTTCATATGGTGATCGATGTAACGAAATTAAACATAATTCTATGTGTATTGCTAGACATGGTCGATTATACTGTATATATCGAATAATCATTTACTACCAATGTCGAATTTTAGTGCATTTTTCAAATACTTATTATTATTGATTTTGTTGTAACGGATTAGAATTATTGAGCAATTAATAAACAGAAAACGTAAAGCAAATATAGATTTATGTGGTTCACCAACAATGAGTTGGTTACGTCCACATGCAGAAATGGAGAACATATATTATTAGGCGGCTAGAGTTTTTTCGAATACAATTACAATCTCATCACTATATATATAAGACTTAAGAGAATAAACCAGGGCCAAATTTAATACGAATATTAAGGCCTAATAGAGAATCACTATTCTAAACCCCGTCTAAGATAGTTTTAAATATCAACAGATTTTATACAAGCAACTTTAATTATTATATCGACTACAACTTCTATCTTGTGATGTTTAGAGCGTTAGAAACCAAGCTGTATAATTTTGTATTAATTAAATATATTACTTTGTCTTAAAAAATTACCAGGGACATAGAATCTCCAACCATCAGATCAACCTACAAATCAACGGTCTGGATGAATCCCTATCACATTTAACGCCTTTTACTTCTGCAATAAATGCAAATTTAACTGAAATATAGGACTCCGACAAAGATTTTGCACAGCACCATTATCTCTCACCTTCTTCCTCATTCCTTCCGCTCCTCCTCCAATGGAGTCCGACACCAAGTGCGGAAATGTCGATAATGCCCCTCCCCAATCACTAATCCACTCCACCAGCAGCTTGAAATTTGAAGACATAGACGACGATTTCTGCATAGACAACTTCTCGTCATCATCATCTCTGCAAGATTTTCATCACCTAGATCAGTTGCCCTTGATCAAAGCTTCGTCGTTCAATACCGATATCGATACCGCTATTGATCCCTTTTTCCACGGCTTCGACTTGTACGAGGACAGTAATAAGCCTTATGATCATGGAAACGGGATCGCCTGTGCAGCCATGCAGAGTAGTTTCCATGGCGGCGGATTCTTGAATTTTGGTGGTAGGAAAGATCTGTTCATGGAGATCGATGTGGCCTCGATCGTTAATCACGATCCTAAGCCGTTGAGCATTCTTGTTCCTGATGAGAGCTCGTGCGTTACAGCTGATTTTCACAAAGAAAATGGCGTTAAGAGAGGCAAATATGGTGGTAATAACAATGCATCGGCTTTGACAAAATCTCCGGATGTTGGCCGGAGGAAGGCCAAATCAGGCAAGGGGCAGTGGACTGCTGAAGAGGACAGGTTGATCGTCAACATGTTCTTTTTTTTAAATAAAGAATAAATATCAAGATTGATATTATTTTTTTATTTTTTTTTTATTTTTTTTGAGTTGATCTGTTGTTGGATTTTCAGAATGTTGATCCATTTGGTGGAGAAATATGGAGAGAAAAAGTGGTCGCGAATCGCGCAGCTGGTGAAGGGGAGGATCGGAAAACAGTGCAGGGAGAGATGGCATAATCATCTGAGGCCTGACATCAAAGTTGGTTTCATGCATAATCACACATTAATTTTGTTATTTATACAGTAGCACCTAATTCAAAAATCATATTTAAATATTTTTAACATGAACAAATTCTTGCATTGTTTTGGTGCAGAAAGATCTATGGACAGAGGAAGAAGACAGGATTCTGATAGAGGCTCATGCAGAAATCGGCAATAAATGGGCAGAAATAGCGAAAAGATTACCCGGGAGGACAGAGAACTCGATCAAGAATCACTGGAATGCAACGAAGAGGAGGCAGCTTTCGCGGAGAAAATGCAGGACAAAATGGCCGAGGCCTAGTTCGATTCTACAGAACTACATCAAAAGCCTTGGCTTTGAAAAGGGGAGCAGCAGCAGATCATTAAGGACTAGTGCAGCATCATGTTCAGCTGCTGCTGCTGATATTGAGATTGCAAGAAATGATGTTTGTGAGATGGATCCTGACAACGTTGTATATGAGATGGATGATGTCCCGGATTTCAGTTTCATGGATGATTTCGGCGGCGACCCACCGCCGCTTCAAGTTCGAGATGAACCATGTTTTCAGATGGAATTGCCGTTTGATATGCCGGCATTGATGCAGCATGGAGTGAAGGAGGATCTCGATTTTGCCATGGGCTAGAGAGAGAGCATCCATCTTGGAATAATTTGGTTCAAATTCAACAATTTTTAGTCCATTATTTAAGAATTTATATAAAACTAAGCTAATATAAATAACTGTTAAATGCCTTCAACAAACAAAAAATTGTAAGATGTTGAATAACCCCATATCCTTGGAGGAGTTTATACTGTTTTTTGTACACGACATGATTTTTATTTATTTATATCATTTAGCATGGCTTAATTTCCTTTAAAATGAAATATTATATGGGTATTTAATAAAAATAAACGTTTATCATATTATAAAATTGAAAAAAAATAATAATTTTTTTTTTTTTTGAGGGGAGGTGACAACTTTGCATAACCAAATAAGCACACTATCAAAACATTTGTACATAGCCGTAGCGTCGTATATATACAATTCAACTTCACACACTAGCTATTTATAAATTTAGCGCACCAATCAAGATTCCTATATATATAATCCTGCTAAGTGGTAAATGAATTTGCCCCGTCTCGTTTGGTCTAATGGTAGAGTGACGACATATGCTCGAAGTAGTTTATCAACTATCACACCACACTAATATCATCTCCAAATGTGGACAGAGCAAAGGGTGCAATAGCTACATTGAACGTCCGAGTTCCAACTTTATCTACGTGCTTCATCTCATAGTCACCTTCCTGCAAATAACGCAATTAAACATCAAACAATGCTTAAACAAACATATTCTTCCATCTTCACTTCAGACCAAAACCATGCCACAAAAAGCATATATAAATCCTGTTTCCATCAATGGAAAACTTTCCATACTAGTAGAGAAAATTTCCAGTTTCTTCTGGACCATAACAAATTTCTGATTAACGCGTCTCACCATTCTGCCAGTCGACGTGCTCAATGGACAAGCAGACGAATACTCGAATCCAGTATTAGGAAGTATAACTGGTTGTTCACCTATAACTCCAATTCCCCTGATCAAGAAGCGCGAGGTTCAGTCACTAGAGAAAGTGAAGTTGAAAGAGGAACATGGTCGAATCTGTTGAAGTAGTGAGGAAAAAAGGTGGAAACTGGAAACTTAACTGGACTGTCTCAGTTCTTCCATTGGCATCAGTTATTATCCAATGCCGTCTAAGAAGTTGAACGGGGCGATCAGACAGGTTGGTGATTCTGATCCTATATGCATAAAAGTAAAGGCCTTTCGATGGCTGACTTCTACCTGCAATGTAGACACTCCTAACTTGGACTCTAACTCCCTGCAGATATACAGAAATTAGTACGCGACAGAAAAAAAAAAGAGCAGACATGATCAAGACATTATATTTATAACTAGACTAGTTTTAAGGTTGTGCTAAGTTATCAAAATCAAGAATCAAAGAATTTCAGCCTCCAGTTTTGATGTGGGCCTTGGATTAAACTTTTGGATTACAATAAGTCAATAACAAGTAGTTGATAATAAGGAAGGCCAACAGAATCAAAAAAATTGATCAATTCTTAAAACTTGAAACATGACTTGATAATATAATGTGCTGGTCATACCAAGGTTGTAGCATCACTCGAGCACTTCAAAAGAGTATACGGAGCTATTTCCTTTAACTCGTCACGGTAGGCAGCTGCGTCCTGGAGTTGCATGGAACATACAAGAAATATGATTACTTGCAGCTCAAAGAAATCACTGCAGGGATAAGATCTATGATAGGAAAGTCTGCAGAAACGCGTTCTTTTTTCCCTCCAGAAGCTTATATTACAGATACCATTCAGATCAAATTAATCTCATATTGTATATTTAGACAATACAGAGTTGTTTTCACAAATTACAAGATTTCACATGAACCAGCATTCAGACAAAGGGATTTAGAACTAGATTCAATGTTTTACTATTTTGGGAATTTGCAGTAAACTAATCAACTCCTTCGACTACTATATATGAATTTCAATAAACTTGGCATCTAATGCTTTGTTTATCATTGTAAGTATTCATCATGGCCTTTGTAAGACTCGAATCAAAATATCAAAAGAAGGTGGATAAGGCATATATATTTATATACCTCAAATCTTTCCTGTGCAATGGCCTCTTTCAACAATCTTTGAAGTCGCAAAGCTGGCTCCTCTTCCTCAAAAAGTTTCAGTGAATCACGAAGCCGAGCCGCCTCCTTGTAATCCTAATGCAATCATCAATTGGGGAAACAATTCAACCTTGAATCAATTTGCATATGAAAGTTCTCTGCATAAAACTCACAAAATTAAAGAAAAGCCTACATTCCATTAATTCGTTTCCACAACATTAGTTCAAGTTGTGAATATATATGAATATATTTGCTTCCAAATAAATTTAGTTGAATATACAACTCAAGCTAGATGAGACGGTATACAATTGTTGTAACGAATTAGGATTATTGAGCAATTAATAAACAGAAAACGTAAAGCAAACACAGATTTACGTGGTTCACCAATAATGAGTTGATTACGTCCACATGCAGAAAAGGAGAACGGATTTTATTAGGCGGTTAGGGTTTTCAGATTATAGATTACAGCTCTCAAAGACCATATATATATAATACTAAGAGAATAAACCAGTTGGGCTAAGCCCAATACGAGTATTAAGGCCTAATACGAGAACCACGGCCCAATACTGCATACCGTCGGGACCCGTCTAACTATTCGAATTGGGAGATGGTTTCAAGGCATATCAACAAAACTGATGTTTACACAGTGCCATAAGCTCAAAGAATCCAAGAAAGCAATCACACTCCAAATTTACAGAAGCATTCACCACTAATACACAAAATCATAACTAACGGATTCAACATGAAAAAAGTTGCAGACTTTTCATCAAACAAGCTGAAAGATATAAACAATTACACGAACACTTGCAGTAATTTGAACAATTATTTTCTTTTAGAAAAAGAAAAAACACCTCTGATTTGGCAGCAACTTCCAACTGCTGCTTCAATAGAGCATATGTCTCCGTCCGCGACAGATTCGAACTAAGGTTCGGATCTTGAACCGGGCCTGAGCCCGAGCCGGAACCCGGATTGCTGCAGGCAACTATCTGCTTGACCCGCCAATTGTAGCCTTTTGCGCTGCTTCTGACCCGACCCGCCAACAACATCGCGTTGAAATCACTCACGACCTTCAGATTCAAGCAATGCATTTTGGTAAAGACCACTTTTGTTCTTTTTTTTTTTTTTTCCTGAAAAATCGAGCTGTAGTTGACAAGTTCATGCGATTATACTTTCATCAGTGGACGATAACTAGAGCGTTTAATTACCATAATGGGCATGGAGGCGGGGATTTTGAACTTGGATATTCGTGGCAATAATGTGAATTCGCATGGGCTGTGGATTTTTCGGAGTTTAAGTGGTTTGGAGCCGTTTGAGAAAATAGGAGATTTTTGCGGTTCAATGGAAGGAAAGAACGTTGACACGTGTCCAATTCAGTTATTTCAGTTAAATCCACTGTTATACATAGAAGTCGTTTCACGATTCGCGACTTATAACGGCTAATATTACATGAATATGGAAAATTAAAATTAAAAATGAATTTGAGATGCATGCCACCTATTGGATAAATCAATGGTATCATATTAATTCGGATCTTTTATTATAATTTATTGTAATAGCTCTTATTACATTTGTAGATGATTAACACGTGATAATACTAAGAGTTAGTATTGGAGTATTTATCTCTTCTCTCTCTCACGTTGCATGCAGTTGGAACTGCTCGAGAAAGTCCTTACAGTCCTTGAAAGTGTTCAAGTTAGTTGTAAGCTGTTAGGTAGTTAGTTGTTTGTTTAGCTTCTGTTAGTAGCTTCTACGTAAGCTATAAATAATTGTAATCTACTTTTTTGTAATCTGATTTTATCATTCATTCAATACAAATAATTCTCTCTTCAACATGTTTAGTTTCTATCTCAACATGGTATCAAGAGCTAAAGTTTTTTTCTTCATGGCGATATCTTCGACTTCATCGTATAATTTATTTTAATATCTCTTATTACATTTGTAGATGATTAACACGTGATAATACTAAGAGTTAGAGCTTATAAAGAATCAGCACCATTTTAATGGGCTTATATGATAAGCTACTGGGTGCAAGGCAAATCTGCAATCTTCCCACTTTCAATCTTTCTCCTCGATTTTTCCTTGTTCACGGTTTGAAAATCGACACTTCTCTCACTTTCTTATACCGTTAACTCTCACTACGCACTCGATGATAAAAATATACACCTTAAATATATGCATATTTGACAATCTTAAACTCTTATGATTGTCACATGTCCTCCAACGTAGGGTCGACCCTTATGCATAACAAAAGAAGTAAAGGTTTAGGGCCCCCAAATTTGAGGGGCCCCAAATTTAAAATACAAGCCTACTATGCATAGTTTATTAATTTTAAATTTAAAATAAAATAAAATACATATCTTCCAATTGTCTCATGCTCTATGTTCTTTCAAATGTGCTTACCATCATATATGAAGTCGACTTGTGAACTTCTTGAGTTTGTTAATTCTTCAAATATTTCCTAATATTTATATTGTATATGAAATATTATTAACTAAATTGGTTATTGTTGTTTCAGTCAAAAGAAGTTTTTCAAAAGCTAAAATTGATAAAATTATATATGCATTATATTGTGTTTCAAGAAAGATTAAATAGATTATCAACTTTATGCATTGAAAATGAGATATTAAAAAGATTGATCTTGAAGAAGTTACTCATGATTTTGTTTATCAAAATGTAGAAAATCTAATATTATTTCAATAATTACTTGATTCAATTCATTGCACTTTATAGTTAATATTGAGTTTATACATCCACATAAGCATGGAAAATCATCATGTACTATTTATAGCTAACAACAAGATTCTCGAATTTCATTTCTTAAGAGATCCATTCTTTTCGCCTAAGCCGTAGAATTATCATGGTCGGTCCTGTTCCAACATAAATAGATAAATGGATGATCTCATTTGGTATCTTATTAGTGTTTAACTAATTAATAAAGTATATTTGGGTGACTGGGTCTCCATCTTTTAAAATTTATGGGCTTGTATTTTATTATAAATACCTAATTTAGTATATTTTTAGTTTTTGGCTTCTTTTTTGAGTTTACATAACATGGATTTCTATAATTTTGAAAGGGGTCTTCGACTCTTCGCATTTGTAACTTACCAAAATATGTCCAAAAATTCGGAATTTTCACCAGGGTTCGAATCTCATGGGAGGCAAAAATTCTATTTTTTTTTATTCATTAACTTTCGCAATGTATTCATTTATTTTCATAGCATATTCAGTTCTCACGTTCGCACAATAAAAATGTTTTTTACGTTAAGAACCAATTTTAACGTGAGAACTAAGAACTACGAAAATTCTTTACGAAAAAAATGAATATTCTATGAAAGTTAATGAATATGCTGCGAAAGTTACTGAATCCAAAAATTCAGAATTTTCACCAGGGTTCGAATCCCATGACAAGCTAAAATTCTACTTTTTTTTATCCATTAACTTTCATAGCATATTCATTTTGTTTCACACCGAATTCATCAGTTTTTGGTTCTTACGTTCTCACAATAAAAATAATTCTCACGTTAACCCTCCCCTATATATATATATATATATAGTTTGGTTCAAATAAGAACCATTCTTATCCTAAAAACTAAGAACCAAATTAATTAGTTATGAAAGTTGATGAATCCGTTGGAAAATTAATGAATTCAAAATTGATTTTTTCACCCGGGTTGAATCCCATGAGAGGCAAAATTCTATTTTTTTGGATTCACAATTTTCCCGCTGGATTCATCAACTTTCACCATGAATTCATCGCATTTTGGTTCTCACGTTCACAATAAAAATAGTTCTCACGTTAACCCTCCATATATATATATATATATATATATATATATTTCTTCGATTCCCCAATTTTCTTTTTAGAAATCTTCAATATGGACTTTAACAAAAGTTGTTGAGTGTATCGTAAGTGGGTAAGAGTCCAAGTGTAATATTAAATTAATTGATAGTGGGTCATGAATGATAAAAATATAAATAAATGGTCTTGGGTAAGAAGACGGGATAGTGGTGGACCATGAACGATAAATGTATAATAAGTAGGAAGTATTTTGTATGATAGTATTCATAAATGGAATATGAAGAAGTTTGGAGAATGTACAAAAAGAAATACTAGGAAGGAAATTGAAAGACGGAGAAAGTATATATTAGGGGATCATCTATTTTTCTTATGAACCAATTTAGACCGACAATCGGTGCTATTTATAAAAACTACATTTTAATGAAAATGTATATTATTTATGATATGCAAAAATTATATTATGATTAATTATAATTTATAGTCTGATATCTGGGTAGAGTTACCAAAATAACCCCATCCTTGAAATATTACAAATATAATCTGATTTTGAGCGTAAATTGTAAATATAACACGAGCCTACATTTTAAGCCTGAAAATTCTAACGTGGAAGGTCCCAACCCGACGTGAGTATTTGTGATTTATTTTGTAAATTATATGAAAAATATTTTTCACTAGAGCATCAAAATGACATCGTTTCGATGCCTTAAATATATTATCGGACATTAGAAAGACATCACTTTGATGCTTTTCAATAGTTTTGACGGTGAAAATATATTTTAAGCATCAAAATTATATCGTTTCGATGCTCAAGTGAAATATATATTTTCAAGTAATTTGTAAAATAAATCAAATATCAATATTAGATTCAGATCTTCCACGTCAGAAATTTCTAATCCGAAATATAGGCCCGTACCATATTTGCAAGTCCTACTTAAAGGTTGGGATATTTTTGTAATATTTTTAATATCAGACTATCTTTGCAACTCAACCCAAAAATAATACTATATTATAATAAACCCAAAATAATATCATAAATGTATCATTAGTGATATACAAGACATGATTCATAAGTTATTACGAGGAAGAGGTTCATAAATGATCCATCCCTAAATTATATTTCATAGTTAGTACTTAATAGTATATATGAAAATGATTAATATGTGCATCAATATGATACTATTTTTTATGTCCCTCATATTGGTTCGTAATTTTCTTTTTTGTACGTCTCTTAAATTTGTTGTCATTTATGGAAACTACACAAAATACTTTCTACTTATTATATTCAACATCATTTATTTATATATATTATCACTTATTACCCACCATTATTCAAACTTATTACCTCAACAATACAACTTATTTATACATTTAACCACTCATGGTTCAACACTAATGTGAGATCCTTACTCCATTTATATCATAACTTTTATTAAAATATGTGTCAAAGATTCTCCATAACATAAATGAGGGAAAGAATGAGTATTAAATACTCTCCTCATCCTGTTAATATTGGTTCGTATATATTTTTGGACTGTTCCGTTGTTATTGGTCCATACCAAGGAAAGAATTTTACACTAAAAAATATTTCCAATTTCATGCACAATACTTTACATACAAATTAAGTACCGCTCTTCTTAATCTACGAACTTAAAAATAGCGAGCTTACATTAATGAGACAAATGAAGTACTATTTATAATATATACAATCTAAAAATGTGAATATAATTAACTATTGATGAAAAATAATTTTATAGTTCTTTTTATATTAGTGGTTATAGTAAAAAATTGTCGTACAAATCCCAAGAAGTTTCTAATAAAATAATTAGTGAGTTTTTTTTTAAGCCAATAATTGAAGTCTTAAATCAAAGTTAGGTATCCTAATGAGGCAAGATGCAATCCTTTTACACGGTGTTCCCTCGCCTATTTATAGCGTTGCTCTGCTGAGCTGGCACGTGGGCCCTACGTTGAAAAAATTGAAACTCTTGAAGAAGACTGATGGAATAAATAAGTAAATGACCGGCAGCAGCTCAGCCGTCTCATGTGCCTCCGCATAATTTATTACGCTCTCGGCGCCCTCGTGATTCAATCACCACCGCAACCGCCGCCGCCGCCGCACGAGAAGAGAACCCCTCCCATCAACTCCTCAAACTAAGCCATGCATGGAAATTACTTGAATACCCTGAGACGAGGTTTCCATCAATTTCGAATTGCGATCCTATGGATGATGAAATAAATAGAATGCAATTATCTTCTTTTCCCGTTATGCTTAATGTCAAAGATTTGAGTTCCTGTGTGATTTATAATTATTATATATGAACGTGTGATTTATCCAGTATGTACCACAGATAGGGACTGCATGTTTCCCACGATATTAAAAAAAAAGATCTGAGTTCCATTGTATTTATCTACGAAGACAATTTTCCCTTGAATTGCCAATTTGTCCTAAAAGTTATCGATTTTCTAGTTTTATCATCTAATATTAGTCTAATAGTAGAATAGTTAACATTTGAAGCACAAATTTTAGATTCGAATCAATCATTATATGATATTTAAAAATTTATTTATCCAATAAAAAAATCTATAATATGTGTTTCGAAAATAGACTAATGGATGGTTTGTTAAAGTAAAAAGTTTGAGTGATCAAAAGAATATAATGGTGATAGTCTCGCAGCCATTTATTTTTGTTTATCCTTACATACATTGGCATGACATATATGCTTAATGGCAAGATACTAAGATGCATATTTCTTCTTGAAAATTTATATTCATAATTGATAAGTTGCAATCAATTATAAAAATCGACTAGTACTTTAAGGGGGTGTTTGGCTAAGCTTATTTTAGAGAGCTTATAAGCTCCAAGAGCTTATAAGATGTTTCAAGAGCTTATAAGAGGTAATGTCTCAAGTGCTTATAATTTGTTAAAATATAAGGATAATTGATCTTATAAGCTAGATAAAGAATCGTGAGTTAGAGAGAAAATCATAGTTAGAGAGATAAAATTGACAAGAGGTAATGTTGATAGTGTATGTGTAAAAAATAACGAACTATCATAAGGTTATTTTGGTAAATTTATGATTACTTATAAGTTAATGAAAAAATAAATTAGGGTTGACCAGCTTATTTTTATAGGAGCTTATAAGGTGTTGGAGCTTATTTTCATAAACATTAATTTCGTTTAAGAGCTTATTTTGCCAAATATTTTATAACAAATTATAAAACTTTCTAAACAACTTATAAACTGTTTTAAAGAACTCATAAAATTCACCCAAACACCCTCTTAATAAGGGACATGAATCTGCGTGTTCTCGCAAAATAACTAAAGCTAGCTAGCAAACTAGATATACTATACAATATTTAACTGATGTTTCACCTAATACTTTGTACTATCTATATTTCATTTAAATGTTCCATTTTTTGGATATATATATTTAAAAAATAATATAAAATAGTTATGACATACATCTTTTGAAGAGATAATTATTTTTAAAAATAGAATCATATATTTATAATGAGATAATCTAAAAAAATATAAAACATTTTAAATAAGACAGAGAGAATATCTTGAACTTTTCGACAATAACATGTTTCTGTCACATTTTTCCTGTCAACTACAATCGTCATTTCCCCACGAAAACATGGTTCTGTTTATTTTCATTTTAAATGAAAAGAATTGGCCTTTAACTAATTATCTTCTATTAAAATTAGCTATCTTTAATAAAGCACGAGATCAGAAAAACTGATAGACAAACAAACAGCCCTACAACTTCTAATCACATTGTGTTTCACAACTTCTACTTTTCTCAATCATCCATAAACCCAAACTTGCTCTTTTATATAAGGGTTAATATCAATTTAAACCCTAAACTATCATGTTTTATCAAAATATCATAAACTTTCAAAATATCAATTTAAACCCCAAAATATCATTTTGTATAAAAATGCCCTGTATTCAGGATAGTTTGGGTTTAAATTGATACAAATATGATAGTTTAGGGTTTAAATTGATATTTTTGAAAGTACACGATATTTTTGATAAAACATGTATAGTTTAGGGTTTAAATTGATATTAGCCCTTTATATAAAAGTAATAGAACAAGACTCCACACATCCACATGTGAAGTCTGAAATGACGGGCTTGTCCTAGAACACAAAGCATGATAGATTTGGAAGGCCTTTCTCTTGTTCAGATTTGAAATTATTAAACTAATCTTGATATTGCATTTTCTATAAATTGCTCAGGATTTCCTTGTAACACAGGCACTCTCAACACTTGTATCGAAATGCTGCTGAATAGGGGGTGAGCAAAAATCCGAGAATTGAATTTTCGATCTGAACCAAATCGAAATTTAAAATCTGGTTCGAATTTTTCGGATTGGATCGGATTGAATTTTTTTAAAATTTTGGATTTTCGGATCGGATCAAATTGGATTTTTTAAATCCGAAAATCTGAATTATATATAATTTTTATATAAAAATAATATTTTATTTAGATATGTTTAAATTTAATATAAATATATATATAAATTAACAAAAATTGGTTTATGATTTTCTATTTTTTCATAATTTCGAAATTTTCGGTTATGATTTTTGTATAAAAAAAATCGGATTTTCGGATTTCGAATTTTCGGTTCGGATTTGATTTTTTCTCTCACAAAATTCGAATTTTGAATCGATTCAAATTAAGAAAATCGAATCGAAATCGAATCTCCACGCGCTTTGAATTCAATACTTGGAAACAATATAAATGCAAGTCTAATGCTTTTTGATACTTGTTTGTTGATTCATTCTCACTATCCGTTGATTATTGATTTCTTTTACTCATCGGCTAATTTTTTTAATCACCACTTTTTAAAATTTAATTAATTATTTAATTATTGAGACATAAAATCTAGAATCAACAAATAGTACACGAGACAAAGTAAAAAACATTAATATTGTATTTACCTGAGTAAACTGAATTATGAAACAATTGACTAAAAATTTCAGAAAATGAGAATAATAATCCAAATAGAGACGCTCTTAATCCCAAACTTTAAAATATTGAATATCACTCACATGAATGGCAATCTACCTTCAATTTTCAATATTTAATTGCCAAACCTTTAAAATACAACTTTAAATACCAAAATAAAAAATTTAAAAGCTCAATCACGTTGGGTTCCTAATATTTGTAGGCATGGAAAGAGGAAAGGACAGATCGACGCAGTCAAAGAAGAAGGGTAAAAAAAAAGTGAACGGTAGCGAATACAGCAAGAAAAGGTAAAAGACAGAAGAATTGATTCAGTGGTTGGGGAAAACGAAAAGGAAGCTGCCGTACAGTCAGACAGCACAAACAAACAATGAAAATTGAATGAGTGAAAGAAAAAATAAATAAAGATGGGGGAGAGAGAAAGTTTAGCCCAAAATATGGAGAAGAGGAGGAAGATTTCTTCAACAGCAAAGCGAAGGAGTAGTCCTCTTCTTAATTTTCTCGCACCAACTACAAATCTACAATGCATCATCACCAATACCAATGAATGGAATCCTTCTCCTCTCCCCCTTTATTATTTTTTCTTGTTTTCTTTCCTTACCAAAAACAACAATAACAACTACAGCTCCACCACCACCATCCACTTTCATTATTATGGCAATTATTATTCTTATTCCCGTTTCCTTTCTTTCTCACTTCTCTCTCTCTCTTGCATTATTATTGCTGCCTTCTTGCACCATCCCTTCTGCCCACCAACACCAAAAATTGAACTAAACAATACAAGGATTCCATTGGCAATCAAGATTTTTTTTCTGAATCGGAGCTGATTCTTGGTGAGTGATTGGTTCTTAATTTTTGGGTTGCGTTCATTTCATTTGTGTGAATCTTGGGATTTCTTGAACCAGCTTTTCGACCTCTATGCGCTGAAGATAAGGGTACTTATAGGCACGCTGCTTGAATGGCGTGGTATCTGGCTTTAATACGATCTTATGATTATGACTTCGTTGTGGTGGTAACTCCGTTGGAGTCTCAAAGATCGAAACGTACTTGCTGATCAGTGGCGCTATCTCTTCGCTAGACTTGCTATCTTGAATTACTTTCTCCGCGCTTAGCATGCATAGACACCCGAATAGAGTTCCTCTCCCTTTCTTGATGGTTCTTTGATACTGTTTTGCTGATATCATCCTTAAGGAAATTTCTTGTTTAACTCCTTGCAATACAATGGTTCTTTCCCCTTTCTGAAAAGTGATACTTCGGTTGTTGAAGTCGAACGTAATAGGCCCCATTTGCCTGAGTAGATCAACACCCACGACCATATCACATCCTCCTAGCTGTAGGATCCGTATCGGCGCGCTGAACTTGCAACTCCCCATCTCCCACTCTAATTTGGGACAGCGTGTATTGCACTTGATCTGACCTCCATCTGCTACCGTCACCAACAGCGGATTCGTGCACTCCAGCTCGCATTTTATTCTTTGAGCTGCCGTTAGGTCCAGAAAACTATGCGTGCTCCCGGTGTCTACCAGTACCGTGACCTCATGGCTGCCCACTTTGCCTTGAATCCTGATTGTATCCGCAGCTAATTGGCCTGCTAGCGCGCTTAATGAGATCTGCAAATCTTCCTCTCCTGTCTCTAACTCTTGTAGAATCAGCTCAGTTTCTTCCTCCTCTCCTTGGCATATGATAGTGAATACCTTTTTACATTTGTGCCCCAATTGATATGGCTCATCGCAATTGAAACATAACCGCTTCCTCCTTCGATCTTCAATCTCTGCCGGTGATAATTTCTTGAATGTAGTTTGCTTCTGAGGCCCCTCGTTAGTTGTCGCGCCTGGGTTGCTCTCGCTTGCTTTCTTCCAGCTAAAATCATTCCCTTTATTGACTTGTTTCGGACCTCTCCCCAACGCCAATAGCTGCAGCTCTTGTTTCTTTGCTAACTTGATAGCTTGCTCCAATTTTTGTGGTTCAAACATTTCCACAGTACTTGAGATTTCCTCTTTGAGTCCACCGACGTAGCATCGTATGAAATAATCCTCATCTAAATTTCGGTTACTCACTGCGATGAAAGTCTTGAGTTCTTCAAACCGATTGGTGTATGATGATACATCGCAATCGGACGTAGATGGTTGAATCGAGAAATCGTGCTCTTGCCTTTTACTTACAAATCTATCCATCACCATTTCACCGAATTTCTTCCATGACAGCCCTTCTATCCCTTCCACGTATTCTAGATACCATAAATCGCCTATGCCTCCATGTACATAGTCGGTAAAAATTTTGTCTCGCTTGCATGGGATTTACTGAGAAAATATTTGCCACACTTTCTAATCCACCGCATCGATTTTCTCCATAGAACTTTGGGAAATCAAGTTTTGGCATGCGATAGTGCGAAGGATTTGGTTGAGTCAGACACTTCTTCCTCTACTCGCTCGTTGTTTCTCTTCTCTTCCTCCGGATTCGTTCGCCTCATCTCCACCGCCTTGTTCGCTATTACTTTTGTTCGTGTTTCTTTCCTCATCTCTTCAAACCGTGTTTTGCATCATCGCTATCATCGATTCTTGTTGTTGTTGAATCTTCATCATCCGTGTTTCAATGTTTGAAACTCTCGCCCATTCTCGTCTTTCGGGCATGAATTGCTCTTATGCGGTCGTGGCTTTAGGCTCGATACCACTTGTTATGATCGAATTAATTGATCATGACCAAAAGCTATCAAATTCTTCAGGAACGTGACATATGAACTTTGAAGAAGACAAACAATTGGAAAGTTTATTATATGACAAAAGGGTTTATGAAAATGTATATCGATGCCTATGTTTACAACAATCTTTCTATTTATAATGCTTGCTTAATGCCTTTTTAACCACTTAACCACCTAATCGCCATCGCTAATGTTTTAACTGCTTCAACCGCTTACTTCACCGCCTCAACCGCTTGACACGTGGCTTCCTCTCGAGCCGCTGCGTTTGGAGAGTTTGTTGAGCTTGTAATCGCATGGTCGCTAACCGATTCGCATAGCTTTGTTCGTTATAACACTCTTGTTATGATCGAATTAATTGATCATGACCAAAAGCTATCAAATTCTTCAGGAACGTGACATATGAACTTTGAAGAAGACAAACAATTGGAAAGTTTATTATATGACAAAAGGGTTTACGAAAATGTATATCGATGCCTATGTTTACAACAATCTTTCTATTTATAATGCTTGCTTTTAATGCCTTTTTAACCACTTAACCACCTAATCGCCATCGCTAATGACTTTTAACTGCTTCAACCGCTTACTTCACCGCCTCAACCGCTTTGACACGTGGCTTCCTCTTGAGCTGCTGCGTTTGGAGAGTTTGTTGAGCTTGTAATCGCATGGTCGCTAACCGATTCTCGCATAGCTTTATGCATTTATAACATCGCCTCTCTTCTCTTACGACTTGACCTCAAGTCATGAACAATGCAGGAACTTAGCTTCCATAGTCCGAAAGTCTTCCCATGTTGCTTCCGCTTCCGGTAAATGGGCCCATTGTATTAGCACTTCAGAACAAGGACTATTATTTTTTCGGATTATCCTTCTGGCTAAGACCTTAACCGGAATGAGCATAACTCGCCATCATCATCAAATTCGGTAATGAGGCCGTGATGCATCGATCGGATCTACCGCCGCGTTTGAGGAGACTAACATGAAACACCGGATGTAGTTTGGAGTCGGAGGTAGTCGAGCTCATATCTGCTAGCCCAATCTTTCGAACAATCGGAATGGTCCGCATACCGCGGACTTAACTTCCACGTTTTGTGCAAACGTAGCGAGAGTTGACGATAGGGTTTCAACTTGAGATACACCCAATCCCCGACTTGAAACTCTCTATGCTGCCGTTTTTTGTCAGCAGATGATTTCATTCGATCCTGAGCCTTTTGCAAGGACCGTTTGAGGTGCAGCTGTATGTCGACTTTTCCCGTAATGTAGCCTCTACTCCAATCACTTGAGGTTCAGTGTACGACGATAGGGCCATTGGTGTAGGTTTATACCCGTATAAGGCTTCAAATGGAGACAGTTGTATGGACGTGTGATAACACGTGTTATACCGAATCGGCTAAGGGTAGCCATGAGACCCACTTCTTGGCGCCGCCCACATGCATCGTAGATAAGTTTCGAGGCATTGATTTACCCTTTCACTCGCCCATCCGTTTGAGGGTGATATGCCGTGCTTAGGTGTTGCTTAACTTCCAATGAAACGAGCAACGCTTTCCGAAAATGGCTCGTAAAATACGATCACGATCCGATATAATCATCGACGGTAAACCGTGCGGTTTATAAATGGTGTCGAGGAAGATATCCGCACAATGTGATGCAAGATATGGGTGTTGAAGTGCCACGGCGCGCGCATATTTTGTAACCTATCCACAATCACCCAAATGGAATTCTTACCACAAGATGGTAGTCCTTCAACAAAATCCATAGTAAGATGCTGCCATGCTTGTTCTGGTATAGGAAGTGGTTGGAGTAGCCCCGGTGAACGCGCCGTTTCATGTTTACTTAATTGACATTGATGACACTGCACGACTCGTTCCTGGACTTCTTCACGTAATTTCGCCATAAGAATGTGGATCGAGTCCGCTGAACGTAGCATTTACTCCAGAGTGACCCCCATAGTTGGAGCTATGCATATAATCAATTATCTTCGTTCGCAAATTGCCTCCAGTACCCACATACAACTTCCCTTTATATCGCAGCAATCCCCCAGTGTAAGCAAAGAATGACAGATTGTAAGGAGTTATTGTGCATGATGTCATTGCTTCTTGCGCCGTAGCATCGTCTGTGTAGCTGTTAATCAATTCTCCCGTCCACGACGGCGAGCAAATAGTAATGGCATGGCATGTGTTACATGAGTCACCTCTTCTAGATAGAGCGTCAGCTACTTTGTTGTCTACTCCGCGTTTGTACTCTATCTTGTAATCGAACCCCAGAAGTTTCGTCAGGTATTTGTGCTGTATTGGGGTCGATAGCTTCTGCTCCAGTAGATGTTTAAGACTCTGCTGATCAGTACGAATAATGAATTGTGCATGGAGTAAATATGCACGCCACTTATCGATCGCTAGCAAAATAGCCAAGAATTCTTTCTCGTACGTCGATAATCCTTTATTTTTGAGGGCCAATGCCTGACTAATGAAGGCAATGGGGTGGTTGTTCTGCATAAGTACCGCGCCGATCCCATTGTATGATGCATCCGTTTCCAACACAAAGGTGTTATTGAAATCCGGAAGGGCGAGGACCGGGGCTGTAGTCATAGCGTCTTTCAATGCTACGAACGCTATTTCTGCTTCAGCACACCACTGAAATCCTCCTTTTCTTGTCAGATTATTGAGTGGCTTGGCAATAGCCCCATAGTTGCGGATGAACTTACGGTAGTACCATTAAGCGAGAAAACCCTTAGTGCCTTCAGTGTTTTGGTTTAGGCCATTCCACCATGGCTTGGATCTTTGTGGATCGGGTGCTACTCCCATGGCTGATGATATGACCCAAATATTCAACTTGGGTCTGCCCGAAAACGCACTTTGATGCCTTCAAGAGCTGATTTTCATGCAGTATTATAAAACTGCTTCCAAGTGTTGTAGGTGTTCAACTTCGATTTACTATACACCAATATGTCATCGAAAAGACGAGTACAAACTGACCGAGATGTGGTTTGAAGACCGAGTTCATGAGAGCTTGAAAAGTAGCCGGGCGTTTGTGAGGCCGAAGGGCATCACCTTGAATTGCATAATCCACCGGGGCAGTAACGAATGCTGTTTTGTATGTCATCCTTCTCCATGCGAATCGATGATAGCTCTGCGCAAGGTCGATTTTGAAAATACGGTTGCTCCTCCCAACTCATCGAGAAGGTCATCGATCAATGGTATTGGAAAGTCGTCTTTGATCGTGAGAGAGTTAAGCTTCCTGTAATCAATACAGAATCTCCAAGACCCATCTTTCTTTTTTACTAAAAGTACTGGAGAAGAGAATGGACTTGTACTTGGTTGAATCACTCCATTTTGCAACATTTCTTGAACCAGCTTTTCGACCTCTATGCGCTGAAGATAAGGGTACTTATAGGCGCGCTGCTTGAATGGCGTGGTATCTGGCTTTAATACGATCTTATGATTATGACTTGTTGTGGTGGTAACTCCGTTGGAGTCTCAAAGATCGAAACGCATGCTTGCTGATCGCTGGCGCTATCTCTTCGCTAGACTTGCTATCTTGAATTACTTTCTCCGCTTAGCATGCATAGACACCGAATAGAGTTCCTCTCCTTTCTTGATGGTTCTTTGATCTTGCTTTTGCTGATATCATCCTTAAGGAAATTTCTTGTTTAACTCCTTGCAATACAATGGTTCTTTCCCTTCTCGAAAAGTGATACTTGGTTGTTGAAGTCGAACGTAATAGGCCCCATTTGCCCGAGTAGATCAACACCACGACCATATCACATCCTCCTAGTGTAGGATCCGTATCGGCGCTGAACTTGCAACTCCCATCTCCCACTCTAATTTGGGACAGCGTGTATTGCACTTGATCTGACCTCCATCCGCCACCGTCACCAACAGCGGATTCGTGCACTCCACCGCATTTTATTCTTTGAGCTGCCGTTAGGTCCAGAAAACTATGCGTGCTCCGGTGTCTACCAAGACCGTGACCTCATGGCTGCCCACTTTGCCTTGAATCCTGATTGTATCCGCAGCTAATCGTTCGCTAGCGCTTAATGAGATCTGCAAATCTTCCTCTCCTGTCTCTAACTCTTGTAGAATCACTCGCTTTCTTCCTCCTCTCCTCATATGATAGTGAATACCTTTTTACATTTGTGCCCCAATTGATATGGCTCATCGCAATTGAAACATAACCGCTTCCTCCTTCGATCTTCAATCTCTGCCGGTGATAATTTCTTGAATGTAGTTTGCTTCTGAGGCCCCTCGTTAGTTGTCGCGCCTGGGTTGCTCTCGCTTGCTCTCTTCCAGCTAAAATCATTCCCTTTATTGACTTGTTTCGGACCTCTCCCCAACGCCAATAGCTGCAGCTCTTGTTTCTTTGCTAACTTGATAGCTTGCTCCAATTTTTGTGGTTCAAACATTTCCACAGTACTTGAGATTTCCTCTTTGAGTCCACCGACGTAGCATCGTATGAAATAATCCTCATCTAAATTTCGGTTACTCACTGCGATGAAAGTCTTGAGTTCTTCAAACTGATTGGTGTATGATGATACATCTGCAATCTGACGTAGATGGTTGAACTGAGAAATCAGGCTCTTGCCTTTTACTTCTGCAAATCTATCCATCACCATTTCACTGAATTTCTTCCATGACAGCCCTTCTATCCCTTCCACGTATTCTAGATACCATAAATCGCTATGCCTCCATGTACATAGTCGGTAAAATTTTGTCTGCTTCTTGCATGGGATTTACAGCAAAATATTTGCCACACTTTCTAATCCACTGCATTGGATTTTCTCCATAGAACTTTGGGAAATCAAGTTTTGGCATGCGATAGTGCGAAGGATTTGGTTGAGCTGTATTACTTCTTCCTCTACTCTGGCTCGTTGTTTCTCTTCTCTTCTCTCCTCCGGATTCGTTGCTGCCCTCATCTCCACTGTCTTGTTCGCTATTACTTTTTGTTCGTGTTTCTTTCCTCATCTCTTCAAACTGTGTTTGCATCATCGCTATCATCGATTCTTGTTGCTGTTGAATCTTCATCATCTGTGTTTCAATGTTTGAAACTCTCGCCCATTCTCGTCTTTCGGGCATGAATTGCTCTTATGCGGCTGCGTGGCTTTAGGCTCTGATACCACTTGTTATGATCGAATTAATTGATCATGACCAAAAGCTATCAAATTCTTCAAGGAACGTGACATATGAACTTTGAAGAAGACAAACAATTGGAAAGTTTATTATATGACAAAAGGGTTTACAGAAAATGTATATCGATGCCTATGTTTACAACAATCTTTCTATTTATAATGCTTGCTTCTTAACAGTCTTTTAACCACTTAACCACCTAACTGCTCACTGCTAACAGCTTAACTGCTTCAACCGTTTACTTCACCTGCCTCAACTGCTTTGACACGTGGCTTCCCTCTTGAGCTGCTGCGTTTGGAGAGTTTGTTGAGCTTGTAACTGCATGGCTGCTAACTGATTCTGCATAGCTTTGTCTGTTATAACATTCAGTAGTTGGTTTTTTGGTTGGGAGCTCATATCTGGAGGAATGCAGATTATATTGTTCTGATTTTGTTTTGTTTTTTTGGTTTTCCCCTTTTTGTGACTATTTATCAATGATTAATCGTTTAGTAGCTCATATGTATAGGATACTGAAAAATGGTCAGGCAAGTAGTGGATTGCAACACAGATTGGTGGGATATTCTATGGATCTTGATTTTGTAGCTCAATTGTGTTCTTGCTGTAAATTTTGCCCTTTTCTTTGATTAAATTCAAGTATAAAGATTTTCAAGATTCATTGAAGTTTATGTCTTTTCCTGCTACAATCTCTCATATTTTGGTTTTCTAAAGTCATATTTTTGATATTGGGAGTTTCTTGAACCGAGAAATTTTGTCTGTACTTTTAGGAAAATGTTAGGAGGAGGAGGAGGAGGAGGAGGAGGAGGAAGTAATGGAAATACGATGTTCCCTGGATTTATGGAGGAAAATCACGTCCAATACAATAACAATACATTGCCTCAACTACAGCTATTTGCAAATGGTGAGTGTTTTTGTCATTTGTGAATTTTGATAGAAATGTGGTTCTTTCTCTGAGTTTTTCTCATGTACATAGTTTCTTATTACTTATGGCTATGGTGCTTCTGTGATTGACGGTAGAGCTTTTATCTTGTAGAGACTTTTGCAATCAACTCATGACATATTCTCTCACCGTAAGTCTAGATACTGAAATCGAAAGCCTCGTTCCAATCTTACCTCGTCATACACAAAAAAAGATGTTAACTTCCACTTTGGTTTATCGGCATTACCAAATTAGTTCGGATTTTGAATTCTTATGAAGTGGTCTGTGCCCTTGTGACAAGGAGGTGCTAAAATATTTATCGTCTCTAGTTACCGGCTCAAATTGAAGATTATTGTATGAGGTTCCAAGCTTTGTGTAGGTTTAAGTGAACCCTAGTCGTTTTTCTCTAAAGGGATCGCTAAAATGTGACATGAAACTGAGTTTGCTATTGCTTGAATATGTTATATTTCAAACAAAGTTTCTATGGTGTTCAATTTATCATTTGCCAATATATTTGTTTCATTGCCAACTGAAGCTTGTTTCCTCTTCCATGCTGTTTTTCCCTAATGCTAACCGACTGTCATTGAATTATTTTAGCAAGCTTAATATTTTTGTTTTTGGAAAGTCTTTTGTAAATAGAGTATACATGTAGGATAAATAGAGCATCAAAATAATCAACCTTATATGTAGCTGGAGGATGTTTGCATGCTCTAGAAAGAATGTTTGATGGGTCATGGGTGTATGAGAATGCCTTAAATCTTCATTGTCGTGTCTCGGATATGCAACTTTTCTGAAGAAAACCTTTGCTATGTAATGTAATTTGTGGTAAGATACTTAGAAGAAAGGTGGTAGAACTGTAAATCTAGCTCGCCATTTTTGGACTGTTTGTCCAATCCTTGTCTCCTTTTATTTCTCCTCTATTTGTCTCATTCTTCTAACTGCACTCAATAATGATAAACCGTCTTAAAATATGTGAGATTCCATTGCACCTTTCCTACGTCTTGAATTCTTGTAGTTATGTTTTTTATTTTGTCTTCTTGTTCTGATCAGCACATCTCAGACAATTTCCTTTGCTTTTCTTAAGAACCTTATCTATCTTATCGAACTTTTCTGCAGTTCCAATTCAGTGTGGTGCTGGCGTTGGGACCATAAATCACGTCGGGAATAGGCACGTGCCCACTGACAATCGCACCATCAACAGAGGTGGGGAGGTAGACACTCTGTCTGTGCAGCAGAAGCTTCACATATCTTTGAACAACAACTTTTGTCAGGATGAATCTGGCCGCATTGGAACCGTTTTGAACCCCAATCCTGTGTCGACGGGGCTCAAACTCTCGTACGAGGAAGAAGAGCGCAACTCCTCTGTCACTTCTGCCTGCGAGGGCATGAAAACCAACGTCCCTGTCATGCTCTCCCTTGGCACCACCATCAAAATGGAGATAGATCGACAGACAGAAGAATTTAGCCGATATATTAAACTTCAGGTATGAGAATGTCATCATCTCTTGAATTAGAAATTGTTATAGACAAAATATACGATCATGTTTGCAATATAACTCTCTCTCTCTGTGGTTTTGTTTTCCGGGTGGATAGGAAGAGAATGTCTTGAAAGGAATTCAAGAAATAAACCAAAGGCACTCGGTGTCTCTGTTAAATGCCCTAGAAAAAGGTGTGAACAGGAAACTGCAAGAGAAAGAACTCGAGATTGAGAACATGAACCGGAAGAACAAGGAGCTAGGCGACCGGATAAAGCAGGTGGCTATGGAAGCACAATCGTGGCACTGCAGAGCGAAATACAACGAGTCAGTTGTGAACGTGCTCAAGAGCAACATTCAGCAGCTGATGGAACACGGCACGGCCCAAGCCTGTGAGGGGTCCGGGGATAGTGAGGTGGACGATGCAGTATCAAGCTCAAATCATCAGAGAATAATTCTAAACGACTTGGGAAGTAAAAGACCCCCAAACCACCCTCCTAGATGCAGAGCGTGCAACACGAAGCAAGTGTCCGTGTTGATACTGCCTTGCCGGCATCTGTGTCTGTGTACAGATTGTGAAGGATTCATCGACGTCTGTCCCGTGTGCCAGGTAATGAAGACTGCCAGTGTTCATGTGTACATGTAGGAAAGAAATGTATCAGAGCACTTGCAATCATCACTCACATCTGTTGATGAAGTTACACAAACTTGCTCCTTTGAAAAATTGCTTATAAATTACTCGTGTTTTCTTTTTCTTCCCACAAGAGAAAAGAATGGAATTTACGACCATTTGATTTGTCGTTTGCATCATTTGTTCGTAAGTTCTGTCATGCAAACTGCATCATGCATGAAGTCAGGCTCTTCTTAGGTCTACCTTGTAGGACATCAAATGCACCGTTTACTATATTTCCATGTACTTCTTATCAAATATAAATTTCTCTTTGTTGAAATACAACTTTTTTTTTTGTGTGTTATTACAAAATTTTAGTCTCTTTCACCTACATAAAAATCTTCATCTCCTTTTCATTGCGAGCCAATACTACTACTCTTTTCATAGTCTTGCTTATACTGTTCTAGCCATTAACAAGTCCAATATCGACATGGGCCCCGGGCCTGGGTCCGCCTTTTGTCTTTTTGAATAATTTCAAATTTTGATTCACAGCCATTCAAGTGTGTTGGTCTAGTGGTAGAGTGGTTAATCTCGATCTGAAAGTGCCTTGATTCGAGTCATGTGACGCGATCTTTAAATTTATATATTAAATACAAAAAAAAAAGCCGGTCTAAAAAAAAAAAAACATAAATAGATCTCTTGTTTTTTTTTATTTTTAAAAAAAAGTCAGTCCAAGGCTTAGATAGGCATTTAAATGAATCTTCCATTATTTTCATGTTGAATTTATCTAAGGCTATCCTATGTATGTGTAGGATAAACATTTTTTATTTTTATTTTTATTTTGTGACCTATAAATTATTTTCATCCATAACATGCGTGGGTGAGGATGATTGGTTCATAATTTCACCGAGTATTTAAGAAAAGGAGTTGTCAAATTGTTTTTCTACACTTATTGATCGTAGATGACCTAACATGACTTGGTGAGCTGATTAGGATTTCTAAAAGAATTACAAACATTTTAAAGTTTGGTGGTTATTATAAAAATAAACACACATATATGGACATGACATGATAATATCATATTCTTATGTAGTATGGAAATATCAAATCTAGAACACACATTATATCCACATGGACACATTAGTTAAGCAATATGTGACAAGTTTTTTTAACAAATATAAAATAAAATTCATAGAGGCACATAATCTTCTTATTCACTCACTCCTTAAAACATTTCTGCCCCTTGATCTCTCCCATTCCTTCTTTGTTTCATCTACCTCTTCGAAAATGACTATTTTTGTTCGGTGGATAAGAAAAGAAAGCAAATGGCAGCAATGGCGCGATAGAAGCGGTTGCAACGACCTGCTGCATGCTTAGGGGCAGACAATGGTGGTTAATGATGGTGAGTTCTCGCCTGAAGATTTGAGGAAAAAGGAGAAAAGGGTTTTGAGAGAAGATTGAGGGATCGAGAAAGAGGAGGGTTCTGGCGGTGGTATACGGTGGAGTCGTCGAAAATCAGAGAAAGAAGCGGCGGAAATGATGGAGCAGGAGGGAAAAGGTATTTTGTCAAGAGTGAACCCTCTGCAACAATGAAACATATTGCGGGAATATGATTATGCATACTACTACACAAAAATATGCATGCAAACAGAAACACACATACTACAAAGACAAAAACTCTTGTGAGCGCGCGCTCACCATGCGCGCTCACATGAGTTTTTGTTTTGTTTTATATTATTTTATTTATTTTATATTTTGTTTATTAATTCAAAATTAGGGTTTATTAATTCAAAATTAGGGTTTATTATTTTCCAATTAGGGTTTATTAATTCAAAATTAGGGTTTATTATTCAAAATTAGGGTTTATTAATTCATAATTAGGGTTTATTAATTAACAATTAGGGTTTATTAATTCAAAGTTAGGGTTTATTAATTCATAATTAGGGTTTATTATTCAAAATTAGGGTTTATTATTTTCAATTAGGGTTTATTAATTCAAAATTAGGGTTTATTAATTCCAAATAGGGTTTATTAATTCAAATTAGGGTTTATTAATTTAAAATTAGGGTTTATTAATTTATAATTAGGTTTTATTATTAAAAATTAGAATTTATTAATTCAAAATTAAAGTTTATTAAATTAATTAATTTTAATTAGATTTAATTTAATTAATTAATTAAGATTAATTAACTACTTAATTAAAATTAATTAACTAATTAATTAAATAAGGTGGTCTCACCATGCAGGCGCCACACGTGAGACCACCTCTACTACAAAACATAAATCTATATATTTGCAACTGAGAACATGCATACTATAAAACAGAAATAATAAAGCCTTCGCGTGAAGGAATATAAAAATCTGTATATTTGCAAACAAAAACATGTATACAAGAATTACCAATCGTATAGTTAAATTATGAAATAATCAATAGGATTTTGATATCAAATTCTGAAGTTAGAAAAAAAATGCATGACAAAGATTTATTAAGCCTTCATGCAAACAACTTAAGAGGTTAATAATATCAATCAAGTCCTAGCTCTAGACCAAAACTTAGGCCATCATACAATTAAGAGGTTAATTATATATCCGACAACAATTGTAAAATAAAAGGTAATGATAATTACTCAACTAATATAAGAACCCTAGAACCACCAAGATTAAAGCATAGTAACTCTTTAATATCTATTATGTTGTTTTTGTACGTTTCTCAGCACTCACACCCTCTTATAATATTACACGAAGAAAAGAAAAATATATATGCGTGTATTGATCTAGTGATAGAGTAGTTAATACCATAAGTCGAAAGTATCGGATTCGAGTCCACCGTAACACGTGCTTTTAAAGCTTGTTTGCATGCTATTTCAAATCGGTGGAGCTCTAGAGAGTAAGTAGTTAGATTAGGTCACACAGTTTTGGTTGTAACTGTCATGCAATTTTCGTTACTTGTTTTTCTTTTTTCCATTTATACTTGTTCAATTTTTGGGAGCGACGAATCATCATACTGTGGTGACGAGGTTGCTCCAACTTTAAAGGTGCGCGTTCTGTTTTCTTTTTCCTTTCATTTATTTTTATTTTTCTTGTTGTGCATTTCTTTATTTGTTTTCGCTTCTCGTTTTTATAATATATATATATATATATATATATATATATATATATATATATATATATATATAGTGCTGTCAACATAAGTGTGATGAAATTTAATTAAGTTATTTGTTTAGATTTAGTGATTACTATATAGACCTAAAAGTTTAGATGTATTAATCTTCGACATTTCTTCTCGACATTAGCGAACTCGAAAAGCTTAGAAAATGAAAATTTGATTTATTTGGAGGAAAATGAGCTAAATATTTATATCTTTTTAAATTAATAAGTTTTTTTTTTTTTAAAGAGACAAAAGGGGTTGTGAGCTTGTGGGTATTTTCTTAGTCCGCCCCTTCATTTAAGTTTGTAAATGATGTAGATGGATATCGTGTCAATCAACCTACAATTCTATATGCTCCATCTATATATATGCTCTTAGTTTTTATCTACGAGTTTTAATAAATACAATGAATGTAAAGTGAGTGGATAATAAGACATACATAGTAAAATATGTTATATGAGTAAAAAATATGAGTTATGTGGTTCAGAAAAGTAAACAAATTTTATGAAGCTATTGAAATTGAATTAAATGAATAAATATAATGAAGAAAGTGATTATATAAGTACTATGATCCAAAATTTCCTCCATCAAATTAATCAATCAAGTCAAAATTATTGCCATAAAAGTTTATTGAAACATAATTGCAGTTTCTTGTTCGCATTTTCCACACAACACTTCCCCTCTTGTTAAATACGTCATTCAAATTCCATTTTTTTTTCTCATGTTTTTCTTTTTCACGCTTTTTCCAGAAATAGAAACTAAAAACAATATATAACACGAGAAAGCACAATCAAATAAATAATTTATCTTACTCCTAACCGTTGGAGTTTCCAATTAAGAAATAATATGGAATTATCTATATATGATTAATTTGATTGGAAAAATCATATGAAATTATCTATATATGATTTAATTTTCGTTTAAATGTGAAGTAGTTGCGTGACCAGCTAATAATGCAAATGGCGTACAAAGAAGCCTAAAGGGATAGCTCCTTTACTTCGGGGTCACGCCTTGACAAAATGCTAATTAGACTATAGTTTCCGCGGTATTAATGTCGGTGTCGGTGTAATATTATCTCCAACAATATTAATTTCTTGTCCTAATTTGATGAGTCTTGATAACGGTGAAAAAGGTAAAAGAAATAACGTGCAAGTTTTCTTGTATGCATTAAAATGCTTCTCTTAGGGCCTGTTTACTTTTAAGGATTAGGCTGGATAAATAAAATTAATCCAGCCTAATTCAATGTTTACTTTGAAGGATTAATATGGTGGGATAACCCAAAGCCCTTGATTATTTTTAACCTTGCTATATTTTTCATTGACTTTAATCCTATTGAAATGGGTGGGATTAGAGATATCAAGAGATATAGTTATTTATGTAATTACAAATAAACCCTTTAATTTGCCCTTGGCCCTCTATGCCTTTTCACATTTCATTTGTAGTTGTACTGAATAAGTGAAATTGGAGCTGCAGAGCTCTCGGAATCTAGAGCTCTCGTAAATCGACGGCGGCGGAAAGGGAGTAGATTTGCAATTCGACGGCGTATCGTGGTAAAGACACAAGCCTATGATGAATGACATTCTGCTGATGACAGGAATCACATTCTGCTGATGCCTAAAATTTGAGTTATATTTTTTTATGTGGTTTAATTTGTTTTAGCTATTACAACTTGTTGTGCTTGAGTTTTATCATGCTGAATTTGTGAATTTATTATATTTCATTAACTCAAGTTCTAATAAAAATAAATTGTTCATAGGATGGATGTTCAATTGGAAAAAGGTGATATACTTTTGACAGTGCAAAAGATGATGAATGACTCTACAACAATTTTTGGAATAGTGTTGCAATATTTTATCAATCGTAGGCGTTTAACTTCCGGAACAGATAAATGTTATTCTTTGCTATATAAAATTCCAAAACAAATAGAGCATTTGCATGAAATTATTGCTGTGGATGATAACACTTGTATTGACAACTTGAGGATGAATAGGGATGCATTTCTTCGCTTATGTTATCTCCTTGAAAATTCGGGTGGCCTACAGGCTAGTCGGATTGCTAGCGTATATGAACAAGTAGCAATGTTTCTAGCAATACTTGGGCACCACAAAAAAAATCGTATCGTAAAACATAATTACAAAAGATCTGGACGAACTGTTAGTAAGAATTTTCATGCGGTACTAAATGCTGTAATAAGACTTCACCCTGTGCTACTTGCTCGACCCGAACCGGTGACTGAAGATTGCTCAAGCGACAGGTGGAAATGGTTCAAGGTATGTTACATTGCTTTTAGATTATATTCTTTTGTTAGACAATTTTTTTATCACTAATAATTAATGTATATTTTTGTTATTATATTATTTATAGGGATGTTTAGGGGCACTGGATGGAACATATATTCATGTCACTGTTCCTAAAGCGGATAGAGCTCGTTACCGTAATAGAAAAGGTCAAACCACAGTTAATAACAGTAAGGAGCTTGACCTGTTCTTTAGTCTCCCAGATGAAGCGAAGGTAGAGATGGTCCGTCAATTGCTAGATGCTAACATATGAGCCTTGCATGTATGAATTTGGATTTATTTCATGAGAATTTATCTCATGAATTTGATGGTGCATAAATTCCTTCTCATTGGTTGCACAGACTCCTTGCTTCAGTGGGTTCACTGGTTGCCTAGTTTCCACAAAGAAATGGCCTAGTTATCATATTCATGGGTTCATTTATTTTTTGAATTGCATTTATTTATGATAAAGGCAGGATGCTCATTTCTCCATTTTGATGTGCTCGTGTAGTTGAACATATGGCACGAATTTATGAAATATCACTTATTTTACAATGATATTCTAATCGAGTTCGATCACTCTTCATTCGTAATTTTTTGATAATAAAATAATAATTAGAATACAAAATACATGAGTATTGTTTGTGCATGCATGAATTTGTAGTAAATGGCAATAAAATATCTAATATGATTTTTTTTGTATATTCTTATATTATATATTAAAAAATATCTCAAAAAGTTATTTCTTTCGGCACAAATTAATTTTATTTAAGAAATAGGCAATGAGTTTATCACGTAAATGGTTTATTTATTTAATCTTATTTGAAAAATGCACAATGAGTTTATTAATCTTATTTTAAAACTAGAAGGATAATTTGGTCAAATTGAATTTAATCCACACTTAATCAACCATAGTAAACACTAGATTATTTTTATCCCAATTTTTATCTTCCAATAATCCTTTGTAGTAAACACAAGATTGATAGATAAAAATTATCCTATCATCCATTTAGTCCTCCAAATAATCAATCCTTCATAATGCTTATCCTTAAAAGTAAACGCCCCCTTAGATTATAGTAATTTGTATTTCTATGTTCTTTTATAAGTATTTTATTAGTATTTTTTTCTTATTTTTTAATAAATGTTATAGTTTGTAATTTAAGAGTAAAATTATAATATTTCATATTTAATCTTATTTAATATTTTTGAAATTTGATAATTAGTTGAATCAATGCATTTATCATAGTAATTAATGGGGTTACAAATGTAAATTTACTTATTTCATTGGTTTGTGAGATATAACTATAGTTGTCAAAGTAGCGGATCGGACCGGGCCGACCCGAATTTAGGCCCGACAGACTTTTACATTTTTTGGGCTGGGTTAGTCAGAAATCTTTCGGGCTTAAAAATATGAAACCCAAAACAATCCCAGACGGGTTTTTTTAGAACATTTTTTTATTTTTTAATATATAAAATTAATGGTTTTAATTGTAAAAAAATAAATAATTTATAAAATATATTTAATATTATTAAAAATTATAGATATTTATATTAAATAATATTATAAATATTTATATTTAATAGAATATCAGATGAGTTTTTTTGGCCTGAAAGCCCGGTAGGCCGGGGGGTTTTTTCAAGTGGGCTTTTTAGGTTCGATTTTTTTCGGGACTTTAATTTTTAAGCCCAAACCCCGAATAGTCCGGACGTGCTTTTCGGGCCGGACTCATTTTGTCCGCTCTAGATATAACGACATGAGACACTTAAAAAAACGAATTGAGTAATAATTTTATCAGAAAACTTGTTAGAATACTTTCTCATTTTTTATGGACTAGAATACATGACCTCCACACATACGAAAAAATTGGAAATATATTGTTTGTTTGAAATATATTTGGGAAGTGTGATCACGCACAAATGCAATATCTATGCGACCACATTAAAATGAGTGGTCCTATTAGGCTATTACAATATATATACATATGCTTTTCTTGCGAAAAAAGTTTATAAACGTAAAAATAAAAATTAGTGGGAATAAAAAATGATTTCAAATACCACTGGTACGAGATTATGTATTTGCAGAATATTTTGTTTTTTTAAGGGCAGAATATCAGTATAACTTTATCCCGTAATGTTTTATATTTAATTTTTGAATGGAAGAATATTTGAACTACGAAGTTTTAAAATCGACATATTCAGAAAATATTTTCTGTTGATATTTGTTCATTTAAAAAGAATATTGATGAATAAAAAATTAAACGAGATGAAAATAAATGACCGAATTATGTCCTTTTGCAATTGGACCACTTTTCCATTTTGCATAAGAAAGAGGCCCCCCCAAGCTTTATCAGTATTTCCTCAACTAAATTAATTAATACTTCTGTTTTGAGGCAATGTATAAATTATATTATAAAACAAGGTCCTACAAATTTGCCAATTTTAGTCTTTATAGTAACATTTCCACTATTTTCGCTTCAAATATATACTTTTTCAAGAGACGAACTTCAAATGCTTACTTTTTCTTCTTTTGGGCTTTTTGAAGGGGGTTTGGGTGGGTGGTGGTATGGGGGGTGGGTAGATGATAACAATTAACATGCTTTATTCTTAAAACTACCAATAAAAATTGAAGATTATTATTTATCAAGAATTTAAACTAGGGTTACATGCCTTTTTACAGCTGCTTTATTCCTTCAATCTGATCTGACCAGCAAACAGCATAAAATTTACATGTTCACAAAGAATCTACCAATTACGCCCCCACCCCCACCCCGCACCACCCCCCTAAAATATCCCAACATTCTTTCCTTCTCTTTAAACCTATAAAGACTCGAACCAAGGCTGCAACTGTACAACAAAAGTGATTCCCACATTTTAACTGTCTTTAAAAAATTCTTATATATTTGCATGGCAATATAAAAGATTGTGACATCAGATTTTGGACCAGTCCCTATTTGGGATCTTATGGGGATAACAAAATTAAAAAGGCTGAAACTTATGCTCAAAGCATCTCTCTCTCTCTCTCACTGAATTTAAAAGTTTGTTGAAGGAAGCAAAGCATCTCTTCCTAGACACCTCCACATACAATTGGTTTCCCCTGCAAGCATTCCAACCTTTCTTCGCTTACAATTAAGAGCCTCCCTTGTGCTATTCCTTCTCTCCAATCTTTCATATAAAAATTATGTAGCATTTTCTTCTTCATATCTTTCTGTGCAGATAGCCCCTCAAAGTTTGGAATCTCTGATTACTTTCAGATGATAATGTTGATCAAATTTCCCTCAACATCTTCCGGTTTTTAACTAATATTTCTGCAGCAGCCATTTATATGTCATTATTAAATATGGCTGGAAATGGCTGCATTTTCCTTCCTCAGTAACAGCCTGCAATATTCTGTAGTGGGAAGCTCTGGCATTTCTTGGAATCATGCTTTCTTTCACACTCTTACAACCTCGCTGTTAGACCAGAATTCGATCCTTTCTTTGAGCATTCACCCTTTTTTAAGTACCACAAACCTTAACAGTTTGCAGGCATCTTGATTCTTGAACCTCTCATTCATTCTGTTTCTTGTGCAAATGTTTCTAGATTCTTGTCCATCATCTCCAAGAAATAAGAGGACTAATCACACATTCAATTCAATTCTTTGATACCTTAGTTGAATTTTTGTCAAAAGAGTTTCTATTTTCTGGCCGCCCAAAACATTGTTTTTCATTTGAGATTCTCCAAAACTCAGATTAAGACAGAAGGATTAGGACAGAACAGCATGAGTATCTTGACATTTATCACGGGATCGACAAAATCATGGCAGCCAGCCATGACTGTTAACACAACAACTGCAGCGTATTGGTTAAATTGGAGGGTGCTGCTCTGTTCCTTATGGGTGCTAATGTCTATGGTGTTTGCCTCCTTCTTATATCGAAGCATGAATGTCGAAAGAATTCACAAGAAAATGCAGAAAACCAGGAAAAGAGCCACCAGGAATCTTGTATGACGATGAAGTGTGGAGACCGTGCCTCAAAGCATTCATCCTGTCTGGCTCCTCGCGTTTAGAGTCTTCGCGTTTCTTATGCTTCTGTCGATGCTTATACTAAATGTTGCTGTTGATGGAGGAAGCATTTTTTACTTCTACACTCAGTAAGTCCTCAAATTTCTTGCTTTTTGATAATTCATGTTTTCTTCTTCAAAAATTTCTCTAACATGTGCTATTTATGACCTGACTAGGTGGACTTTTACACTGATCACCATTTATTTTGGGGTAAGTGAATAATGGCCTAATACAATATTTTCCAAAATATTCATGCCTTCAATCTTTTGACATTCAAATTTAATGTAGCTTGGATCCTTGCTGTCTATTCGTGGATGCTATGAATACAACAATAGAGGTTATGCTGATGAGAATTTTGACACAGAGCGTGGCAAAGGCAATGACCGGAATCAAGAACACATTGTTCGCGAAGAAGCGGGATGCTTGGCCTATTTTTTCCAGATCATTTTTCAGGTGAATATCAGTATATCACAAAAATCTGTTGATATTTGGATCATAACATCCTTATCTTTTACAAAGTCTAAAATTTTTCTGGCATCATTGTTTTGCTCAGATGAATGCTGGAGCTGTGGTGCTGACAGACACAGTCTTCTGGTTCATACTAGTTCCCTTTCTTGTCATCAAAGATTACCATTTCAATTTTGTAAGTATTTCGAATAGTTTCTTCATTTGTCATCTCAATTTTCCATCATTTCTTGTCTAACGATTTTCTGATCGAACTTTCTTGCAGTTGATCATAAACATGCATTCAATCAACGCGGTCTTTCTGCTTGGAGAGACTGCTTTAAACAGTCTGGTAAGTTAGATTTGACAACCTGCTACTTGTACTATAACTATTTTTGGTATAATACTTATCGCGATCCTTAAACTGTTGCAGAGGTTTCCATGGTTCAGAATCGGATACTTTTTTCTCTGGACTTCTGCTTATGTTCTGTTTCAATGGATATTACATGCCTGTGTCTGGATATGGTAAGATGCTATATTCCCATTTCCCATCATCTTTAGTTGAATGCAAAAATATGTGCTGCAATGCATTAGTGACATCAATTCCTCTCTGAAACAGGTGGCCTTATCCCTTTCTTGACCTCTCATCTTCCTATGCTCCATTGTGGTAAGCAAGAAGCAACCCTTTCCTCACTATCATCTTATTCTAAGATAAAGAAGATTCTAGAAAACCTTCCAAAAAAATCGAGTTGAGATCAAAGTATCACTATGCTCACATTGTGTGGCATGGACCACACTATTGCTGGTCCTGTCTTGAGCACTCACACACGCGTCGTACTGTGTTATCGTGTTTTGACACAAGTTTCAACATCAAAACATGTTACACAAACATGGTTATTATTATTATTGATAGTTGCACAGATAACAGAAATGTCTGGTTTTCTATCTGCAGGTATTCAAGTGTGGCATTGATGCACATACCATGTTACGGCATATTTTTACTACTAATGAAGGGGAAGCATTCTGCACTAAAAAATGGTTTCCTGAGTCATATTGGTATGCTCACCTCAGTAAAGCTTTCTGAAATGCTGCAAAAAGTTTTGAGCTTTCTAAGGAAAAACAACACGGCGACGCCATTCCAACAGCAAAATCATGTTAAAAAACAGCAGATTAATTTCTTGAAATTTCCTAGATTTCACTATTGGTTAGATTCATATACAGGTGGCTTAGATTTTGAGAGATGTACATGTCATTACAGATTCCTCTATAAATGTAACTACAAATAGATCTCAGACAAAAACATAGTGATATTCTTCATGCAGCAGTCGCTTTCTTTTCCAGCTAATGCCAATAACAACAGTGCATGTCATTATCATGCAAAAATAGTTGCAACGCATGGATAAAGAAAATGAGACTTCAAGCTTACAAAGCTGTGCACGTTAGATTGAAACAAGCACGACGAACAGAAATGTGATGAAACATTGTATTCAACAGATTGGAGAAATAACCATATTAATACTTCATATTCTAAAACACAATTCACAAAAAGATACACTCAGCAGCAGAAATGTATACACTCATGTGCAAGAATAACAAATTAGAGGACCAAAGGCATCATCATCAAAAGAATTCGAAATCTGAAGAAATTGGGAATTTCATATGATGTCTACTCTTCTGTAGAATGGTCAACATACCAGCTGAAACCCTTGTCGATCAAACCAGCTTGAGACTTTGAAGATCATTATCCTGTACAATGATGTAAGATGAGACATTTCCCCTGATCTGCCAAAGCTTGCATTCCCTATAGAGCTCAAGAAACTGACTATATATGCGTTTGTGGAATTCCTTGGGCAAGCATTGGTTCGTTGCCAAATCTTGAAGCGCTCAAACAGAGATGTGAAGCATGCTCATATTCCCTCAATTCATATTCCTGGTACTTGGTGGGATACTTTCGCAGCCCACTTCCCTTCTAGAGGATATCCCTTATGCTGGCATACACACGCAAATATGGACAGACATTAACTTTACTCATTCTTCGATCTGATTAATAATGTAGTGGTAGAGTTATGTTAAAAGATATTGAATTTATGGAAAGAACACCATAAGAATTTGAGTTTTACCAAGTACTCATCCACATATTGCATGTCTACTAGATTCAATCAGTGAACTTACATGTAGAGGACTTCCTCTAGCTGTATAATGAACACAGAACAGAGGGAGTTTTACATTCAATATTAAGTGAAGATGATGAGCAATGTTTGTAGATACTAGGTTGGAGTTATAACCACCTGCCTCACCATCTGAAACCATGTTTCTTGTATATGGGGGCTTTCTTGGGAGCCATGGAGATCCCTGCCACTAAGTTCTTCAACTTATGGGCCACGGAGGGATTTCTGATACCGAGTATATCTGAAAGCTTGGAAGAGGTGGAAGGGGAGTATCTCCAAGATCTTATACAAAGAAACCTGATATTGATTAGCCAGCAGAGTTGTAATGGCAACATTAAAACCTGCAGGATCCATGATCTGTTACGAGATTTTTGCTTGCTAAATGCTCGGAAGGAAAATTTTCTTGATTGAAGTATTAGGTCGTCAAAAAAAATAAAAATACGATCAAAGTATTAGAATTAAAACACTAAACAACTTCTAACAGTATAATTAGAATGATAAATACACACAAATTCACATATCAATCAAAATTCACCTATATATAAAATATTATGTTGGAACGTAGAAAAATTAAAATTGATCTTTTAAAAAAATAGCAAAGTGAGAAGCCTATGGTGAACCGATTGGAGTCAAAGAATTTAGCAATTAAGCCAAATTCTATATTCACGTCATTTTAGTTATGTGCAAAAATTATGTGCTGCAATTAGTAACATCAATTCCTTCCTCAATTTTGTGTAACCGTCAATTCCAAAAAAAAAAATCCTTCCTCAAACAAATGCCCACTGTATATGAGCAACTCCATGAGAAAAGCTTGTTTGCAATGAAACACTGTATATACAAATTGTAAAATAACCATATGAACTGTCTATTCTTAAACTCACTTTACAAAAAATACACTCAATTCGAGAAATGTGAACAAAGAATACACTGTATGCAAGAATTAAAAAATGAGAGGCTAAAAGAAGAGAGCCTTCGCAAACTAGTATACAAATAACGAGTTCCAATTATTTGATTGAACACTCAAATGACAAGCCTATGGAACAAAGCTCAGAGGGAGGTGCTGGGTAACGAACCCATCGGGATAACATTACCAATACCTTCCGCCTCTCGTTTTCTGGGAATCTGAGACCTTGCTGGCATTACCTTAGAGAACAGTCCGGCGAGAATTCCAGAAGTGGGTTCAGCCGTTCCGGCCAGTGAAACCGAATTGCCATCCACACTATGGATGTCCTCATGAGAACTTCTCTTCGTCTCCTCTTTCTTAAAATGAGCGCCACAAGGACAGCTAGCTAGCATCTTGAAGCAATTCTTGTGGAAAACCAATTCACAGGTTCTACACTTTTCTACCTCTCCTTCCTGTTAATTCAATTTTAACAATCAGGAACTGCATATTTTAATATCTAGCATCGAATAAAAACAGGTGAATGCTATTAGCTAACTAGTAGTAGTAATCAACAATCATATAGTATCTTCTCTCTTTCATTTCTCTCCTTTTTCATTCAAGGGAATGAACACTTGCCTGGAAAGGGAAAATGAGAGCAACTGGATCTTGACAATCTTGACGAGCACTGCAGGGAACCCCAACATCATAGCAAATAAGGCACTGGTCAGTTATATGCTCTTGAATTTTTCGAGAGACAGTTTCAAGCATCACTGGTAATGCTGCAGTTCCGAAAAAATGACATTGTCAACTCAGCAGCAGCAAAAAGCAAAGCCATTTCAACTATAATCTAATTGTAGAAGATGAGGGAGAGAAAACAAAAAAGTAAGAAGAGATCCGTAAACAGTTAGTAGGTAGGCTACAGGGTGGACAACTAAACAAGTAATTTAGTGATCATACTTTTTGCACAAGAAAGTTTAAACAAAGACAGTATTTTTATGTGTATTAGAATGCAATGTACTTTGAGTAGATTTCAGTCTATTCAAGACAAAAGCAAGGAGCATATAGTTTCAAATTTCACCTGAGAAAACTCCCTTGGAGAGATCGATGAGGTCTTTTAGAGCGAAGAAATCATTGCTGTCAAGAAGATATCTTCGTGATCCAAGACCTTTATAGATGGATCTATGGAACTGGCAGTGGACATATGGCAACAACATTCTTACTCTATTTCGGACATTTGCCACATGCTGTAATGTCGGAACTTTAGAAAATAGGAAGGGATTCACAGCACTGACACATAGCATTGGCTGCAACAAAAGAAACAAAATTAGAATACGAAATAGAGAGGCTTTAATTGGATTTTGCCATAAACTCCTTTCCTATTCCTTGTTCCAGAACTCAACCAAAAACATAAAAATTTCAATACATTTTCTCACTAATACATCACATTTTTCTATAGACTCGTTTCAAATTCCTGTCTTGATGCGGCCCAATTAGTTTATAAGCAAACTAATGTTAAGAGAAAATCCTGTAGATGAAAGAGGCAAATCGATTGAACATGGGAAACTAGTCCATACAACATTTTATAGAGACAGGTTTTGACATTTCTTTGTAACACATTTGAAGTCACTCACTAATCCAAAATAATCGCAAAATAAATCTTGATACCTGGTCGTGAATAGAATCCAGAAATGATTTAGCAAGCTGAGATACAGGGTATCGAGTAAAATCCCAATGATGAAGAACTCTGGCAGGCAATACAGCAGTATCATTGGTATGGCATGAAGAGCAGAATAACTGGCCACTGTATTCACAAAGACGAGGTTTACCCCATCCTAGTACCTGCACAAGTTCCTGCATCCTTGTTCTTCCATCATCAAAATTTCTGTGGCATCCTGCACACCTGTAGTGTTGCTCATCTAGCATCTGTTTCATTGACTTCAAAGGGCGTATCTGAACAACAAGTGAGATGGTTTTTCCCAAGGTGGAAAAATCATTTGGCTGAGAGCCTCTGTTGGCTAGAGTTGATTGAGATATGCCAGTATCAGATGCAGGAGAACTAGGCACCGTCTCTGTCGGGGAAAGGAAACTAGTGAGAGCGTTGAGATAACTGGAGGGAAATCTATGGTGGATAACGGACTGTAAACATTCCTGGATAAGAACACTCCTCTCTGCAATGACATCTGGAGAAGCATTACCAAAGAGCTTTCGGGATTCTCTATCAATGGAAGACCAGCACAGAGGAAGAGTCCATCCATTGTCAGCGAATAGTTTCTTCAGCCGATGATAGAGTGTGTAAAAGTCACGATAACGACGTTCTACCTCCCATTGGTCTTCCCCACTCCACACTTTCAATTTATATACTGTATATTTCTGGATCCCAACCAGCCGCTCACTGAATGAAACATCCCCCTTTCTTTGCCTTGCCCCCACTACCTCGACTCTATCGATTTTTTGAGGTTGATGAATCCAATTACAAGCATAGTCTGCGCCAGATGTAGAAGCACTAGAGCCACCATCTCTTGGAGGCCGAAGAAATTGGGGCTGACTTATCCTAGTGCTATAGGCCAAGCTAGACGCAGGAGACTCGGCTGAATCAAGTAGTATATCTTCCATATCATTAACAAATTCATCATAAAATTCATTTAACTCGAAATCCCTTGTCTGCAACACATTACACCACAATATATTAAATTTTTTGCTACTTTATCATGGAATACAAAAAGCACACTCTAAGAAAGAAAAAGAGTACCTTAGCTGGAACAAAATGATCTTCAATTTGGTCAAACGCAGAAGGCAGGTTACTCTTAGCTGCGGCACTCCCTCTCGTATCAGCTACCAACGGAAATGCAAATGAACTGCTGTCTTCAGATAATCTGGTCCCCTTCTCTTCCTCAACTTTCACTGCCACCAGATCATTCTGATTGACCACAGAATCAGAAAGAGGGTCCACTTTTATGTTTTTATCCTCCAGATTCCTCCTTTTTGATGTAATATCATGATGAATAGAGATGGCTTCACTTGTAGCAACATTTTGGTTTTTCATCTCCAATTCAGTTTTGAAGTTCTCGTTTGCTGGGGCCTTTTCCGGTGGGCCTTTCTTTGTTTGAAATATATCGTTAACAGAAGTAACACTTCCAAGATATTCATCCAATTCATCAATGTCACTCGCCTGATCTCTTGAAGCAATCACTCGTTTTGCATTTTCAGATTGAGCATCAAGATTTGCTGAAACAGTGGATTGAGCATTCACATTAATCTTTGGTAACTTATCACCAGATTCAACTTCAGCAGAAAAACTCAAAGAGCCGGTACCAATTGGTGCAACGGCCTTGCTTTCAGCCTGAAATTCACCCCAAGCCATGGAACCGATAGTATTTTCATTGCTTTCGTGAACAAAATCATCCCAATCATCACCACCAAAGGCCACTGCAGAATTCATAATCAGCCGATTTTCCTTCGTCCCACTTTCCTCAACATGACAAGGTACATTCTTCCCGTAATACGAATCAATCTTCCTCTCATCATCACTACCACATCCAAACATGGAATCCTCACCCTCCGAGTGCTCACACCTGGATGAGGCTTTATCTTCATCCGATAAGTTCCTAGCCTCACCTCCATCAACTTCCAACCCTTCTCCATTATCACTCACCTTCTCAACACCCCTACGAAACCTTTTCCCTTTTCCGGCCTCAACAACTTCACCACGAATTCGCACATTTCCATCACTAGTCCCTTTCATCTCACTTTCAGTCACAACCCCATTCCCCCAATCACCATCCGCATCAACATTCCCCTCAAATCAACACCATCAACGACAAAACCCTCGATTCCCCCATTCAAACTCAATGTGCCGTTATCCTTCACATCACGACACAGCTCATTTCCCTGCTTTCACACTCCGATTCACGATAACCCGATAACGCCATCTCAGCCCCCAGAATCTTATTGAAATCAGAATTGTCCCCACCAAGTTTGAAGCTTTTCAACGAACCGAAATCAGAATCGTATAACGAGCTACCTCGGAAACTAGGGGTGCCCATTGCTGAGGTGGCACTGCAGTATCGCTCGAACTCCGATTCGCCACCGCAAGATGAGTAGTGAGAAAAGTCATCCCCGCCGTCCGATTCCCGATCGCCCTGAGTGGCGACCTCAGGGGATTGTTTCTCCTCAATCCCATCGCCGTCTATCATCTCATATATCCAAACAACTGAAAAATGTAAGGATTGATTGCATATATACAATCAAAACATCCAGAAATTCAGCTATTATAACAGCGAAACAATAGAGAATTATCACTGAACTGACTAAGGAAAAATACTACCTCTGCGGATGTGGGCGGGGATGTGGAGAGCGAGAGAGAGAGAGAGTTCAGATTGATGTAGAAACTAGCGACTTCTTGTAATAAACCCGACTTAATCTAATCTTGTTTTCCTAGGCTCAAAATCTGTTTTCCAGACTTTAAATAATGGAATTTCTTTTTAAGTACTTCTTATTTAGTTATTTTCTCAACCCTGAAAGGCTCTACATTTTTAAGGAATAACCATAAATAAAGAAGGAATTCTATTGTATCCCATAAGCGTGATAATTACAAGTTACATAAATTGAACAAAAATATCAAAATAGATTTTTTATAAGGTGATACTGTTGTCTGTATATAAAAAGTAATATGGTATCTTTGTTTTCATTTTTAGATCAATAATGTATATTTTTGTGCTCAAAAGATTTTCTCATAACTATACACAGAAGATAACATTTGTGTGCGTGTGTTGGCCAGTGGTAGAGTGGTTAATCCCATTTGGACTATTATCATCAAATTCTGTATTAAATTGACAAAAAAAAAAGAAAAAAAAAATAATAACATTTGTATTTAATATCAAACGGACCTAAATAGAATAGTTGGGCCACAAGCCCACGCAATTGATGCTGGTTCAACTAAAATTCCCCACAAGAATTGAGAATCCATACATTCACACGCATAGAGGAGAGGACAAGGTTTGAAGCCTCATATCACATTTAATAAAGATACATAAGGATACAAACTCTCACATTATAATAAGTTTTATTTTTATAATAGATATAATAATGGGACATAGTGATACAGATATTAGGTCGATGAAAAGAGTGGATTCAATATTCAGATATGTACTTGTATACCTAAATGTTGTTCATCAGTTGCCAAATTCTCCACACCGTTTTCACTCCGTCGAAACCAAAGCCGCCATTCTTCGATCTCTGCAGCTCTGTCATGATCCATGGGCGGCCATTCCTGCTGCTGCACAACTTCAACAATCTCTTGTGTTTTTCCCAGAAGCATAAACGCTTTTCTAACACTCTTCTCCCTTTTCTCTATTGCACTACCTTGACACATCATGGTTATAACATTAGGCAAATTTGTCACACACGCTGCCATAATATCTGCAATCATCACACACAATTTCTCGAACACCCCTTCATCATCCTCCTCATCAACAGACAACGCAACGGTTCGACTGATTCTATACATTGAATTCGCAGCAATAACTCTAGCTGGCCAGTCGAGAGGATCTTCGATAAATGATCTCTTCAAATACTCCACTACGATCCTTTGAGCCTTGTCTGAGAGCTCTTGCAGGATCTCCTTCGAGTTTTTGCACTCAAGAGACATTCTCTTGAGATCAAAATCTAACCACTTCATATAAAGCAGGACTCCTACCCAACACATGTCTGTAGCTTCTCTGATGTTGAGACGTCGATCATTTTTCACAAGAGTTTTCTCGACTAGCTTAGCAAGATAAAGGCCTTCTCTCACACTGCTCAAGAGGTCTTCTCTCTTCTTCTCTGCAGTGTGAGGAACTGCGAGAGCAATGCTTGCTAATGTCAAAACTGGCAACGACCAACAATTTGGAGGTTCTTGAGAATGTAGCCTTGGAATTTGATCGCTGTCAAAGAGACCTAAGCCCTTAAAATTGTCAAATTTGCTTACAAGATTTATAAGGCACTGAGGTTGCCTCATTTTACCAGACTGAATTATGTTGTCTGCCTCTCTGCATATATTCTTCACCACAGTTGATGGCAGCTCCGCCTCGCCTTCGAGTAGAAGCACATAACGGCTGAGATTCAGATCTTTGTCGCGGTTGTCTGATCCATCCGAATAACGCTTCTTCCAGAAAAAGAAGAAGGGAGTCATCAAAAATGCAGAAACGAAGACAAAGAGTTTACTAAGAAGGACAATCAAGATCTGAATCCGAATGCAAAAAGTGACAGCAAACCATTTCGCATCATGCAAACACTTCCTAAACTTGCCTTGCCCTATCCTAAAAGATGAGAAGCTCTCTCTCACATCAACGAGAGTTTTTTTCCAATATCTCTCGATCTTGATCTCATCTCTCAATCTGTTCGTACTAGAAGCCGAGTGCTTGAAGCTGACGACGACGAACCATCTCATGAAAGGGGCTATGGTGCCAACTGCAACGCCAACAATTTGTGTATACATAATCCACTCGATTGAACTTCCATACACAGACGGACCTTCATGCCTTTCCCATACAAGAACATAAGCTATCGTCAGAGCGATCAGAGCGATCAAGCAGAGTAATGCCGACATCGTGCAGACAACAGAACGAGCCATCACGAACTGAGGACTGGAAGTTGCTGCCATCACCCAATACTTCATCATACACCTTCTCCTCTCGTCAATCCCCAAAACCTCCTTCCTCAACAGCAACACCTCCCCCCTCAAAGCCGCTCTATGCTTCTCGCGATACGTAGTCTCGAGACTCCGTTTCATGGCCGGAGCTGCGATCGCCAGAGAAACCAACGTGGCTAGAGAGAAGAACATCAGAATCATGGGAACGATGTAGAAATTAGCCGAAACCAGCATAATTAACCGGATTATCACATTGACGAGAACCGTTATTACAAGGATTACGAGAGCGACGACGTTTGAGAGAATGTGTTTGCCGTCTATGGATCCCAACGAAGACATAAAATTGCCCATGGCTGTTGACATGAAGATCAAGGTGGTTAGCTTGGCTATTTTGATGTACTTCATGACGGCGGTGAGATCCATGGTGAGCTTCATCGCGACTCCTAGAAGAGTTAGGGAGGTCGGGTTGAGAGAGAAGTAGGTGCAGGGGAACCATAACTTCTTGCGGCGGAAGCCGTTGAAGGCGTCGGCGGCCATGGCCCGGGTGCAGATGGCGGAGGCGGCGGCGATGTATACACCCACCCATGGCATTGCCTCATCGAGTCTCTTTTCTATGTGAAAATCATCCATGAATTTTGGTGTTGCCGAGAAATTCTGATATGAAATGGAAGTTTTGTGTGATTTGACAAGCTGTGCCACGATTGTTTCATTTTTAGGAAATAATTATCTGTTCAAAAGTTAAACATTTAGGAAATAATTATTTATTCAAAAGTTTTGAGTCCTACCTAATTTTTATCACTTTAATCACTTTAATCACTTTATCACTTCTCCTAAATAACCGTGACGAAAAGAAATGAATCGTCTTGTACGGGACGGAAGGAGTAAAATGCTACAAGTAATTAATCTTCCAATCACAACGAGACTTGGAGACTGGAAGGCGATCGAATTTCTCCCAAGTGAACCAACGCGGCTTCATCTCCGTGATGATACCTTTGATATTCTTCTGAGATCGATGGCTAGCCACATTACGTAAAATAATACAGGCAAACACTATTAAATCAGGCTAAACTTAATATTAAAAAAACTTAATATGCATTGTCTCAAACAAACTTGAAAATAATATTATCTTCATCCACGAAATTCGTTTACAGATTTTAATAACATGAGTTTTAATAAATTGTAATGAATGTAGAGTTAGTAGAGAGGGACCCATAATTGTAAGTAAGTATTATATAAAAAATGAGTAAATTAATGTTAAGTTAAATTAAAAAGGTGAGTCATAGGATTTTTTTTTGTAAATAAGTGGGTAGTATGAGAGAAAGTTATGAGGGTTGTGTGGGTTTCATGCCCATAAAAGTGAAGTAAACGTTTTTTTATGGATGATCCAAAGAAAAAAATAAGTAAACGAATTTTGTAGACGAATGACGTACTTGTTAACTCGATCCGATTCATTTATGGCCACTCATTGAAGCTCTAAGAAATCTATTGGAACATTGGATGAAGCTTACCCCAAACTTATTTTTTTACTATATTCATGTATATAATTTGAATTATAATTCTTCTAATGAAATTTTCTTGGGCCGCCAACGTTGGAATACTTGTGATATGCTACGAGAAAGTTTTGAATTCGTGAGTCACGTTTCGTGCTCAATCATGTAAGTTTGCTCTATTTTTTTTTGCTGAAAATCATTTGTAGATTTTACTGTTTACAATACTTATGTTTGTCAATGTCTGTAACGACCACTAAACTTTGTCTGAAAACAAGTATCAATAATTCATTGAATATGATTATAGAATTTAGAGACGTCACGAGTCGATTGGGTGAAATAAGATATTTTTCAAGGATGTTATATCATGACAGATCATTGATGGCATTGTAGCATCTTTAACTTATATAAAGCATGGGCCACGTATGGATAAAAAGCATCAGCAAAGAAAGCTTGACATTGACCTTAATTATATCCAAAACTAAGAATTTCATAGCCCTAAAACATAAACTTTTATTGCTTGGGACAAATTTATATATAGTCATTTTTTTGTGAGTTTGTATATTTTATAGTCGCATACTATATATAATGCTAGTTACTCCTGATATAACTATGAACTATCCAGGCTAAACAAAAGGTAGATATGTTTGATAAAATATAAGAGAATAAATAATAAAATAAAATAAAAAGGATATGGAGAATATCAAAGTAAAAGATTGATTCTAGAGAATGTAATAATATAATAGAAAATCAAACAATCAATCTATAGCCCTATTAACTACAATTAAGTCAATTCAGATGAAGAATCACATAAATAACACATTCTCCTTGATCGGACAACAGTAGTAGATATTAATATATATTCATCTCCATTGTGCCCAAGAACACATAAAACTCCAAAAGACATAAGATTTATTCTCCTATAATTAATTCTAAAATCGTCAAGTCTTTAGATTAATTGTATTATGAATTCTTGAATTCGATGACCTAATTAAAATCGCTAAGTCTTTAATCAGGCAACTAGCATGCATCAATAGTGATAAATTATATCGCATAAAATAACACTTGAAATTATAAATCACAAATTGATAGGTAAATAGGCTCTATAGATCAATTACATAAATTTCTACTACATAATACAGACCCTAGAATCAATAGAAAATTAGTTAAACATCAGTGAAATTAAATAACAAGAAATAAAGAAAAAAATAATTAAAATAAATACTCATTCCAAACATTATTTCTACTTTCAAAAAAATAATGGGAGAAGGTAATTGAATCTAACTAGGAATCAAAATTCACAAAAATAGGGAAAATCACGAAAATTATGAAAATCCGTAAATTCTCGCCACGTCCAGCGGCAGATTGCGCGGCTTTCTTGTTTTAGCCCGTTCTCTCTCGTACGAACTTCGAATTGCAATCTGTTTGTGTCTATGGACTCCTATCGAGATGTGCTTTAATTCTATTCACTTTTAACTCTTTAATTCGTTCTCCAACATTTATGAAAAAATAGCAAAATTAGTCTATGAGTATCAAATATTCAAATTAAAACAAAACTAAACAAATACTCATTCCAAACATTATTTCCTCTATCAATTAAGTCACATATATACTTTAAAAACCATTGAAAACCATGTTGTCTGTGGCCCATTGCCGTGCCATGGAAAAGCAAAATTTTACATCATTGTACCATCATTATCAAACACTATTTAACTAAAGGAATTAATTTTAGAAAGTGACCAGCTTGAATATCTGCTTCCAAGGAAAAATGAGAACATGAAAATATTATAAGACATGCAAATATGAAAAATTGATTATTCTTGAGGGTTTAGAGTATTTTGTTAGATAAAATTATTCGATTTTTCCCAATTCACATGAATATGATTATTAAAGCTCTTTTACCTGCCTTATTCCCAATTCTTGAGGGAGTCCCTCCGTCCCGCCAGTTGCCTCATTTCTTTTAGACGCAGATTTAAGAGAAAGCTATAAAGTAGTTAAAGTGTTAAAAAGTGGGTAGGGTCCACACTTTTTGAAAGGATAATTATTTCCTAAAATGGAATGAGACATTTGTAATGGGATAATCCAAAAAGGAAAGTGAGACATTTTAAATGGGATAGAGGAGTATAAACTAGACTAACTTCAAATAAAATGGAACTCAACCCACACACAGTGAGACTTGAACTAAAAGTCTTTTCACTAAAGAAAATATTTTAGTGCCTTAATTTTGTTACTAAAACTAGACTTCATCAATCTCCTGCCTTACTTTTCAAACTAGTTAGTTTTTTTTAAGTAACTTCTAAAATTAGTTATTATTTGACATATTATCATCCATTGACACAATCAAGCTAGAGTGACAGAAATTCAAGCATGCCGTCGGGGCACTTTCAAATAAGATAACAAGATAAAAATGTTAGTGGATATGCATTAATGTATTCAATTAATTTCATTTCTTTATGTTAACAAAATTTGTTGACAAGTAAATCACCCCAAAGTTAACACTTTTGTCCACATTGAATGCACATATTTACAAAAAAAAAACCATTCATGGTCTACCATTTCCACTCATATAATATATTTTATTATGTCGGTTTCATTTTTCACTCACTTTGTATTCAACATTTATTAAAACTCGTGCTGATAACCTAAGTTAATGATGAAATTTTCATCACTAACTTAAGCCCACGCAATTGATGATTTTCTCATAACTATACACGGAAGAAATAACATTTGTATTTAATAAATTTACGAAACGGACCTAAATAGAATAGTTGGGCTATAAGCCCACGCAATTGATGCTGGTTCAACTAAAATTCCCAAAACAATCGAGACTCCATACATTCACATGCATATGGGAGAGGACAAGGTTTGAAGCCTCATAGCACATTTAATAAAGATACAAACTCTCACATTATAATAAATTTTATTTTTATAATAGATATAATAGTCGGACATAGTGACACAGAGATTAAGTAGATGAAAAGAGTGGGTTCAATGTTCAGATATGTACTTGTATACCTAAATGTTGTTCATCAGTTGCCAAATTCTCCACACCGTTTTCACTCCGTCGAAACCAAAGCCGCCATTCTTCGATCTCTGCAGCTCTGTCATGATCCATGGGCGGCCATTCCTGCACAACTTCAACAATCTCTTGTGTTTTTCCCAGAAGCATCAACGCTTTTCGAACTCTCTTCTCCCTTTTCTCTATGGCACTAACTTGACACATCATGGTTATAACATTAGGCAAATTTGTCACACACGCTGCCATAATATCTGCAATCATCACACGCAATTTCTTGAACACCCCTTTATCATCATCCTCATCAACAGACAACGCAACAGTTCGACTGATTCTGTACATTGAATTCGCAGCAATAACTCTAGCTGGCCAGTCGAGATGATCTATATCTGATCTCTCCAAATACTCCTCTACGATCCTTCGAGCCTTGTCTGAGAGCTCTTGCAGGATCTCCTTCGAGTTTTTGCACTCAAGAGACATTCTCTTGAGATCAAAATCTAACCACTTCATATAAAGCAGGACTCCTACCCAACACATATCCGTAGTTTCTCTGATTTTGAGACGTCGATCATTTTTCACAAGAGTTTTCTCGACTAGCTTAGCAAGATAAAGGCCTTCTCTCACACTGCTCAAAAGGTCTTCTCTCGTCTTCTCTGCAGTGTGAGGAACTGCGAGAGCAATGCTTGCTAATGTCACAACTGGCAACGACCAGCAATTTGGAGGTTCTTGAGAAAGTAGCCTTGGAATTTGGTCGCTGTTAAAGAGACCTAAGCCCTTAAAATTGTCAGATTTTCTTACAAGATTTATAAGGCACTGAGGTTGCCTCATTTTACCAGTCTGAATTATGTTGTCTGCCTCTTTGCATATATTCTTCACCACAGTTGTTGGCAGCTCCGCCTCGCCTTCGAGTAGAAGCACATAACTGCTGAGATTCAGATCTTTGTCGCGGTTGTCTGATCCATCCGTATAACACTTCTTCCAGAAAAAGAAGAAAGGGGTCATCAGAAAAGCAGAAACGAAGACAAGGAGTTTACTAAGAAGAGCAATCAAGATCTGAATCCGAATGCAAAAAGTGACAGCAAACCATTTCGCATCATGCAAACACTTCCTAAACTTGCCTTGCCCTATCTGCAAAGATGAGAAGCTCTCTCTCACATCAACGAGAGTCTTTTTCCAATATCTCTCGATCTTGATCTCATCTCTCAATCTGTTTGTACTGGAAGCCGAGTGCTTGAAGCTGACGACCACGAACCATCTCATGAAAGGGGCTATGGTGCCAACTGCAACGCCAACAGTTTGTGTATACAAAATCCACTCGATTGAACCTCCATACACAGACGGACCTTCATGCCTTTTCCATACAAGAACATAAGCTATCGTCAGAGTGATCAGAGCGATCAAGCAGAGTAACGCCGACATCGTGCAGACGACAGAACGAGCCATCACGAACTGTGGACTGGAAGTTGCTGCCATCACCCAATACTTCATCATACACCTTCTCCTCTCATCAATCCCCAAACCCTTCTTCCTCAACAGCAACACCTCCTCCCTCAAAGCCACTCTATGCTTCTCGCGATACGTAGTCTCGAGACTCCGTTTCATGGCCGGAGCTGCGATGGCCAGAGAAACCAACGTGGCTAGAGAGAGGAACATCAGAATCATGGGAACGATGCAGAAATTAACCGAAACCAGCATAATAAACGGGATTATCACATCGACGAGAACCGTTATTACAAGGATTGCGAGAGCGACGACGTTTGAGAGAATGTGTTTGCCGTCTATGGATCCCAACGAAGACATGAAATTGCCCATGGCCGTTGACATGAAGATCAAGGTGGTTAGCTTGGCCATTTTGACGTACTTCATGACGGCGGTGAGATCCATGGTGAGCTTCATCGCGACTCCTAGAAGAGTTATGGATGTCGGGTTGAGAGAGAAGTAGGTGCAGGGGAACCACAACTTCTTGCGGCGGAAGCCGTTGAAGGCGTCGGCGGCCATGGCGAGAGTGCAGATGGCGGAGGCGGCGGCGATGTATACGCCCACCCATGGCATTGCCTCATTCAGTCTCTTTTCTTCGTGAAAATCATCCATGAATTTTGGTGTTGCCGAGAAACTCTGATTTGAAATGGAAGTTTTATGTGTGGTTTGAATGTTTGGGAGGTGAAAGGTAAAGGTTTATGTTATGATGATTGTTTGTTTATGCATGCAGAGGTACAAATTTATAGTTGTACTTTCCTCTTCACTGTTATAGTTATTTGATTCTATATATATATATATATATATATATATATATATATATATATATATGAGAGGTTAACGTGATAACCATTTTTATCGTGAGAATCGACAATAAAAATGATAAATTCATTGTGAAAATTGATGAATTACGGGGGAAGTTATCGAATCCCCAAAAAATAGAATTTTTGCCCTCATGATTCGAACCTGTGAAAATTTTTGAATTTTGGAATTAATTAATTTTCTCAACTGATTCATTAACTTTCATATCAAATTCATTTGGTTCTTAGTTTTAGGATAAAAGTGGTTCTCATTCAACCTAACTCTCTCTCTATATGTATATGTATATATATGAAAAGGTTAATGTGAGAACTATTTTTATTTTGAGAACGTGAGAACCAAAAATGTTGAATTCATAGTGAAAGTTGATGAATCCGGTGAAAAAGTTACTGAATCTAAAAAAATGGAATTTTTGCCCCTCATGGGATTCAAACCCGGGTTAAAAATTTTGAATTTTTGAATTCAGTAACTTTCTAAACGGATTCATCAACTTTCATACCCAATTCATTTGGTTCTTAGTTTTTAGGATAAAAATGGTTCTCGTTTGAACCTAACTCTCTCTCTCTCTCTATATATATATATCATGAAACTTTATCTGAAAATGTCTGTAACAACCACTAATTAAACTTTATGTGAAAATGACATCAACAACTCATTGAATATGATTTTAGAATTTAGAAACGACAAGAGGCGATTTGGTAAAATAAGATATTTTTCAAGGATGTTATATCATGAAAGATTATTGATGGCATTGTAGCATCTTTAACTTATATTTAGCATTGATAGAGCCGACAAAATGAGCCCGGCCCGAAAAGCTCGTCCGGGGTACCCGGGGTTTGGGCCGGTTTGAGCTTCAAAATTAAAGGTCCGAAAAAAATCGGGCCTAAAAAGCCCGCCCGAAAAAACCCCCGGGCCTATCGGATTTCGGGCCAAAAAAGTCCGGGATTTTGGGTTAAAAAAGCTCGTCCGATTTCTATTAAATATATATATTTATAATATTATTTAATATACATATCTATAATTTTTTTAATAATATTAATTATATTTTATATAATTATTTATTTTTTATAGTAACAATTTTCTTATTAATTCACATACTGATCAGGAAAATAAATTCTGAAAAAAATAATAACCTCATAAATCATTCAAAAATATTTCCTAAGAGAAATGATCTCCAAAAATATATACATTGATGATTAATGACCTTATAGTATGTAAAATCTATTTTGAATCATTCATCTTAAATATATACTGTATAATTAATTTATTTTCTTCTATTATTTTATGCTTATAAGTGGGATTGACGTTTAATAATATCATTTATCTTTGATTTGTAATTACTAATTTTTTCTCCTTAAATTAAAGAATTAAAATTATACTGCATTACAACATCATCGCATGAATATATAAATAGGTCAAGACATACAAGAAGCATTATCATAATAATAAGTAAGCTCAAAATATTTTCATCTCTAATTCTTTATTTAAGTTAAGGAGTTATGAGATCTTAATTAAGTAATTTTTTTAAAATATTAATTTTATATATTAAAAATTAAAATTTATCTAAAAAGTCATACCTGGGGTTGGTTTGAAACTTATATTTTAGGCCGACAAAATTTCGAAATGACCGACTCGACCAAAAATTTAAAAGACGAAATGTACGCCAGTCGCCCATTACTTTTCCAGCTCTAAGCATGGACCACGTATGTATAAAAAAATCAGCAAAGAAAGCTTGACCTTGACCTTAATTATATCCAAAAGTAATAAGTGTTAATATATAATGCTATTTATTCCTCATAAAACTAAAAATTTCGCAGCCATAAAAACATAAACTTTTATTACTTGGGAAAAATTTATATATAGTCATTTTTTGTAAGTTTGTTTTGTTTTATAATCACATACGTATAATGCTATATATAATGCTAGTTATTCCTGATATAACTATGAATTATCCAGGCTAAACAAAAGGTAGATATGTTTGATAAAATATACGAGAATAAATAATAAAAATAAAATAAAAAAGATTTGGAGAATATTAAAATAAAAGACTGATCCTAAATAATGTAATAATATAATAGAAAATCAAACAATCAACCTATAGCCCTATTAACTACAATTAAGTCAATTCAGATGAAGAATCAAATAAATAACACATTCTTCTGGATCGGGCAACTTGTAGTAGTATATTAATATATGTTCTATCTCCATTAAGTCTCAAGAACACGTAAAAACTTCCAAAAGCATATAAGATTTATTCTCCTATAATTAATTCTAAAATCGTCAAGTCTTTAGATTAATTGTATTATGAATTCTTGAATTCGATGATCTAATTAAAATCGCTAAGTCTTTAATCAGACAACTAGCATGCATCAATAGTGATAAGGTATATCGCATAAAATAGCACTTGAAATTATAAATCATAAATTGATAGGTCAATAAACTCCATAGATCAATCACATAAATTTCTACTATATAATACAAACCCTAGAATCAATAGAAAATTAGTTAAACATTAGTGAAATTAAATAACAAGAAATAAAGAAAAAAACAATTGAAATAAATAGATAAAACCCGTATAGACATTCCACAATGAAGATCTTGAAGACAAACTTGAAAATGAATCTCTAAACTATTGCATGAAGCTCTAGAATAAAATAAACTCTAAGAAATATGAAAAAGATTTAATGAGGACTTGATAATTGAATGGTGTAAAATCAGGTATGTGTGGGTATATTTATATAGGTGAAGAAATCATCTTAAATTCTAAGGGATTGAGATATGTATAAGAATTCCAATAAAGATCAACTATAGTTGAATAAGATAATTGATCAAAATAGGATCAATCATAATGGAAGAATGTAATTGGATCTAACTAGGAATCAAAATAAACAAACACATGAAAATCCCGAAAATCATGAAAATTCGTAAATTCTCGCCACGGTCAGCGGTAGATTGCGCGACTTTCTTGTTTTGGTCGTTCTCTCTCGTACGAACTTCGAATTGCGATCTGTTTATATCTACGGACTCCTATCGAGATATGCTTTAATTCTATCAACTTTTAACTCTTTAATTTGTTCTCCAACTTTTCTGAAAAAATAGCAAATTTATCTACGAGTATCAATTATTCAAATTAAAACAAAACTAATCAAATATTCATGCCAAATATTATTTCCTCTATCTATTAAATCACATACATGCTTTAAAAACCATTGAAAACCATGTTGTCAGTGGCCCATTGCCGTGCCATGGAAAAGCAAAATTTTACATCATTGTACCATCATTATCAAACACTATTTAACTAAAGGAATTAATTTTAGAAAGTGACCAGTATCTGCTTCCAGGAAAAAATGAGAACATGAAAATATTATAAGACATGCAAATATGAAAAAATGATTGTTCCCAATTTTCCCAATTCGCGTGAATATGATTATTAAAGTTCTTTTACGTGCCTTACTAAACAAAACTAGTATAAACTAGACTAAATTCAAATAAAATGGAACTATAACCCACACATAGTGAAACTTGAACTAAAATTCTTTTCACTAAAGAAAATATTTTAGTGCCTCAATTTTGCTACTAAAACAAGACTTCATCAATCTCCTGCCTTACTTTTTAAACTAGTTAGTTTTTTTAAGTAACTTCTAAAATTATTTATTATTTGACATATTATCATCCATTGACACAATCAAGCTAGAGTGACAGAAATTCAAGCATGCCGTCGGGGAACTTTAAAATAAGATAACAAGATAAAAATGTTAGTGGCTATGCATTAATTTATTTATTTTATTTTATTTTTGTACGTTCACAAAATTCGTTCATTTTTCTTTTAAAGACATGGATCCACCCAAAAGTCAACACTTTTGTCCACATTTAACTCACATATTTACAAAAAAAATCCACTTATGACCACATTTTCCACTCACATAACATATTTTATTATATCATACCATATATTAAAGGCAAATGGAGTTAAAGAAACACACAAAAATATGTTAGATTCTATATTCTATCTTCTAATATTAGAAGTATGTTTCTATCAGGACTTCCAACAAGCGGTTCGTGTGCAGGCGAGTTAGATTGAAGTTGTTTAAAAATGCATAAAATAATTGTTGACTGACAACGATAAATTATTGTTGTTTATTGTATTCGATTTCTTCTGAGATCGATGTCTTGCCACGTTAGGTAAAATAATATAGGTAACCACTATTAAATCAGGCTAAAATTAATATTGAAAACTTAATATGCATTGTCTCAAATAAACTTTAAAATAATGCTCTCTTTATCCACGAAATTCGTTCACAGACTTTAATGACACGAGTTTTAATAAATTGTTATAAATATAGAGTTAGTAGAGATGAGACTCACAATTTTAATAGATGTAGAGTTAGTGGAGATGAGACTCACAATTGTAAGAAATATTAGATAAAATATGAGTAAATTAATATTAAGTGAAATTAAAAATGTGGGCCATAACAGAGTTTTTGTAAATAAGTGGGTAGTATAGGGGAAAAATTTAGGAGGTTTGAGTGGGGTTCATGTCCATAAGAAGAAAATAAACGTTTTTACGGATGGTCCAAAAAGAAAAAAAGTAAACGAATTTCGCAGATGGATGATGTATTTGTTAACTCGATCCCCTTCATTTATGGCCACTCATTGAAGCTCTGGAACATTGGATGAAGCTTTCCCCAAACTTATTTTTTTACTATATTCATATTTATAATTTGAATTATTCTAATGAAATTTTCTTGGGCCGCCAATGTTGGAATACTTGTGAATGTTTGTAACAACCACTAAACTTTGTGTGAAAATGGCATCAATAACTCATTGAATATGATTTTAGAATTTAGAAACGACAAGAGTCGATTTGGTAAAATAAGATATTTTTCAAGGATGTTATATCATGAAAGATTATTGATGGCATTGTAGCATCTTTAACTTATACCACGTATCTATAAAAGGCATCAGCAAAGAAAGCTTGACCTTGACCTTGACCTTAATTATATCCAAATGTAATAAGTGTTAATATATAATGCTAGTTATTCCTCATAAAACTAAGAATTTCATAACCATAAAAAATAAACTTTTATTGCTTGGGACAAATTTATATATAGTCATTTTTTATAAGTTTGTATGTTTTATAGTCACATACATATAATGCTATATATAATGACAGTTATTCCTGATATAACTAAGAATTATCCAGGCTAAATAAAAGGTAGATATGTTTGATAAAATATGAGAGAATCAATAATAAAAACAAAATAAAAAAGATATGGAGAATATCAAAGTAAAAGACTGGAGAATGTAATAATATAATAGAAAATCAAACAATCAAAATAACCCTATTAACTACAATTAAGTCAATTTAGATGAAGAATCACATAAATAACACATTCTCCTGGATTGGACAGCATGTAGTAATAGATTAATATGTGTTATATCTCTATTAGGTCTCAAGAACACATAAAAACTTCCAAAAACACATAAGATTTATTCTCCTATAATTAATTCTAAAATCGTCAAGTCTTTAGATTAATTGTATTATAAATTCTTGAATTCGATCACCTAATTAAAACCGCTAAGTCTTTGATCAGACAACTAGCATGCATCAATAGTGATAAATTATCTAGCATAAAATAGCAGCAAGAATTATAAATCGTAAATTGATAGGTAAATAGGTTTCATAGATCAATCACATAAATTTCTACTACATAATACAGACCCTAGAATCAATAGAAAATTAGTTACGTATGACTGAAATTAAATAACAAGAAATAAAGAAAAACATAATTGAAATAAATAGATAAAATCCGTGTAGATATTCCACAGTGAAGATCTTGAAGACAAAACTTGAAAATAAATCTATAAACTATTGCATGAAGCTCTAAAATAAAATAAAACTATAAAAAATATGAAAAAGATTTAATGAGGACTTGATAATTGAATGGTGTAAAATCAAATATGTGAAGTGTATATTTATATGTGAAGAAATCATCTTAAACCCTAAGGGAGTGTTTACTTTTCATGGTTAGCATTTTGAAGGATTGATTATTTGATGGATTAAATGCGTGATAAGATAATTTTTATCTATCAATCTTTTGTTTACTACAAATGATTAGTGAATGATTAAAATTGGGATAAATAATTCTCCCTTTATTTGGAGGATTATTTCAATCCTACCTATATTGGTTGGATTAAAATTAATGAAGAACAATTCAAATGATTGAAATAATCCCGGGCTTTGGGATATCCTTAAATATTAATCCTTAAAAGTAAACACTTGATTAGGTTGAATTAATTTTATCTATCCAACCTAATCATGCAAAATAAACACCACCTAAAGGGATTGAGATATATATAAGAAGTCTAATAGATATCAATTATAGTTGGATAAGATAATTGATCAAAATAGGATCAATCATAATGGAGAAGGTAATTGGATTTAACTAGGAATCAAAATACACAAAAATAGGAAAAATCCCGAAAATTATGAAAATTCGTAAATTCTCGCCACGACCCGCGGCAGAAAGCGCGACTTTCTTGTTTTGGCCCGTTCTCTCTCGTACGAACTTCGAATTACGATTTGTTTGTGCTTACAAACTCCTATCGAGATATGCTTTAATTCTATCCACTTTTAACTCTTTAATTCGTTCTCCAACTTTCCTGAAAAAATAACAAAATTTATCTACGAGTATCAATTATTCAAATTAAAACAAAACTAAACAAATACTCATTCCAAACATTATTTCCTCTATCAATTATGGGAGTGTTTGGCTGAGCTTATAAGCTCTTTAAAATAAATTATAAGCTGTTTAAGAGCTTATAAGCTCAATCAATATGTTTGACAAATTAAGTTGTAGAGAGCTTATAAGTATTCAAAATAAGCTCTAAGAGATTATAAGCTCTATTAAAAAAAAGCTCCAAAACCCAACTTATTTTTTAATGATCTTAAGAGTTTATGTATTAAGAGCTTATATATATTTTTTAATTTCATATTTACCCTTGTTATTCAAACACTTTAGCATCTTATAAGCTCTTAATACACCATATCTTATAAGTTCTTAAAATAATTTATAAGTTATTGGAGCTTATAAGCTTTCTGAAATAAGATTAGGGTAAACACCCTCTAAGTCACATATACACTTTAAAAACCATTTGGTCGCTGTCAAATAAGATTAGGGCAACGACCAGCAATTTGGAGGTTCTTGAGAAAGTAGCCTTGGAATTTGGTCGCTGTCAAAGAGACCTAAGCCCTTAAAATTGTCAAATTTGCTTACAAGATTTATAAGGCACTGAGGTTGCCTCAGTTTACCAGACTGAATTATGTTGTCTGCCTCCCTGCATATATTCTTCACCACAGTTGATGGCAGCTCCACCTCGCCTTCGAGTAGAAGCACATAACGGCTGAGATTCAGATCTTTGTCGCGGTTGTCTGATCCATCCGAATAACACTTCTTCCAGAAAAAGAAGAAGGGAGTCATCCAAAATGCAGAAACGAAGACAAAGAGTTTACTAAGAAGAACAATCAAGATCTGAATCCAAATGCAAAAAGTGACAGCAAACCATTTCGCATCATGCAAACACTTCCTAACCTTGCCTTGACCTATCCGCAAAGATGAGAAGCTCTCTCTCACATCAACGAGAGTCTTTTTCCAATATCTCTCGACCTTGATCTCATCTCTCAATCTATTCGTACTGAAAGCCGAGTGCTTGAAGCTGACGATGACGAACCATCTCATGAAAGGGGCTATGGTGCCAACTGCAACGCCAACAGTTTGTGTATACAAAATCCATTCGATTGAACTTCCATACACAGATGGACCTTCATGCCTTTTCCATATAAGAACATAAGCTATCGTCAGAGTGATCAGAGCGATCAAGCAGAGAAACGCCGACATCGTGCAGACGACAGAACGAGCCATCACGAACTGAGGACTGGAAGTTGCTGCCATCACCCAATACTTCATCATAAACCTTCTCCTCTCATCAATCCCCAAACCCTCCTTCCTCAACAGCAACACCTCCTCCCTCAAAGCCACCCTATGCTTCTCGCGATACGTAGTCTCGAGACTCCGTTTCATGGCTGGAGCTGCTATCGCCAGAGAAACCAACGTGGCTAGAGAGAGGAACATCAGAATCATGGGAACGATGTAGAAATTAACCGAAACCAGCATAATAAACCGGATTATCACATCGATGAGAACCGTTATTACAAGGATTACGAGAGCGACGACGTTTGAGAGAATGTGTTTGCCGTCTATGGATCCCAACGAAGACATGAAATTGCCCATGGCTGTTGACATGAAGATCAAGGTGGTTAGCTTGGCTATTTTAACGTACCTCATGACGGCGGTGAGATCCATGGTGAGCTTCATCGCGACTCCTAGAAGAGTTATGGATGTCGGGTTGAGAGAGAAGTAGGTGCAGGGGAACCACAACTTCTTGCGGCGGAAGCCGTTGAAGGCGTCGGTGGCCATGGCGAGGGTGCAGACGGCGGAGGCGGCGGCGATGTATACGCCCACCCATGGCATTGCCTTATCGAGTTTCTTTTCTTCATGAAAATCATCCATGAATTTTGGCGTTGCCGAGAAATTCTGATTTGAAATGGAAGTTTTATGTGTAGTTTGTTTTTGGGAGGTGAAAGGTAAAGGTTTATGTTATGATGTTGTTTGTTTATGCATGCAGAGGTACAAATTTATAGTTGTCCTTTCCTCTTCACTGTTACAGTTATTTGATTCTATTATTATTATTATTATTATTATTATTATTATTATTATTATTATTATTATTATTATTATTATTATTATTATTATTATTATTATTATTATTATTATTATTATTATTATTATTATTATTATTATTATTATTATTATTATTATTATTATTATTATTATTATTATTATTATTATTATTATTATTATTATTATTATTATTATTATTATTATTATTATTATTATTATTATTATTATTATTATTATTATTATTATTATTATTATTATTATTATTATTATTATTATTATTATTATTATTATTATTATTATTATTATTATTATTATTATTATTATTATTATTATTATTATTATTATTATTATTATTATTATTATTATTATTATTATTATTATTATTATTATTATTATTATTATTATTATTATTATTATTATTATTATTATTATTATTATTATTATTATTATTATTATTATTATTATTATTATTATTATTATTATTATTATTATTATTATTATTATTATTATTATTATTATTATTATTATTATTATTATTATTATTATTATTATTATTATTATTATTATTATTATTATTATTATTATTATTATTATTATTATTATTATTATTATTATTATTATTATTATTATTATTATTATTATTATTATTATTATTATTATTATTATTATTATTATTATTATTATTATTATTATTATTATTATTATTATTATTATTATTATTATTATTATTATTATTATTATTATTATTATTATTATTATTATTATTATTATTATTAATTTGTATCTTTACAAATTTGTACATACCTACAATATTATTTATTATTCAAATTCATAGATAGAATCTAATAATGACTAAATATACGAATATATATATATATATATATATATATATATATATAGAGAGAGAGAGAGAGAGAGAGAGAGAGAGAGAGAGAGAGAGAGAGAGAGAGAGAGAGAGAGAGAGTTGGCTCAAATAAGAACCATTCTTATCCTAAAACTAAGAACCAACGATTAGTTATGAAAGTTGATGAATCACTTGAGAAATTAATGAATTCAAAATTGAATTTTTTCACCCGTTCGAATTCCATGAGGCGAAAATTCTATTTTTTGGATTCAATATTTTCCCAAATGATTCATCAACTTTCACCGTGAATTCATCGCTTTTGGTTCTCACGCCTACAATAAAATGATTTTCACGTTAACCTCTCCTATATATATATATATATATATATATATATATATATATATATATATATATAAAGTTTGGCTACCATACCTGCTCCAAACATATTCAACAAAAATGAACATTTATAATTTCATACTCATCCCAAACCCGTAGATAATACCCACTAATTACTTATTCAAATTCATTTAAATTTTAAAATATTTAATTAATCAATTATAATCTGCTATAATGTTGAATACACGTCTTAATAAAAATCTGAAGACAACGAAGTAAACATTTAATCATAATAATAATAATAATAATAATAATAATAATAATAATAATAATAATAATAATAATAATAATAATAATAATCGATGGCACTAACTCATCATGGGTACTAGTTTCACTACCCATACCAATTTTGTATTGACGCAAACACCTTCTTATTAGGGTTTCATATTTCATAGTTTCACGAGTACTATTTTTATCATTTTAACAATTTTATATATTTATCTTACCTACTTTTGATCCATTAAATCACTTTATCCTTTCTCATAAATAACTGTGTCGAAAAAAAATGAGTGATGTTCGATCGGGAGGAGTATAAGATAACGAAGTTAAGAAAACTCTAGAAAAAAAAACGAAGTTACAATTCGGTCAATACTATTCATGAATTTCTCCTTACAAAAATACCTTTTTTATCTGCTTGTTAACCTTTTTTATTTTACCTTTGTAGAATTGTTATGAATAAGATTATCTCAAATATACGCACGAAACATGAATAATTCAAATTAATAATATTCCAATTATAAGACCATTATTTTACTAACAGTCGGCCCATGTTCATTACTTGCCTCGTTTACTTGCAGGATTTTTTTTTCTTTCCTTTCCTTTTAAGCATCTAATTCGAGACAAAGTTTAGTGGCACTGGCAATATAGCAATTGGATAAGGAAATATGTCCTATTTACTAGAGAAAGTGATGTATCAAATGTTGGGTATATAGACAAGGGATGATGTGCATCTGCTACTCAACGATGGTGAGTATACTTAACTACTTTAAAAAATACTTTATCTATCTACCATATTTGTTCATTTAATTCCATTTCCGTATACGTTCACAAATTTCTTTTATTTTTCTTTTATAGGTCCATACATTTTATAGTCATGGATCCCACCCAAAAGTCAATATTTTTATCCACACTCAACCTATTTATTTACAAACAAAAAATCACTCATGACCTATCTTTTCCACTCACATAACATTTTCTTATTATGTGAGTTTCATTCTTCACTCACTTTGCACTCATTATATTTATTGAAACCAATACCAATAAAAACTAAAATCATATATCAAGGACGGAGAGAGTAAAAGAAACACACAAAAATATGTTAATTAGATTCTATATTCTATATTCTAATATGAGAAGTATGTTTCTTTCAGGACTTCCAACAAGCGGTTCGTGCCCAGGCGAGTTAGATTAGAGTTGTTTAGAAAGACATAAAATAATTGTTGACTTTGATGATAAATTACTGCTGTTTACTGTACTCGATTTTTTTTTATTTTTACTGGTGAAAAAGGAAGAGGAAGACAGGTCACTGGAAGAGAGCAGAGGTACGAGAGGAAAGGAAGACTCTTGCAGATCAAAGAATAGAAAGACTCTAGAATAGATGCTAAATGCTCCCCAACAAAACTATGAATGATGATAATAGAAATTTCAATGTTACACTTAAATGTTCTTGTCTTTTACTGTTATGGACTGCTGCCGCCACCACTCCGTCCAATTAAGATGATATTGTCCGCTTTGGACCAAAAGCCATACGGATTTGTTTTTGGGCTCAACAACCCCAAAAGCGCCATACTAATTGATGGTGAGTTTTTAATATATAAGACAATTCTTCTTCTATCTTCCGATGTGGGATGGGTTTGTCAACATACCCAACAATCCTCCCTCAAACCAAGGACCACATCATGCCCTCCTCGAACGATAATCCGTACATCTTGCACCGCCGTTACCACCGAACGGGACTCGCCGCCTGACCACTCTTGCGGAAGACTTTCGACTCAAGGAACCAACGGATTCAATCGTGAGTTCACCGGGTACTCTCCACATCGAACGCGACCGCGTCCGCCCACGATTGGGCCCACCAACTGTCGGCCACTCCGTCCAATTAGTATGATATTGTCCGCTTTGGGCCAAAAGCCGCACGGATTTGTTTTGGGCTCAACAACTCCCAAAGCCTCATTCTAATTGGTGTGGTCTTCTTAATATATAGAAGACATTGTTCTCTTCTATCTTCGATGTGGGATGGGTTTGCACCACACCCAACAATCCTCCCTCAAACCAAGGACCACATCATTGTCCTCCCTCAAACGATAATCCGTACATCTTGCACCGCTTACCACTACGGGACCCGTCGCCCGACCACTCTTGCAGAAGACTTTCGACACAGGCACCACCGGATTCAATCGTGAGTTCATCGGGGTACTCTCCACATCGAAACACGCCTCGCCCCTACCCACATATTGGGCCCACCGATCGCCGGCTCGATACCATTTGTTATGGATCGCCGCCACCACTCCGTCCAATTAGTATGATATTGTCCGCTTTGGACCAAAAGCCCGCACGGATTTGTTTTTGGGCTCAACAACCCCCAAAAGGCCTCATACTAATTGGTGGTGGGTTTCTTAATATATAGAAGACAATTCTTCTTCTATCTTCCGATGTGGGATGAGTTTGTCAACATACCCAACAATCCTCCCCTCAAACCAAGGACCACATCATGTCCTCCTCTCGAACGATAATCCGTACATCTTGCACCGTCGTTACCACCGAACGGGACTCGCCGCCTGACCACTCTTGCAGGAAGACTTTCGACTCAAGGAACCAACGGATTCAATCGTGAGTTCACCGGGGTACCTCCACATCGAACGCAGCCTCGCCCCGCCCACGATTGGGCCCACCAACCGTCGGCTCGATACCATCATTATGGATCGCCGCCACCACTCCGTCCAATTAGTATGATATTGTCCGCTTTGGGCCAAAAGCCCGCACGGATTTATTTTTGGGCTCAACAACTCCCAAAAGGCCTCATTCTAATTGGTGTGGTCTTCTTAATATATAGAAGACATTGTTCTCTTCTATCTTCGATGTGGGATGGGTTTGCACCACACCCAACATTTACATTTTGGAATTTCATCACTAACTTAGATTGAAGTGAAAGTTGTCACTAGGGATGTCAATGAGTGGGTTTTACCCGGACCAGAACCAATAAATAAGTAATAGTTCTGGTTCTGGAACCGATCCATTAGCTACTGGATCCGGACCGGACCCGGACCATCAACTATGGGTCTTAAGTGGTGCGGATCCGAGTGGTCCGGAACCGTAACCGAACCGCACTGAACCAAAATTGGGCCGAAACCGTTGCTTTATAATTTAATGGGCTATGAGTGATTTCAGATCTGTATGGATAAAACTAGCTCATTGACAAGCCTACTTAAACTTAGGTTTGTCAATAGACGGGTTTTACTCGGATCAGAATCAATAAATAAGTATTGGTTTTGGTTCTGGAACCAGAACCGGATTCGGACTGGACCAGATCATCAAACTATGGATCTAAACGATCCGAGTCTAAAGCGGATCTGAAACTGGAATCGGAACCAGAACCGATGCTTTAAAATTTAGTGGGTTTTGAACGGTTCCGGATCAGTACGGGTAAAACCCATCGATTAACATCCCTAGTTGTCACAACGGGATGCCTAGCAAATTCATGACTGGGATGCTAAAGGTTAGAATTGTATGAACACCTTATAAAATAAATACCAAGTTATTTGACTACAAAATATTCTAAAAACATAGGAAAAATATATAATAATAAAAGGCTACAAAATAATTAATCTTCTAATCACAACGAGACATGGAGACTGGAAGGCGATCGAATTTCTCCCAAGTAAACCAACGCGGCTTCATTTCCGTCATGATACCTTGGATATTCTTCTGAGATCGGTGTCTAGCCACGTTAGGTAAAATAATATAGGCAACCACTATTAAATCAGGCTAAACTTAATATTGAAAACTTAATATGCATTGTCTCAAATAAACTTGAAAATAATACTCTCTTCATCCACGAAATTCGTTCACAGACTTTAATGACACGAGTTTTAATAAATTGTAATAAATGTAGAGTTAGTGGAGATGAGGGCCTACAATTTTAAGAAGTATTAGGTAAAAAATGAGTAAATTTATGTTAAGTGAAATTTAAAAGGTGAATCATAACATGTTTTTTTTTGTAAATAAGTGGGTAGTATAGAGGGGAAAGTTAAGAAGGTTGTCTGGGGTCCATATTCATAAGAGGAAAGTAAACGTTTTTCGTTTATGGACGAAAAGAGTATTTGTTAACTGATCCGATTCATTTATGGCCACTCATTGAAGCTCTAAGAAATCTATTGGAACATTGGATGAAGCTTAACCCAAATTTACTTTTTTTTTACTATATTCATATATATAATTTGAATTATAATTCTTCTCATGAAATTTTCTTGGGCCGCCAACGTTGGAATACTTGTGATATGCTACGAGAAAGTTGTGAATTCGTGAGTCACGTTTCGTGCTTAATCATGTAAGTTTGCTCTGTTTTTGTTTTTTGTTTTTTGGCTGAAAATCATTTGTAGATTTTACTGTTTTACAACACTTGTGTTTGTCAATGTCTGTAACAACCACTAAACTTTGTCTGAAAAAAAGTATCAATAATTCATTGAATATGATTATAGAATTTAGAGACGTCAAGAGTCGATTCGGTGAAATAAGATATTTTTCAAGGATGTTATATCATGAAAGATTATTGATGGCATTGTAGCATCTTTAACTTATATATAGCATGGACCACGTATGGATAAAAGCATCAGCAAAGAAAGCTTGACCTTGACCTTAATTATATCCAAAAGTAATAAGTGTTAATATATAATGCTAGTTATTCCTGATAAAACTAAGAATTACATAGCCATAAAACATAAACTTTTATGTATGTGACTATAAAACATACAAACTTATAAAGAATGACTATATATAAATTTGTCCCAAGCAATAATGCCAAAGTGCATATTATATATGTCTAAAATTATGTGTGGATATTCAGAATAAATACTGTATAGTTATGCATTTGATTAAGGGCACCACACGTTGATTATATATTTTACTAAATACCATATATATATATATATATATATATATATATATATATATATATATATATATATATATATATATATAGGGAGGTTAACGTAAAACCATTCTTATTGTGCGAACGTGAGAAGCGATATCTTATGAAAGTAAATGAATCACTGCGAAGTTAATGAATAAAACAAATAAATTTTCGCCTCATGGGATTCGAACCACGGTGAAAATTCAATTTTGGATTCATTAACTTTCGCAGATAGATTCATTAACTTTCATAAGATATTCATTTTGTTTTCGTAGTTCTTAGTTCTCACGTTAAAATTGGTTCTTTTTGAACCAAACTCTCTCTATATATATATATAGAGAGAGTTTGGTTCAAATAAAAATCATTCTTATCCTAAAATTAAGAACCAAATGAATTAGTTATGAAAGTTGATGAATCATTTGAGAAACTTAATGAATTCAACAATTCGTAATTTTTCACCCGGTTCGAATCCCATGAGGACAAAAATTTTATTTTTTGGATTCAAGAACTTTCCCAATGATTCATCAACTTTCACCGTGAATTCATCATTTTTGGTTCTCACGCTCACAATAAAATGGTTCTCACGTTAACCCTCCCTATATATATATATATATATATATATATATATATATGAGATAGATCGGTGAGAAATGATAATTTGGTAGGAAATAAATGAATCTGGCATTTGATTTCTTGGATCAATGATTGAGATTTAATTTCGGTTATGCTACAATTTTGTGTTTTGTGTGCTACACGGATTATTGTGCATCACTAGAACCCTTCTTGTCTATCTGAACGAAAGATGTGTTAAACTAACATACGCAAATAGTAATTCGATTGTGGCACAAATATAAAAGATGTCTAGACTTACATATTTATTCCTATTTACTACACAAAAGAGCTTTCTCATCATAACTCACCCATATATATATATATATATATATATATATATATATATATGCACAACAAATTAAAATTTATATCCTATGCATTAACGTGAAACACATTAAAGATAAAACAATAAAAATATGGGCCAGTCTTGTTTGATACCTTATGTTATTGACTTAATATTATATGCAAGTCTATGTTTGTGGCCCATTGCCGTGCCATGGAAAAGAAAAATTTTACATTATTGTACCATCATTATCAACACTATTTAACTAAAGTAATTAATTTTAGAAAGTGACCAGCTTGAATATCTGCTTCCAAGGAAAAATGAGAACATGCAAATATTATAAGACATGCAAATATGAAAAATTGATTGTTCTAGAGGGTTTAGAGTATTTTGTTAGATAAAATTATTCGATTTTTCCCAATTCACAGGAATATGATTATTAAAGCTCTTTTACCTGCCTCACTAAACAAAATTAGTATAAACTAGACTAAGTTCAAATAAAATGGAACTACAAGCCTTTTCACTAAAGAAAATATTTTAGTTCGTCAATTTTTTTACTTAAACTAGACTTCATCAGTCTCCTGCCTTACTAGTTAGTTTTTTTTAAGCAACTAATAGAACTAATTATTTGACATATTATCAACCATTGACACAATCAAGCTAGAGTGACAGAAATTCAAGCATGCCGTCAGGGCACTTTCAGATAAAATAACAAGATAAAAATGTTAGTGGCTATGCATTAATTTATTACAAAAAGTTTATCACTATGGTAAATAATTTCACATCTGACAATTGGCTAAATATGGGGTTCCTAATTGGACTTTTTTGTAATTAATATAACATGATTAAAACATAGGAGCATATTTTTTTTCATATATACGATTCACGAATAATAACCTAGGTTGGTGATTTCTTATACACAATAGGTCTTAATTTGTGGTGTCACAATTCACATTGCTGTATACATTATTCTTTATGTAAAATTAAATTAAATATCCTAATCACATGACAGCTTACATCACATTACAACTCTGCAAATTAAATGAGGTTTCTACAGATATTTGAAATTACATATTTACCCCCCCTCTGCATGCAAGTATAAAGAACACTCCATCACAACAATCATAAGCAAACTTTCTTTCCTCTTCACTGATTCAAGTCTTCTTCCATAATTCCATTCATGGATTCGGATCCCATTTTCTGCACAGATCCCATCCGCGAAAGTCTCGAAGCCGCGATGCCGTGGGTTGGCGGCTACATCGCGGCGGCCTCCGCCGCCTGTACCCTCGCCATGGCGGCGGACGCCTTCAACGTCTTCCGCCACAAGAAGCTGTGGCTCCCGTGCCAGCACTTCTCTCTCAACGCAGCCTCTCTCACCTTACTCGCCGTCGCGACGAAGCTGCCCATGGACCTCACCACCAGCATGATCTATACCGATGCCGATCTCCTCGCCAAGTTCAACACCATCGTCTTCCTCTCCACCGCCATGGCAAACTTCATGTCATCTCTCGGCTCGACCGCCGACAAAGACATCCTCGCCAACGTCGCCGCTCTCGTCATCCTTGTTGCCAGCGTCGCCGTCGACGTCCTACTTCAGCTTGTTGTACTGTACACCTTCCGTTGCCAAATCTCCTATTTCATCACCCTCTACACCATTTTCATGCTTCTTTTGCTCGCCACCATCGTTTCTTTAGCCGTGACGGTTCCGACCACGAAACGAAGGTTAGAATCGATGTACCAAGAGAAACATAAAGCGGCGTTGGGAAAAGAAAAAGAAGAGGCGTTGGTGAGAGACGAACCGTTCGAGTTAGAAAATCAGAAGAAGAAAATGATGAAATATTGGGTGATGGCAGAGACCAGCAGCCCTCAGTTTGTGATGGCGAGGTCCGTCGTTTGCACGTCGTCAGCTCTTCTTTGCTTTCTTTCTGTTATCGCATTAGTAACTGCAAGCGTCATAGTTTTAACAATCGAGAAAGAAACTAGATCTCCTTATCGAGATTCCACCAAATGGATTCTCTACATTCAGACCACCGGCGTCGCGGTCGGCTCGATCGCGCCGATGCTGCGGTGGTTCGTCGTCGTAAGCTTCAAATGCTCGAGAAAAGACTTGAAAATATCGAAAAGTTCATTCGAGATCGAGAGTTACTGGACTCAAACTCTGGTGGATTGGAGGGATAACTTCTCGAGACTGCAGATCTGGCATAGCAAGTTCAGGAAATATCTCCACAATGCGAAATGGTTTGCTATAACTTACTGCATTTGGCTTCAGATCTTCACAGTTCTTCTCAGTAAACTGTTCATCTTCGTCTCCGCGCTGTTCATGGAGCCATTTTTCCTGTGCTACACTCGCGTCAATAAATTCGTTAAGCAGCAGCAGAAAATTGAAGATGGTGAGAGAGAGTATGTCCTTCTACTCGATGGCGAGCTCGAGCTGCCAACGGGAGTCCTCAGCGACATATGCCGCGGGGCAAACGACATGATTCAAATGGGAATAAAGAAGCAGCCGCATCATCTTATAGAGCTACTTCAAGAATTTAGTGATTTTAGAGGAGTAGAGAAATTTGATAGCAACCAGATTTCAACTCCCCATTCATCACCGGAACTACAAAATTGTTGGACTTTACCAGTTGTGACGTTGACAAGCATTGCGATGGCGCTTCCCTCCATTGCAGAGAGCGAGAGGAAGCAGCTGCTGAGCAGTGTGCGCGAAGGCCTCTTCCTCGCCAAACTAGTCGACAAGATTCAGAACCCTCAGCTCGTGAGCATCAGAAAAGCTGCGGGTGTTTCTTGGGTGGGAGTTCTGCTCTACATGAAATGGCAAGAGATTGATCTCGAGAAAATGCATCTCAATTTCCAAAGCTCCAAGAAGGTTCTAGAAGAGCTCTCCAGCAAGTCTGAAGCCGTCGTTCACAATTTCAAGAATGAAAACCCTTTGAATGGGCCGGCAAACGTTGTGGCGGCGAATTCGATGCTCAGAATCGTGAAGACGATTCAGTCCTTGCAGATAGATGAGGAATATTTGTTCAAGCAAATATCTGCGATGATAGCAGATGTGTTCGCAGCTTCTCTCACTAGCCTACCGCAGGTTATAACTACGATGTGCCACCATAATGCGATAGAGAGGAGAGAGAAGAGTGTGCGGAAAGCGTTTCTTCTTCTTGGAAAAACGGTGCCAATTGTTCAGCTTGTGGAGAAGAAGAGGCCATCTGGAAATGATGGTAAAGCAGCTTGTGTTGTAGAAGAGTGGCGGCCTCTGTTTCAGCAAAGAGAGATGATTTTCCGGCCATTTCTGCCTCGACTTCGGCTGATGATACTGATGCAGAGCATTTAGCTATAACGCTGGAACGCTGAGGCTTTTGAATGTGTGTGTACATTTTGTTTGGATTAATGTTTGTAGTGTTGCAGTTATTTGGTAGTTTTAGTTGTATTGTTTGTCTCTCTGTTTCTGTAATAATATTATGAAATGTAATAATATATCATATATATATATATATATATATATATATATATATATATATAATGTCTAATTTTCATCAATGTATTAAAAAAACAAAAATAATGTTTATCATCTACTTGATTAATTTTCATCTTTCCGCTTTAATTTAATAATTTTCACGTTCCAAAGTTTTGGAGAATAAATTATGACAATATGTTATTATTATAGAAAAACAATTTTTATGGAGATGAAAATATACATTTGATCGAATCAATATTTTGTTTATATAGTTTTTTTCTAAATTAATTGTGGGTGGGAGGGATTGTTGTATGAGCAACTTAATACAAATTGTACTAACATGGTTGGGAAACGGTTCGGTCGACCGAATTTGTCTATAAATGTTGAATTGAAATCGAATCGATTTAGATTTTTGCTTAATCGAAATAATAATTTAAACAAAACTGGATTTTAAAAAAATTAATTAAAAACTGAAATTTATTAAAAATAATTAAAATAATAATAAAAATAGTTTTTTTATTCCGAATCAATCGGTTATCGATTAACCAATAACTGAAAAAAAAAATCAACTCCGAAACCGATCACCGAATCAAAACTGAATTTTTTATTTTCGATTAACCAGAATCACTTAAGTTTTGATTTAATTCGATTATAATCGAAAACTGAACATCATTTAGATAGCTCTAAATACAGTAACAGATTTAAAATTTAGAAGAATTTGTTGCTTGGAAGTCAATGCAAATAAGAGTAAGGACATGACTAAGATAAAGCCCAAGCCCAATCCTAGCAAGTATATCAGGCCTCCAAAATCTTTATGGATCCATCATACATATATAATTTTATTCTTTTACAATCTTTTTATTTGTTACTAGTTAATTAGTAAGTACAATGCACGTAAACGTTATAAATTTTTCACAATCTTAAAGAACTGCAGTAGATATAAAAGGACTATTACAAGATGTCAAAATAATTAAATCTAAACATAACTATATATCAATTAAGTTACTAAAGTAGAGATATTATAAGTATATTAAAATTTGTAAGAAATAGTACAAAGTTTTATAATAGTAATAGGGATGGTCTCCTGTGCACGAACCACCCCTTAATTAATTAATTTTAATTAACTAATTAATTAATCCTTAATCCTAATTAATTAATTTTAATTAAAATTAATTAGTTTAATAAAATTTAATTGTAAATTAATAAATAATAATTTTGAATTAATATATCTTTAATTTTAATTAGTAAACTCTAATTATGAAATAATAAACCCTAATCGTGAATTAATAAATCCTAATTTTGAATTAATAAACTCTAATTGGAAATAATAAACCCTAACTTTGAATAATAAACCCTAATTATGAATTAATAAACCCTGACTTTAAATTAATAAACCCTAATTTTGAATTAATAAACCCTAATTGAAAATAATAAACCCTAATTTTGAATAATAAACCCTAATTATGAATTAATAAACCCTAACTTTGAATTAATAAACACTACTTGTGAATTAAAAAACCTTAATTATGAATTAATAAACCTCAATTATGAATTAATAAACCATGATTATGAATTAATAAATTCTAATTTTGAATTAAAAATTATAATTAAAAATTAATAAATTTAATTATACATTAACAAAATCTAATTATCGTTACTCACCATAATTAATATATAATTATTTTAACAAAAAACAAGGATGAGTTTACCTTGAGGCAGAGCTCGCCCAAGTTTTTATCATAGTAATAGATATTAGTTATACGTTGCTAATAATTTGTAATTCAAAAAGAATTCATATGCTCAAACTTTAGAATCTCTGTATCAACCAAACCACTACACTAGTTCTATTTAAATACAAGATGGCAAATGGTGAAATAAATTAATATAAAAAAAAAGTAATTGAATTGTATCTTGGCTTATACCAACATGAACAATTGGGATTATACTAGTGACAACCTGTCTGACTAGGACAAAACATTTTAGTGAAAAAAAAAACAATTAGGATTAAAGTAGTATTGACTGTCTGACTAGGAAAAAGAATTTAGTAAAAAACACAGATGTATCGTTTTCCAATATATGAGAAGGCATCGTGGATTGGGTTTTTTTTTTTTTCGTTTATATTTCGTACCTAGGTCGTTCTAACCATTATTTGATTTCACATAAAAATAATTCAATAAAATGAACACATGCGTTTTGCCATTTTCAAGAAATTATTCACACATAACCACAAACACTTTTATTTTTTCTAAAACAAAAATATTATATGTTATACACATTTATTTACAATCTTTTCGTTAGCAATTTATTGAAGGATTCACTAAAAATAAGCAACAATTAATTATAGCGATATTTATAATTTGAGCTTAGCAATCCACATGTCGATATTCAGTTCATACAAATATGATTTTTAATGAAAAACGTTTTAAAAAATTAATTATTCTGTATTAATATTCAAAGATTAATTGGGTTTTATTTTTAATTTACGACAATGCATTTGGAACATATAATATGTCATGGTGAACTCAATGTTAGAATTTTCCTAAAAAACTTTGTTAGAATTTTAATTATTACATGATCTAAGAAGTTAAAAAAAAAAAAAAAAAACTTGCAAATACAAAAAAATAATCCAAGTTGGTTTTAGAATATAAGACAAGTGGCGAAAGCAAGAGTGTAGTACGGTCAGATAAAGTAAAAAAGTTACTTAATTAGGTAGACAAACCATGTTTGGATTAGCGATAATGTGAGTTAAATAAAGATTTGCACGTCAGGTGTGACGCTGTCCATGTCTGATAATAAACTCTCCGTTAAAAACCGGCAATATTGCCTAATTACTGATTGGTTGTACGTCATTAAAGTTGTCGGGATGCACGTCAAGCGTTAAGGTAAGAACAGTAATCTTTGATAAATTAAATTTTATTGTGTTCATACTCACAGTTAGTAATTATTTTCATATTTCGAGACCTGCACAAAGTAACGTTTCAGTTTTAAATTGGATTATTATCTGTTGTTAGGAAACCAATATCATATAATATTAGATAAACATTCAATATCTACATTTCATCTTTGCGTGTCTAAACACTACAAAAATGTTATCGAACGACGACGGAAAGAACGATGGTGAAAATTCCATCCGATATCAACGACGGAAAGGATGATGGAGAGGTATATCAACCTCGCTTTGTATGTACGGCAAAATTGCAGTCGTACCAACGACGGCAACATCAACGACGAACACGATACCGTCGTTGTTTTTATTTTTATCAGTGGTCCGTCGCACGCTGTCGGTGACTGCCTTTGTTCCGCCGGAGATCAATTCTTTTATATATATATATATATATATATATATATATATATATATATATATATTTTATGATACAGTGAATTCTTTTGTACAAATAATTGCAACTATTAAATAGTCATTAATTCCGTGCATATGAATAGCATGTGTTCGTAATTTTTTTTTTTTATCATGGGAAACCCGCAGTCGTTATCTTAAATATATATTGGATAAATCTCGTGTTCCTGCTATTCCGTGTTCCTAATTTCTGAACTTTGAATAGTTTCAACTTCTAAATATTAAAAAGTTAAATCGCAAATATATGATTCCTTCATTAAATAGGAAAGGTTCTGTCCAGTGGTGAGATAGATTTTTTCTTTTACCATGATTCCTTCATTAAATACGAAAGTTCTGTCCAGTTGTGAGATAGATTTTTTCTTTTACCATGTGACACACTATGGTTGACTCTTGTCAGTTGTCAGTCTTTTTCCATAATATTATTTTATTTCTTGCTTAGGCTTCAAGATTTTACGTGTATGTACATGCATGTTCTAGAAATATGTAATGCTTCGATTTTGATCTAGAATCTTCTCTCCATTTTTCCTTTTATTTTCTTGTTGTTTTAGGAGGTGTGTGTTCATTTTAGTAAATGTAAAATATTCGTTTTTCAAGGAAATGTCACCTACATAACGGTGGACTTATTAATTAATGTGCTACTGTAAGTCATGTGACATAAATTGCTTAGTGACTTGGGTTCATTTTTATTCGTATTTTATCATTTTCAGATTTTTTTTTTAATAGTTTACATGGCTATCGAATTACCATCTTCTTGCTTGTGTACTTAAGTTTGTCAAATATTTAATGTATATGTGCAAGGACATAGTTTGTACTTCTATTTGTCACCCACAAAATTTGTTAAATCATGTTGTAATAAATGGTTCAACACTAATTATATCAAGACAAAAACTTGGGTGAGCTCCGTCTCACCGTAAGCTCACCCTTGTTTTTTATTAAAATGATTATATATTAATTATGGTAAATAAGGATAATTAGATTTTATTATTATATAATTAAATTTATTAATTTTTAATTATAATTTTTAATTTAAAATTAGAATTTATTAATTCATAATTATGGTTTATTAATTCATAATTTAGGTTTATTAATTCATAATTAGGGTTTATTAATTCATAAGTAGGGTTTATTAATTCAAAGTTAGAGTTTATTAATTCATAATTAAGGTTTATTATTCAAAATTAGGTTTATTAATTCAAATTAGGGTTTATTATTTCACAATTAGGGTTTATTAATTCAAAATTAAGATATATTAATTCAAAATTATTATTTATTAACTTACAATTAAATTTTATTAAACTAATTAATTTTAATTAGAATTAAATAATTAATTAATTAAAATTAATTAATAGGGCGGTCTCACTGTCCGCGCGCTCGCACATGAGACCATCCCTTTTATCAATTAAAATATTTTTTCTAAAGCATATATACAAATCCTCAGAATATTAAGGAATTTCACATATTCTCATCAAACATTTATGGAGACGAATTTTTTTTTTCCAGTTTATGTAATAGTATGAGTTTAGGTGTACATACGCTGTAAGAAGGAGATGCATTTAACTTAATGCTAAATTTTTGCATAATTTGGATGAGATCATATAAGAATGTAAATATAGTACAAAAGGTGCGAAGTTGCACTAGACTATGAAGTACAACTTTCCTACTTTTGCATCATAAATTTATTCTTACTATAATTCACCCCTATTTGAACTAATTATCTTTTCTTGTGAAAATATTTAAATTTACAACACAATAATTTTTAACAAGTCAAATGATATGAACTAGCTCGGGATATTCATTCGACAAAGATCCAATTCGTGATTTGTCTCAACAAAAATCTAAAGAAGTGTAATGAAACTTGTTTTCGTTCTCTTCATAATTTTGTGTAATTTCCGAGTAGTTCATGAAAATTAAGTGTTACACACAGTGAGATATCAATTATGGGACACTGGAAAAACCCTCAACTAGATTCAACGTCCCTTAGTTATGTCTCACTTTTAATTTCCATGGTATTTTCCATCTTTATTTCTTTAATTTCAATTTTATATGCTTTAGTTTATTTTTGTAATCATTATATAGGGTTTCTCAGCCAATTAGGGTATATAATTATTTTTTATTATTTAATTTTACTTTTATTAATTAATAATTCATTATTAGGGTTAATATATTCAAAGTTAGGGTATATGATTTTAAAATTTTCAATTTTTGAAATAACAGATAATAAATTTTATTTTTATAAAAATATTATTAAAATAATAAATATAATAGTGGAACACAATGATACACAAAATTATGAGACACTGGAGTTCATCCCACATAAAATTTCATCTGAATTGTGTCAATTCCGAACTAACTAAATATTAAGTTATAGATCCTTCTCATATCATCTCCCTAAATCTAAGACTTTAATTTTAATACAGTCAGAATGAGTAAATCTTATAGATGGATATCTTCTTATAATGGAGAAAAATTTCAAAACCGCGTATTACTTTACAACTAATTATATGCCAGCGATTTTTCTTTTTTCTTTTAAAAAAATAAAAATAAAATATAAATAATGGTTTCGTTTTTGTAAAATTCGATAACTTTGTTGTAGAAAGTGAACTTTTGTTTTATTGAGGAAATTTCAATCAGTCATACACTTTGATATGCAACATCTATTTATAGATGCGAAGCGAATACGTGAAATGAGAAACATACAAAACAAACTAAAACTAAAAGGAAAACAGAAAGCTAAACGATTGAAACAGAAACCGTTAGCTCAACAAACTTAACAGACATAGCAGAGCCATCCTCTTTCCTTTATGCGCGTAGTATCTTCTTCTTGCTTCTAGCAGCTTCTCCTTTCTTCTATATTCTCTTTACCCCCGTCAAGCTTGGCATGAATGTCAATTAATCTAAGCTTGGACAAGAGATTATGAAACTGAGGACCCGATGTAGCCTTGGTAAATATATCCGCGAGTTGTTGATGAGTTGATACATACAAAGGGTTCAAAAACCCAGCTTTAAATTGATCCCGGACAAAGTGACAATCAATGTCAAGATGCTTCGTCCTTTCATGAAAAACTTGGTTCTTGGTAATATGTATTGCCGCTTGATTGTCACACAGAAGAGGTATGGGACGAGGTATACTGATACCAAAATTGTCACACATGTATGAAAGCCGAAGTATCTCGCGAACCGTAGAGCTAAGTGCACGATATTCGGCTTCGGCGGAGGAAACATAAACTGTAGTCTGCTTTTTGCATCGCCAAGAAATAAGACAATCTCCAAGGAACACGCAATACCCTGTCAAAGATCTACGAGAATCCGAACATGAAGCCCAATCTGCATCACAATAACCTTTGAGCTTGAATGATCCTTGAGCAGGAAAGAAAAGTCCAAGAGAAGGACATCCTTTGAGGTATTTTAGAACGTGCATTGCTGCATCCCAATGATGCTTACAAGGGTTAGATACAAACTGACTAAGTTGCTGAGCTGCGTGGCTGATATCGGGACGGGTAAGATTCAAATAGAGAAGCTTACCTATCAGCTTTCGAAACTTATCTGGATTGTCCATAGGATCAGACCCATCGCTGGATAAGCTAACACCCGAGGGAAGAGGAGTGCTGACCGAGCGACAATCAAGCATTCCCATGGAGTCAATAAGATCAAGTATGTACTTCCTTTGGTTGAGAGAAGTCCCAGAGGATCCACGCACAATTTCCATACCTAGAAAATAGCGAGCAACACCCAAATCCTTCATTGTGAATGCAGCATTGAGTTTATGTTTAACCTCCTTTATTCGAGCCTCGTCATTTCCGAAGGATAAGTATGTCATCGACATATACAAGTAAACACACAAAGTTAGATCCTGCACTTTTGTGAACAAGCGTTGGTCATACTGAAGATTGAGTGAATCCAAATTTGCGAGTTGCGCGAATTGTAATTCCACTCCTTAATGCTTGCTTTAATCCATACAAGCTGCGAACCAATTTGCAAACTTGACCTGACTTTGCACGAGCATAACCTCAAATACTTTTATATTTCGTGGATTGGGTTTTTTTGTTTTTTTCATTTATATTTGGTATCTTGGTCGTTCTAACCATTATTAGATTTCACATCAAAATAATTCAAAAAAATGAACACATGCGTTTTGCCATTTTCAAGAAATTATTCACAAATAACCACAAATACTTTTATTTTTTCTAAAACAAAAATATTATATATTATACACATTTATTTACAACCTTTTCATTAGCAATTTATTGAAGGATTCACTAAAAATAAGCAACAATTAATTATAGCGGTATTTATAATTTGAGCTTAGCAATACACATGTCGATATTCAGTTCATACAAATATGATTTTTTTAATGAAAAAATGTTTTAAAAATTAATTATTCTGTATTAATATTCAAAGATTAATTGGGTTTTATTTTTAATTTACCACAATGCATTTATACATTTTTATTCCATACGCACATGTGTTATAATACAACAATTGAGAGTTGGGTGTAGAAAATGGATGAATATATTAGAGCGAAAAATGTATAAAAGATAGGAAGTCCTAATAAGTTGGACTATGATGAGTCAGCCTTTGATTCACAAGAAATTGGTCGGTACATTTAGCACGGTACATTGGATGCTAAAGTCCTATCTATTACAGTCTTATCTAAAATAATGTCATGTATAAGTTTAATTAATCTTAATAGATTGGATTCATAATTATTTCATCTTAATCAATTGAGACCCATCATTTTCCACGTGACATCATATCATCATCATGAAATGGATAGAGTTGTAACATCCAATGTAAGGTACATTTCTTCTTTTCCTCCGCCACCAACTTTTTTCGGTTTAAAGTGGAACTTATAATATGTTATGGTGAACTCAATTAATGTTCGAATTTTCCTAAAAAACTTTGTTAGAATTTTCATTATTTCATGATCTAAGAAGTTAAAAAAAAACTTGCAAATACAAAAAAAGTCCAAGTTTGTTTTAGAATATAAGAAAAGTGGCGAAAGCAAGAGTGTAGTACGGTCAGATGAAGCAAAAAGATGCTTAATTAGGTAGACAAACATGACAAACCATGTTTGGATTAGCGATAATGTGAGTTTTTTTTTTTTGATAGAAGCGATAATGTGAGTTAACTAAAGATTTGCCCGTCAGGTGTGACGCTGTCCATGTCTGATAATAAACTCTCTGTTAAAAACCTGCAATATTGCCTAGTTACTTATTAGTCATACGTCATTAAAGTTGTCGTGATGCACGTCAAGCGTTAACGTCAGAACAGTAATCATTGATAAATTTTATTTATACTCACAGTTCGTAATTATTTTCTTATTTCGAGACCTGCACAAAGTAACATTTCAGTTTTTAATTGGATTATTATCTTTTGTTAGGAAACCAATATCATATAGTAATAGATAAACATTCAATATCTGCATTTCATCTTTGCGTGTCTAACACTAAGAAAATGATATCGAATAACGACGGAAAGAATGACGGTGAAAATTCCACCAGTGATCAACAACGGAAAGGACGACAGAGAGGTATACCAATCTCGTTTTGTATGTACGGCAAAATTTCCGTCGAACCAATGACGCCAACATCAACGACGAACATGATGTCGTCGTTGTTTTTGTTTTAATTGGTGGTCCGTCGCACGGCCATCGGCAACAGCCTTTGTTCCATCGGAGATCAATTCTTATGTATATAGAGAGTGATTATTGTAAAAACCATCCTTAACTTATAAACTATGAACTTGGGAAAGCGTCTGAATTCGCCGTGTAAGTCTCTGAATTCAAAAAATTAAAAAATCGCCCCCTCGTGAGATTCGAATTCAAGCGTTTGAATCCATCAAGTTATAAGGTGATGAATTCACCATAGATCTTCACGAATCAAGGGTGAAAATGATTCTTATTTTATACTTTAAGATTGATTTGTATTTGATCTCATATATATATATATATATATATATATATATATATATATATAGAGAGAGAGAGAGAGAGAGAGAGAGAGGTCAAATAAAAATAACTTTTATTCTAAAAACTAAGAATCAAATAAATCTACTATGAAAGTTAATGAATCCGTTGAGCAAGTTACAGAATTCCAAAATTCAAATTTTTTTACCAGGGTTCGAATCCCATGAGGGCGAATTTTTTTTTTTTTTTTTGATTCAGTAACTTTTTTCCAGTGATTCATCAATTTTCACAATGAATTCATCATTTTTTGGTTCTCACGATAAAAATGGATCCTCCTATATATATCTATATATATGAGTAGGTTCAAATAAAAATTTTATTTAAAGTGAGAACGTGAGAATCATTTTCAACGATTAGATCGCGAAGATCTACGATGATGTATCACTTTGTTAGATGAGTGCATTGTGCACCACCATAGTTCGAATCCCATGAGAAACGAAAATTTAAATATTTTGTTTAGTGCATTAATTTCATGGAGAATGCATTGTTATGGTATATGATTTTTAAAATTTTCAATTTTTTGAAATAACAGTATAATAAATTTTATTTTTATAAAAAATATTATTAAAATAATAAATATAATAATGAAACACAATGACACATAAAATTATGAGACACTGGATCTCATTCCACATAAAATTTCATCTGAATTATGTCAATTCCGAACTAACTAAATATTAAGTTATACAATATCATTTCTCATATCATCTCTCATATCATCTCCATAAATCTAAGACTTTAATTTAAATAATTTAAATACAGTCAGAATGAGTAAATCTTATAGATGGATATCTTCTTATAATGAAGAAAAATTTATAAATCGCATATTACTTTACAACTAATTATATGCCAGCACTTTTTCTTTTCTTTTTTTTTAAGATATAAATAATGGTTTCGTTTTTCGATTGTTCTATCTTCACATCAATATCCATCAAAATGACATGCCGAGGTTTTTTTAACAAGATATAAATGATGTATATGCATGACTTGGAAAGATAAGAAACAAAAAAAATCCCGTACACACCATCAAAAAGAAATCCATAAGGCCGTCTATATGAGCTTAGTTCAGTTGGTTAAGAGTTAATAAATTTAGGATAAGAATCAACGATCAAGTCATAACAGCCACAATGTGAGAATTTCACCATCTTTAAGGTGGCTTTCTTGTGGGCAGTATGCAAATGTCCTCATAACTAGTTACCGTGATTTACGTTTTCACATTCTCATGGGATAGGATGTGGGCTCTCTCAGACCGCAAACTTGATACTTTTACCTAGTTTTGTCTCAACTTCCGTCTTAAATTCTTTGAATTCCTCACAATTTGTTAAAAGTTAGTAAATTTAGGACAAGAACCAATGATCAAATCATAACAAGCGCAGTGTGAGAATTTCACCATCTTAAGGGTAGTTTTTTATAGACACTATGCAAATATCACCCTAACTAATTACACTCTCATATTCTCATATGATAGGGTATGGGCTTTCTCGATGGGAAAGTTTCCCCTTTTGGGACAAAAATTCTTCTTCTTCTTTGTTTTTTAATCATGAACCATCTAATCATCCTATTTTTCAGAGTGAGACGTTTCTCGTAGGGTGAAAGTACTTTAGTTGTTGTCTCGGAGTCGTTGCGGGGAATAAGATTGAGGGAGAAGGAAGTTGCAAATCTATGTTAAATTTGACGCGGGAAGTGACGCGTAAGGGAACTACCTCCCTCCATTATGGTGACAGAGACAGACCCCTCAATTGTTTAGTACATATATGTTCGTTTATTAAGCACAATTATGCTTAACAATTATATATATATATATATATATATATATATATATATACACATATAGGATTCAAAATATGATTGGTAATTCTTATAAAGTCTAATTTGTGGAAGATGAATTGTAACCTCGAATACAAGGAATGAGGAAGACGATGATATAATTTTTATTCTATATTCCTTATTATACTCTTATACTAATTTATAAAATAATAATGATTAAAAATCAATATATATATATATATATATATATATATATATATATATATATATATATATGGATTCAAATATGATTGGTGATTCTTATAAAATCTAATTTGTGGACGATGAACAAGAATGCTTGAATGCTAAGGAATATGGAAGATGATGATGTAATTTTTATTCTATATTTCCTATTATACCCTTATTTGAATTTATAAAATAATAATGATTAAAAATCAGCTTATATATATATGAGATGAATCGGTAGGAATGAATAATTTGGTAGGAAATAATAAGAATGAATTTGGGCCTTTGATTCACTGGATCAATGGTTGAGATTTAATTTCGGATGTGCTACAATTTTATGTGGTGTATGCTATGTGGATTATTGTGCAGCACTAGAACCCTTCTTGTCACAATAAGAATGAAAGATATGCTAAACTAATATATTTAGCATATGTGCTACGAATAGATGAAATATGTGCTACGAATAGATGAAATATTTACTATGAAAGCTGATGCATCTGCTGGAAAAGTTACCGAATCCAAAAATTTGATATTTTTCACCCGTGTTCGAATCCCATGAGGGACGAAAATTCTATTTTTTGGATTCATTAACTTTCACAGCGAATTCATCATTTTTTTATTCTCACGTTAACCTTCCCATATATATATATATATATATATATATTGGGGTGGTTCCTGTGAGAATAAAAATATTCCACCAGTACAATAATTGAAAAACACGTATAAATCAATACATAGATTTCAGTACTTGCTTTTTTCCCATATATTTGCTAGCTTGAATCACAAATAAACTTGCATTGATTAAGTATTGAAAAAATAATCTATCTAAAATAATAATTTAAATGATAGATTACATGAAATCCCTAAAATAAGCTAAAAATCGTGTGTTAGCTGGAATTAAGGAAAAGAAACCGTTTCTTAAAATATTAATTTACTTATATAACATTGGCAGAAAATACAGGTAAAAATATATAGCATATATAGGTAATAATTATAGCATAATAAGAATAAATCTTGTCCATTGATTTACTAAAATCAATGGCTTAGATTTATTATTATTTAAAAAAAAATCATTCCTACAAATTAGACTTTATAAGAATCACCAATTAGTTATACGTTGCTGATAATTTGTAACTAAAAATAATTTGATCACCGCCACTTTAAAATCTCTCGATCAACCACTGCAGGAGATCCTTACATATTAAGTTTATTTAAATTAAAGATGACGCACGTCCTCACTCAAAAGCTAAATTTGTATGATAAAATAAGTAATCGAACCATACCTTGGCACGTATACAACCAATATAAAGAAGGGTTAAAGTAGTAGGGTGAGAACCTGACTGACTGACTAGAGAAAACACAGCTGGATTAATGGAACATTTTTTCCACAATTTGATGAGAAGGCCTTGTGGATTTCTTTCTGATGGGGCATACGGGATCTTTTATTTCACATCTTTCCAAGTCATGCATATACAGAGAGATGGTGTGTTAGTTTCTTTGGATTATATGTTCCAACCTCATTAACGTCTTTATATATGAGTTTTTACTTAGTACGCGTAGAAGATAACGGCAGTGAGTAAAATATGAATTCAAAAAATGAAAAAGAGAGATGATGCGCCATATTATTCCACAAACATATATGTTGAAATAAAATAAATTTATGGTCCCATAAAGGGTGCGTGGATAACCCCGTCTTTGGAAAATTACCGGAGTCAAGATAGCAACTTCCTCGAAAATTACCACTTCCTGATTGGTAGTTAGCTACAAATATGAGATAATCCTGGGTCGATTAATAAAACTCCCATTAAGCAAACACTAATACACTAATAGTGACATCGAAACTCCATTAATGGCGACCAACTATGACCCTTGGATGCAGAAGAAGCTGGAGGCCCCGATGCCGTTGATCGGCATGTACGTCGCTCTCGCCTCCCTCGCCTGCTCCCTCGCAATGGCCGCCGATCTCATCCACGGATTCCGGAGCAAGAAGCTCTGGTTCCCTTCCAAATGCGTCTCCCTCAACGCCACCTCCTTAACCCTACTCTCCGTGGCTCTCAAGCTGCCGGCCGATCTCACCACCAACATGACCGCCGTGACTGACCGCCTCGCGAAGATCAGCAGCCTCGCTCTGATGTCAACCGCCATGGCGAACTTCGTGCCGGCGCTGGGATCGATGAGCGACGGAGATATTTTAATCAGCGTCACCGCATTGAGCATTCTGATCATCACCGTCGTTGCAGACGCCTGCATCCAAATCGTCGGGATGCGGTCGTTCCTCCACCACCGCGTCCTTTTCCCTGAGGAGATACTCGCGCTGAGCTTGATGCTTCTCCTGCTCCTCGTGCTTGGCTCGACCGCGATAATGGTGCTCACCACGAAGAAGTGCCTCGAGACCAAGTTTCAGGAGAAGCACAACTTGGCTGCGAGCCAGGAGTTCTCCGGCTTGGGCGTCGCCATGGTCGATAAGCTGAGGAATCTCGTGAAGAAGTATTATGTGATGGCGGAGACCAGTAGCCCTCAGTTCGTGATTGCTCGCTCCTCCGCCTGCGCCGCTGCCGGTGTTATCTGCCTCGCAAACGCTTTTATCTTGGCACAGGCTATTGTTCGGACAGGGGTGGCGCATCGTAGCCTCAGCCTGACCGGTTCCACCTACGGCTGCTCCACGAAATGGATTCTGCTAGTGCAGACTATCGGGGTCATTTTTGGAACAATCTCTACTTCATTCAGATGGTTCACCGCCGTCCGATTCAGATACTCTGGCTTAGGCGCCGACTATAGAAGCTTGAGCCGCGAATTCAAAGTCGAGGATTATTGGACTAGGAAGCTCATGGAATGCCAAGAAAGCTCAATTTCTCCATTAATCAAGCACCGCCAGTGTAGAAGATTTCTCTACAACGCGAGAGGGCTCGCTGTACATCTCCTTCTCAGAGCTCAAATTTTCGTTGTTCTGTTTAACAAGCTAGTTCTCGTAATCTCGTGTTGCATAACAGGTGCCATCATCAACATTATCCAACATTTGAAGAGGATAATGATGAATTCTTCTGTAAATTCTGATGCAAGACAAGTAGGGGGAGAGTTCCTGCAAAACGTGAGGCTTAATTCCCTACGCCTGGAAGGAGAGGCGGATTTGCCAGACAACATGCTGCAGAGCATTCCCAAACAAGTTGATGAAGATCTAGAAGCTGCTAGAAGGCAGAAGCCTTCTAGCCTGATTGAATTTCTGCGCGGTTCAACCTTCAAAGGAGTGGCTGAATTCGACAGCCATCGAGTTCCAAGCATACATGATAAAGAGCCCAAAAACTGCTGGTCTCTCGCTGTGGTTACACTCACAAGCATCGCAGCCGCGCTCCCTCATGTTGAGAAAAGCAAGGTTGATAATCTGGTGGAAGATGTAAGAGACGGCCTCTTCTTCGTAAAGATTGTTGAAGAAAGCTTCTACAATAATGAAGAATGGAATAATATAAGGAAAGCTGCTGATTTCTGGTTGAGAGTCGATTTGTTCAGGAAATGGCAAGAAATCAACCTTGCTGAGATCTCTTCGAGCAGTGATAACGCCCAAGACGCGCTGGAAAAGCTAGCGCGTGACAGCAGAGACATCGTGTCTGTTTTGAAGACGGACATACCGGATTGCCCCATGTTCAACCCTGCAAACTGGAAGCCTAAGATCATCGCGGCCAACTCAATGTACAGGATCAGCAGCACAATTTTGGACGGCTGTGATGAGGAGAACGCAATGACGGATGACGAACTGTTCGAACAATTGAGAAGAATGATTGCAGACGTTATAGCAGCGTGTCTCACTAATTTAGGGCGCGTGATAGCGAAAAAGTGTCACCTTAAAGCGATCGAGGAGAGGGAGAGGAACGTGCGGCAGGCTGCGCTACTCTTGGGAAGAAGTGAAGAGATGCTCGATTTTCTAGCCCGTCGCGATCTGCCTGTGGGGTTGAATCCTGATCATGCTGCTGCGTATGTTGAGGAGTGGCGCAGTGCGATGCTGCTGGAAATGGAGATGGTTTCGGATCCGACCACGCCGTCGTCGTGCGGCGTTGGCACGGCTTCTTCGGAAGGTGGGGTAGCTGTTCGAGTGGAGCTAGTTCACTAATAGAGAATCTGCAGAGAAGTTTTCGGCGTACGCATCTTGTGTTTTGAATGTAGGTGGTTGTAATTAATATGCAGGATTTGGTTATTGTTCTGTTCTTAGATTAATTGTGGTTGCAGGTAGCTTGAAGTATTTATGGATGTGCATCATGTGTACAACATGGACACCCTGGTTGATGAAATGGGACTTAGCTTCGAATATGTCGAGATTTTGGAAGGAAAAAAAAGGTGGTAAATCTAAAAATACTTTTGACAACTAACAACTTACTATAGTAGTATTCAAATTATTAAGTTCTAATTCCAAAATGAACCACAATTGCACACTTTGTATGTGTGGATACACTAATATAAACCTTATACTCAGTTAAGGTTTCTGAAATCAGATGTAACTCGCTGAAGAAATTATTGTTTCTTGTTTAAGGCTTGTAACAGGAATCAAAATTTATACATTCATGACTCTGACAACAAAATTGAAATTATATATAATGATAGACATTTGCAAAATAATTTTGTTGATTTTTTGGTTAACTGGTTCTTTTTTATATATACCTCATATAGACATTGGACCTTTATTTGAATTGTCACTCGTGCACGATTAGTGTTTCTTTATTGTACTGGTCTTGACCGATTACAATGTCATTAGGAAGCAATTTAGTAGTATTCATCACCAATAGTTATCAGTTGAGAAAGTTTAAAATTGTAAGGTGCGGTTTAAATTACTTGAAAATTTTAAGTTTGAGGTCATATAAATAGGAAAATTTCCACAGGATCCAGGGTCTAGACCCGGATCCATATATTTTCGCTTCTAAAATAAATTCTAAATCAACTATAATTCACAGTAACACAATAATAATCTAAATACACAATAATACTACAATAATTATATAGAATTTCTACAATTATCACTATATTGGAAGACGTTAGTTACAAATTTACTATAAAGTAGGAAACAACAAACAACTCCATCGCCATGGGTGTAAGTGGCGCAACCATTGTGAATGCCGATTGATACATAATTGAGAGAATTTGAAATGAAATTGGAAGCACATTTGTTTTGGAAGAATTTGAAAAAGAATTGAAGAATTTTAAGTTGGGGTTATGTATTTAATTATAATAAAATAATATATATATATATATATATATATATATATATATATATATATATATATACTAAAAGGATTTGTGGGCCCGACCGGATCGGATCCGGGTCTCAAAACTAAATCTCGATCCGATCCGAAATATAGGAGTAGGATCCGGATCCATCGGCCTAATTTTTGAGGATCCGATTCTAAAAATGGATTTGGATTCACGGATCCGGACCGAGTCCAGGATCTATTATCATCTCTACTCGAGTCCAATAGCCCTCGACCCTGAATGCATTCACGATGTTCGTTCTGCAGTCGGTTGAGGTTCTATGATTGATGGCGACAAACCATCTCGACGTTGGAGCAATGGCATCCACAAACACTCCAATAGTATGGGCCAGCAGAATCACTCTTGTCGACTGCTTATAACTCGAATATGTGTGATCTAATATCCCCTCCTTCAATGCAATCCGAATCTCACCGGACCAATTAGTTATCGATTAACCAATAACCGAAAAACAACAACTCTAGAACCGAACACCGAATTAGAACTAAATTTTTTATTTTCAATTAACCGGAATCGCTTCAGTTTCGATTTAATTCGATTCTAGTAAAAAACAGAACACCATTTAGACAGCTCTAAAGAGAGTATCAAATTTCAAATTTAGAAGATTTTGTTGCTTGAAAGTCAATGCAAATAAAAGTAAGGGCGTCAATAAGATAAAGTCCAAGGCCAATCCCAGCAAGTATATCAGGCCTCCAATATCTTTAGGATCCATCTTAAATATGTAATTTTATTCTTTTACAATCTTTTTATTTGTTACTAGTTAAATTGTAAGTACAATGCACGTAAACGTTATAAATTTTTCACAATCTTAAAGAACTGCAGTAGATATTAAAGGACTATTATATGATGTCAAAATAATTAAATCTAAACATAACTATATATAAATTAAGTTACTAAAGTAGAGATATTATAAGTATATTAAAATTTTTAAGAAATACAAAGTTTTGTAATAGTAATATATATTAGTTATACGTTGCTAATAATTTGTAATTAAAAAAGAATTCATATGCTCAAACTTTAGAATCTCTGTATCAACCAATCCACTACACTAATTCTATTAAATACAAGATGACAAATGGCAACTCCTCACTAAAAAGTGAAATAAATTAACATGAAAAAAATAAGTAATTGATTGTATCTTGTCTGATTAAGACAAAACATTTTAGTGAATAAAACAAATAGGATTAAAGTAGTAGTGACAAGAGACCTGTCTGACTAGGACAAAACATTTTAGTGAAAAAAACAATTAGGATTAAAGTAGTAGCGACTGTCTGATTAGGAATAAACATTTTAGTGAAAACACAGCTGTATCGTTTTCCAATATATGAGAAAAAAGCGTGGATTGGATTCTTTATATTTCGTATCTTGGTCGTTCTAACTAATACTCAATCCGTCCCGCTTAAAGTGTCTCATTTCTTTTGGACACGGGTATTTAGAAGAAATGTATAAAATAGTTAAAGTGTTAAAAAGTAGGTAGATTCCACACTTTTTGAAAGAATAATTATTTCATAAAATGGAATGAGACATTTGTAATGGGACAACCCAAAAAGGAAAGTGAGACATTTTAAATGGGACAGAGTTAGTATTAGATTTCATTTGTCTCCTATGGACAGCCCAATAGTTAAGGTGGATTTCTGTATTCGAGAGGTCACAGGTTCGAACACCACCAAACGTCTCTATGGGTTTGAGCCTGTCACACTTGGTTTTCTAAGTATGGTTTACCTATCCTGTGTGGTTTGCAGGCTATTACACAGGAACGTGTGATTTATCCAGTGAGCACCAAAGGTAACGACTGCGGGTTCCCCATGATACAAAAAAAAAGATTTCACATCAAAATAATTAATAAAATAAACACATGCATTTTGCCATTTTCAAGAAGTTATGATCACACATAATCACAGTACTTTTATTTTTTCTAAAACAAAAATATTATATATTAATACACACATTTATTTACAACCTTTTCATTAGCAATTTATTGAAGGATTCACTAAAAATAAGCAACAATTTATAGCGATATTTATAATTTGAGCTTAGCAATCCACATGTCGATATTCAGTTCATACGCATATGATTTTTAATGAAAAAATATTTTTAAAATTTAATTATTCTGTATTAATATTCAAAGATTAGTTGGGTTTTATTTTTAATTGACGACAATGCATGTATACATTCTTATTCCATAAGCACATGTTATAATACAACAATTAAGAGTTGGGTGTAGAAAATGGATGAATATATTAGAGCGAAAAATGAAAAAAAGATAGAAAGTCCTAATAAGTTGGACTATGATGAGTCAGCCGTTGATATCTGCATTTCATCTTTGCGTGTCTAACACTATAAAAAATGCTATCGAACAACACCGGAAAGAGCGACGGCGAAAATTCCATCGGAGATTAACGACGGAGAGGTATATCAACTTCGCTTTGTACAAAGCATGTATGGCAAAATCACCATCGAACCAACGACGGACATGATACCGTCGTTGTTTTTGTTTTTATTGGTGGTCCGTCGCACCCATCGTTGATCAACGACAGTCTTTGTTCTGCCAAAGATCAATTCATATATATATATATATATATATATAGGGGTTGGTTAATGGAAGAACTAATCCTATAGTAAGAACTAAGAACTAATTATTAACGTTGATTCATACTAATCTAATGGCTGTAATTCAACGCGTGAATAAACCGAGTAAACAATAAAACTCGCACAAAATTCCATTCATTATACAATAAGGGTAAAAACGTGAACACTGAAATATGGCCCCACACAATTTAACATCTGAACTGAAATCACGGTCCATACGAAGGTCGATAATTTATCTCCCCATGTAAATGATTCAAAAATCTACGAAATATTTTGGAAGATCTGATCAATTCATTCTCGGTTGTGTATATCTCTTCCAAATACAACAAACCCTAATCTCTTTCTCTCGATTTTCTGGCGACTCAAAGGCGGCTTGCTTCATAGGCGTGAATAACATTGTTTTCCGGTTAAAGAAAATAATCGGAGCTTGTAATCAGGGTAAGTGTTTTATAGATTAGTTTGTTTATGCATACTACCACTTTAATCCGATCTTGCCATGTCGCGATATGTTTAGTTTAAAGTTCTGACATTTATGAAAAAAAACCCAAAGCATCTACTGGTATGTGCATGTAGATTTTTTACTGGTATATTTCATTTACATTTAGTTTTCCATCGCTATCCTGATTTTTTCTCGTCCCATTTAGACAACGTTTTTCATGGAAGTCATGTTCGGAGTATTTAAATGATTGGAAGATTTGTATGTTTTTGGTTGATTGTGGTCCCCTCATGTTGGTTTTAGTGAACCAAAATAAACACCGTAACCAATATTAATCGACGTATTTTATTCCTGCTTATTTGGGCGCATTTCACCATGGGTACCATATATTAATAATGCTTATTTTGTTGGATTTTTATGCACCGACAGATGTCTTCCAGGAGCACAAGACAAAACCCAATCGATTCGAAACAAATTGTGAACAAGCTGAAGTTACGAAAAAAAGTTGGAGACAAAGGTATAGATCTGTTCACGACTGTACAATAATTTTATAATTTATATGCTATATTTTTAGTATAAATCCCATTTATATATCGTGCAGGTGAAAAAAAAGTGCACAATGAAGATGGTGTGGTAGTAATGGAGGACACTCAACAAGACAACACAATTATAAAAACAAAAACTGAAGGTAAAATACAATTAATAAATCATTTCAGTTATCGAACAGTTGTTGCGGATATTTGTTGAAAAATAGAATATAACACTTTGTATGAATATGGCTTATAGATACACCTAAGGGCAAGGAATTAGCAAATCTTAATAAGGACGTCTTGAAAGATAAATCCAAAGTGGAAAAAGTGGTTAAAGGTATTATGTTTGAAATGCATTATGCTAAAAATATTTTGATATGTAACAATAATGTCTAGTTTAAAACATTGATTATTAATTTGCAGGTACAAGAAAGCTACGTTCGAACACAAAAAATATGAGAACATTTGGTAATTTTTTTTGCTATTAAATTCTAAATAGCAAAAAAAAAAAAGCATATTATACTAAATCTTCGATTACAAAGTTTTCATAAATTGAAAATTACATCGAGTATACTGCATAACATTTGGGTATTTATGCAGAAGGGGATAAGGATAAAGTACCATCTGCTGTAATTTTAGAAAAAGAAGAATCTACACAGCACATTTCTGAAACAGGTATAGTTGCATAAGTATAATATTTTGTTTCAAATAATAATTGCTCGGTGCACAAAGATTTTTTTTATAATGCATATGACGCGTGTATTTATGCATAAGGACATAATGATACAGGTCCATCTGGTGCCACGATAGAAAAAGGAGCAGCTGTTCAGCCCACTCAAGCTGCAATTATTGATTCAGGTTTAGTTGTGTACCCATAATTTTTAAATACCAATACTTGTCAAATAATTCCATGAATTATTGAACTAACGTCATTGTTTGATCGTGTAAACATTTGATACATAAACCGGAAGATGTGATAATGATCCTACCAATGCTAATGTACGAAAAAATAAGTCTAATCGAGAGCAAAGGAAATGGAACAAAGGAGAAGGATTCCGTGAATATGGATGTGCAAGGTACACAAAGTATTTAAAACATTTGTTATTGGAACATTCATTCATTAAAACGTTGCATGTTGCATATAGGAACTGATATAGCATAACATAAAAACAAAAGGCGGCGTACGCATAATGAAAGTTGATATATGAACAAAGATATTGGTTGTAATTCATAAAACATGTGTATTTATGCAGATGGCCATACAGATACGGATCCATCTGGTGCAACTATAGACAAAGAAGCATCTGTTCAGCCCAATCAAGCTAGGGATGTGGAAAAAGATAAGTCTAATCAGAGCAGTGGAAAAAGAACAAAGGAGAAGGTTTCCGGGAATATGGATGTGCAAGGTACACAAAGTATTTAAAACATTTGTTATTGGAACATTCATGCATTAAAATGTTTCTTGTTGCATATAGGAACTGATATAGCGTAACATAAAACAAAAAGAGGCGTACGCATAATGAAAGTTGATATCTGCACAAAGATATTGTTTGTAATGCATAAAACATGTTTATTTATGCAGATGGCCATAAAGATACGGATCCATCTGGTGCAACTAAAGACAAAGAAGCATCTGTTCAGCCCAATAAATCAGTGAATATGGATGTGGAAAAAGATAAGTCTAATCAGAGCAGTGGAAAAAGAACAAGGGATGATAAATCAGTGAATATGGATGTGCAAGGTACGCAATGCATAAAAGTTTCATATCAAATTATGAAACAAATTACTAATTTATATTTAAACATGCTTGATTTGTTCATTGATTCACTTTGCTTATTTCATATAGGAAAACAGAAAAAGAAGAGGCTTACACGGGCTGAGAAGGGAAAGTCTGTAGTTGTTTCAGGTATAAACGAAAAATTATTAAATGTTGAAATTTAACTGAGATATGCATTGTGATCGTATTAATTTCTTGTACTTGAAGGAAAACATCTGACCAAGGACGTAACAAAAACCAAAGTTATTGAAAATGAATCACAAGTAGTTGGAGATGATGATTTCGCTGATCTTGTACCAGCAAAAAAGGTTAAGCGACTTAAGGAAGTTCGGTGCAGAAGGAGAAAATTGAAGGCATGCATGGAAATAGTTACCGTGAACGAGGACGACAAGTTACCTAGGCTGATGACAAGGACAACTCCGTCATCTCTATGTGATATTCTGAAAGATTTGAACGACTTTCAAATGGTGGCAGTGTCACAGATGGGATTTGGGCGCATCCTTGATCTAGGTATCAGGGAGCTACCAGGGCATTTGGCGATTGGTGCTCGACCACTTCAACTCACGCAATTGTGAGTTGGAGATGCCAAATGGATGCAGCGTAAAATTATCGAGGATGATGTCACGCTGTATTTGGACGCCTGGAGGAAGAAAAATATTGTGATTTTTGAACGTACAGAAACAAGTGAACTGTTCGATCAATGGCTTGCTTTTTTTGGTGGATTAGGAAGGGAAGCAATTAAGGTCAGGAATGTTGCTGCCGTAACAGTTAAAAGCATTGATGGAGGTACATGGTTCAGGCGTCATTTCATGATTGCACTTGCTTTCTCATTGATGGAAAGTACATGCAGTGGTACGGTTCATCCGTACATTATGAGATGCCTAGCCGATATGCGTGGATTAAGCCAATGGAATTGGGCGGGATACATTTTGCAATCTCTAGTTGACCACAAGAGGTCGTGGGCTATAAAGAAGACCGGGATGTTCGCGGGACCAACTCTATTCCTTGTGGTAAGAAACTATCTGTTTAAAATTCAATATTTTATATGAAACGATTGTTTGTAATATTATATACTGATTCAATACTGTTGTAGCTGTTTTATGTTGACAGATTTGAAATAAACAGGAGACCAGAATCTAGGTTATTTCCTTTGTTTTGTAATTGGACATCACAAAGTCTGAAAGAAAGGCAAAAACGTGAGTTGGAGGATGGTTATTTTGGTGGTGGATCGATATGTGATCCAATAGATATACCAATCGAAGGTAGTGATGGCAAACTTAAAGACCATGTGGACGTTACGGCTGATGGAACAACCAACGATGAACCCGAAAATGTTTCTGCAAGCACGCTTGGTAAAAAGATAATGGTGGAGACTATAGACATCCGTGCACGGATAGATAAGCTTAAAATGATGATTGAGGATGCACCCATATCTGAGCTTAAGAATAAAGATTTCAATGACAGTGTAGTTGCAGCACGCAAAATACTTGGTATTACCATTGATATCCATACGCCGAGAACAAATAGAAGTGTTATGCATTTGCCACTGGAGGATGATGCATTCTTTTACAGAGATGATGTCCTCGAATCTGTTGATCGAGCTTCTGAATTGGGAAATACTATGGAAAAGATAACATTTGATGTTCCACAATTTGACTTGGGTTTTGATACCCAAATTGGAAAAGAAAATCATCCTGGTAGCTCTGCACCAGAGCTAGAGACAACTACCACAAACATAAAGGTATACATTATGACTATTACGATGCAATTTGACTGTTATTCTATAAAAAAATTTATGTAATATTATCAAATGCTTAATTTTTGTAAATTTAATGATATTTTCAAACAAATAGGAAATTCCTGACAAAGTTGGAGGTGTGGCGGATAAAACAAATGAGGAGCAATCGATGAGCAAAGAAATTGATGAACCTGTTCAAAAAACAGTGGACACTGAGGTATTTCCTATATGCACCCTTGTTCCTAATGTATGAACATGAATTAGCCCTGTTTATGCACTACTCATTCCTAGTTATGCATTTACTTGCATGCTGAAATTCATATGTCTATATCATAATTGGAATGTCCATACAAATTAATTGAACATCATTAATCTGTGACTGTTTATGCTTATTTACAAATAATACTACTCAAACAGTCTCGTGTAAACACAGTTCATAGTGTTATTGTGGAGATTATATCATGATGTGCATGCTAAAACACTTTACCGTATGCCAAGATGTGAATTTATTTTGGGTTTTGTCAACTGCTCATGCCGAAACCCATATGTTTCTAATTTTAATTTCATACCCATATTAGTCCATGATCAGATCGATGGAGGTTGACACAAGAAATATTGATGAGGGAGAGTATCGTCAAGCCACAAAGAACAAATTTGAGGGAAACGTTAAAAGAAAGGTTGTAACATAATTCAGTCTTAATATATAATAACTAGTTATGACATATTATTGATATGTTTTTTTTTTGCAGAGACGGGGAAAGGAAGTTCAAGGAGACAATGAGGAGAACAAATCAGCATTGAAAGGGGTAACACGACGTTATGTTAGGAAGTGTAGGCTAAAGTAGTTCGATTTGGTTGTAACCTTTAACTGAATAATACTAATATCAGGTTGATAAGCATCACTGGAAAGCAGATGGCAACAAACGTATTGTTTTGCAAGTATGCCAAGAACGATGTATTTAAGATACTTGGCATGTATATGTTTATTTTGAATATGTAACTCATGTGGAATTCGCTAACATATTAAGTATGCTTTCAATTATTCGATCTTATTTATTTGTTTGAAGCATGATGAGGAATTATCTATTAAGGAGGATGCCCCAAAGAAGGTGATGATGTTGAAAACAACAAAATTTCGATCGCCATTTATGCGACGTGAGATTTGTACTTCGAAAAAGCTAACCAAAACAGAAAAGGAATTGGGGGTGTACGCAATGTACAAACATGATGAAGAGTATGGTTTTTAAAATGCATGTTTTTAAATTAAAATCTGTGTTTATTGTGATTTTTATATTCTGCATGTCTGTCATTAGAGAGGATGTAATGTTTTCGTATGAGACAGTAGAGCTGCGAAGATCTGACATGTGCTCGTTGAGAAAGGGAAACACTATAAGTATATTTGTAGTCAATGCATGGGTTATGGTGTTGAACGACAAAGAGCAATATCGTTCCAATGCATCCCCTGTACGGTTTTTTGCAACAACAAGTATCTATGTAAGTAAATGTCATTTGATGATTACTATTAAATGAAGTATTCCTTTATTTATTTATTTTTTATTCGTTTTTAAAACAGTTGGAAACAATTGCATACCGCTCTTGGAGCTATGAGCAACGAAGAGATGAATTCTTCTCTTCAATGACATCAGAGCTAGAGGAGTACCGACACAGTCCCTTGAGTCTAATAGACATGGTAAACAAATCAAATAAGATATTAGTGTCTAATGTAAAATGTTTAAAATATACGTGCAACTAATTTTTTTGTTTTATGCATATGCGCTTTTCTTCCTGCACGAAAATAACAAATATTATGCATTATGCTTGGACACAAGAAAGAAAAAGATATTCATATTGGATAGCGCCATTGACTACACTGCTGAAACGTGTTTGGAGAAATACGAGCAAGTGTGTAATGAAATAGTAAGTTACAGTTTATTTATATGCACGTCCGTACTCTTTATTTATATGCACGTCTGTTCTCTATGTTATGCATATTTAATAACGTACAAATTCATAGTTTAGCAGTCTGCTCATGTGATAACATCAATTATGCATATTCAGAGTACCTTGAATATCGTGAATACCGTGAATACTGATATTATAAAATTCTTTATTTTGCAGAGACAAATGCTATCAGAGTACCTTGAATACCGTGATGAACATCATAAGGCAAACACAATTATGAAGGCAAATATGCATTTGGTGAAGATAAAATGGGCTGACAAGAGGAACACAAAAGACACTGGAGTGTATCTATTTAGACATATGGAAACATTTATGGGTGACGGATCTACAAGCTGGAAGTGTGGGATATCAACATCGACGACACGCCATCTGATGCGTATGCGCGTAAGATATTGTGCATCCATATTACATAATAACCTCAACGTTGCAAGAGAAGATGTAATGCGTGGAGCGTCTGAGTATTACAGCGAGATGTGCATGGATCCGAACTTCAATGCTGATATGATTTTACTCGGTTGAACAATACTACACTATAATTTTTTCAATCATTTTAGTCCGGTATGAATACTTTTAATATATTAGTTGTCATTGGTAGAACCTTATACAACTAAAACATTGTGCTTTTGATTTTCAAGACGATGTTATTTATCGATTTTCGATCAATGAAATATTTGTTCAACATGTTCTCGAGTTTATCTTTGTTTAAAGTCTTACATTGTCGTATTTATAAACGTTGTCGCTTTTAACATATTATAATTATTGATCCTTTTACCTTTTGGTATGTACTATATAATTTAATGTTATCGTGTATCACTATGTAACTTAATGCACAATATATAATAATAAATACAGATGCAATTTAATATTAAAACATGTGATTTCCTAAAATACTTCTAATTCTATACATTTAAAACATTTTGCCTATTTTATTATTTCTACTATTATCGTAGTAACGCATGCACATGAGTTCATAACTACATGCACAAAATAGAAACCTATGCGCATAAGATTATATTTTTTTTTGGGCATTGTTTTGATGATTACGACAATAAGTGATATGTACTATTATGCGTAGAGCATGCACAATATTGAAATATAGTATGCACAATTAAGAATTGATATGTGATTACTATCATAATGTAATCACTTAATTGAATTAATAATGACAATAATCAAAATGTAATCGTACAACTAATGTAGAAACGAAGATTAGTGTATGTTAAAGACAAAATGAATACAAAATCCTCGAATTTTATACATAAAAACAAAAAAATAACAAATTGAAATTCAGTCATTTAAATTCTTTGGACAATTCCTAGAATCATGGTATCCTACCTCGTTACATTTCCTGCATTTCCTCTTTGTTTTATTAGATAACTCTATAGCATGCTCTTTGTTAGACTTCAATCTACGACCACCTCGACCACTACCTTTTGTCTTGGAAACTTCTGGAGAAAAAACCTCAATATCTGTTGGAATTGACATCCCATAATAATCCTCAACCACCTTATCTTTTCCCCTCACAGAGCACAATGGTTTCCCAAGCTTAGAATACTTATCTGTCATGGCTTTTAAGTCAGAATACAAGTCGTCCTTCAGGTCATCATTTCCTTCTACGTGCCCAATCATCTTGCATAATTCACTAAATAAATGGGTGTTACCGTTGGATTGTTCATGGGCATTAGTAAGTGCGGTAACATATGTTTCTGACTTCATCCAACGTCGCTTAACATACTTTTGTGGGATAGCCTTCATTCTCAAATTCTTCATAACAAAGAACAAATGTCTACACAAAATCCCTTTCCTTATGAACAACTTGCATGTGCAATGAATATCATCGCCTAAAACATCACGGCAAATGTGAATATGCCATCGCCCCACATCATCGACCACAAAGTACCTAAGATCACCATCTCTAGACATGTCGCTTATAATGCATCTTCTATCACCGCGACAATCTCAATCAGACTTCACAAAAATCTTATTAGTGTAAATGGAGGTGCATGACGCTCAATTCAAGATCTGTTTCATATCCGGCAATGCGTTTGGTCAGCATAAGTCATTTCATCATATCCACTACGTTGAGCCTCCATGGCATTATTGTAATGTAGATACAAATCAACAAGATTAGAATCACTGTTCAAGAAAAGACCAAAGAAACTATTTTGACTTTCTGATGAAGATGTAGTCCTGAATAACCCACTCATACTTATATCGCGAAAATATGCTGGAATCCAGAATGAACGTGCATTAAACATATCGCCAAACCATTTATGACCAGCTAAGTCATATTTCTCCATAACTTGGTGCCACTTAGAATAAAAACAACAGGTTCATCCAAATGCATCAAACAAATTTCATCGAAATCTTGTTTAAATTCGCACTATCTCTCAAATTAACCGCAACTTCTCAACTACTTTCATGGTGATATGCCACATAAAAATCTATGGAAGCATTCGCCATACATTCGCAATAGCGGACTTCAAAGCGGATCTTGATCGGTTATTATAAGATTTGGATGAGTACCCATGCATTCCAAGAATTTTGATAAAACCCACGAATATGATTGAATATCCTCATTAGATATAATAGCCGCACCAAATGAAACACATCTACCATAATTATCTCTACCAGTAAACGGTGTGAATATTTTTTGGTACCTAAGATAAATATATATAAATACATATATATTCAAAAAAGGAAAAAAATGTTAATGATTCATTAAATTATTCGATAATACAATGTTGGGCATAAATTAATAATAAGTATGCACAAACCATAGATACATATGTTTTCGTTTTAAAATTGTTTGAATATCAAAACGTTAAGATATATTACCCTATGCATATCGAATGTAATACTCTTGCGACATATTAACATCAAGTGCGATATGGAGATAAAACAACAAATCGAATTACCTATTCATCGATATGACTAAACAACAAGTTAAATTTAGCGAGGTCGAGCATACCGTCAAACACATATTTTACTATACATAAACAACGATCATGATGTGCATATAATTCTACTAATCATGCACGATTGTGTAAATCGAAATTATCACGTTAAATTACGATAGTATATCAAATTGTAATATTCATGCATATATTATAATCATTGTGCGATAAGGAGAAATAAACACAAAAAATCGTGTTACTGCTCATTCGATATGTGGCATCAAACGACAAAGCATCCCCAAAAATCTTGAAATTTTTGATCGAGGTTGAATCACCCAAAATAGACGTGTTAATCTATTTGCATCATCAACGCCATGGAAAAACATGAAACCATGACAATTGTCACGCTTCCATTTGAAGTTGTCCAATAACATCCGAGCATCCACTCCAAAGAATGATAATCTCATATCACGCTTATAATTTTGAAGTCAACCATAGTACAACCAACATCCTTATAATTGCCAACAACCTCTTTGAACATGCGAAAACTTTTATCGGTACCAATGTTCGCTTATACCCTTCTCAATAAATATTTGATGCATATAATCAATCTTACGATTTGTCTTCATGAGGTGACGATATGCATCCGGTACCATGTTGTGTGTGTGGCCTTCAATAAACCTGTGAACTTTATATCCGACACCAGCCTCAAACCGAAGCACCATCCGAGCCATACAACCCACCCTACTGGAATGACGAACACGCTTTTGCTTGGATGAACTTTCATCTAATGGAACATTAGAATTGTACTTTGAACCTTCCCTGGTACATAAAATAAATCAAAAGAACGATGATTGTCTCTTGAACGTTTTACGGTACTTTTTCGAGTTTCAAACCCACATACGGCAGCATATGCATCATAAAAATCCTCTCCTTCTTCTAAATTTCGAAAAGCCCTACCTAGTTTAGGTTTAAGTACATCTTCACAAAATGGTAAAATCCAATCATCACTGAATACAACATCTGAATCAAGGTCAATGCCTGCAATAAAATTTAGTCAAATAGATTAAAGACGTGATTTAGATATGACTTATAAACTTTAACTCAATATGCCGCTTGATAATGATTCTCCAAGAAACCCACATACGGCGATGTGATATCATTTTTGTTAAGAAATCCTCGATATTTACACTTTTAAGTGTTTATTCAATTGAACTTTTCCAAATTTGCTAAAATTTGTTGTTTTGTATGCATAAACAATATCTAACTCGCATAAAGTCATTTGAATAATTAAATATTAAACATTATCTCATTGTTAAAAACAAAGATGTATGAATAATAAGAAACTGTTGACGAACAAAAATCAACACACATACATTAACATGATCTAACTCGCACAAAGACGCTGAATATATGCATATGAAACATTATGTACTGTTAAAAAAAAATGTCTGAATAATAACTAACCTGTTGATGTCATTCTTTATTTGCAAAACTGAATACGAAAATCCAGAAAAATTAGTTATATAAAAATTGCTCTGTAGTTCTCCGATATAATTGATTGTTAGAGATATATTAGGACTGTTATAGATATGCGTGTATAGTAATTTACCTAATATAACAAAGAATCCCTATAATCATGCATAAGAATCGGTTATATCCATGAGGCTAAATTACATTAATAACCTTACATTATTTCGCATACTATAATTACCGTATAAGTTGATTGAATTGTGGAGGTATGATGCTGCAAATCCAACGTATAATAATAGTTCTCATTTCTCAAAATATATAGGGTTCTCATTTGATCCAATCCTATATATATATATATATATATATATATATATATAGAGAGAGAGAGAGAGAGATTCAAATAAGAACCAATTTTAACGGGGAACTAAGAACTACGAAAATTTTTATTTAACAAAATGAATATGCTATGAAAGTTAATGAATGTGCATGAAAGTTAATGAATCCAAAATTGAAATTTTCACCGTGGTTCGAATCCCATGAGAGGCTAAAATTCTATTTTTTATTCATTAACTTTATAACGTATTCATTTATTTTCATAGCATATTCATTCTCATGTTCTCATAATAAAATGGTTCTCACGCTCACTCTTCCCTATATATATATATATATAGAGAGAGAGTTTGGTTCAAATAAAACCATTCTTATCCTAAAACTAAGAACCAAATGAATTCGTTATGAAAGTTGATGAATCCGTTGAGAAAGTAAATGAATTCAAAAATTCAGAATTTTTCACCCGGTTCGAATCCCATGAGAGGCGAAAATTGCTTTTTGGATTCGATAATTTCCCAATGATTCATCAACTTTCACCGTGAATTCATCGCTTTTGTTCTCACGCTCACAATAAAATGGTTCTCACGTTAACTCTCCCTATATATATATATATATATAGAGTGAGGTTCAAATAAGAACCAATTTTAACGTGAGAACTAAGAACTACGAAAACAAAATGAAATATGCTATGAATGTTAATGAATACTCTGCGAAAGTTAATGAATACAAAAATTCGGAATTTTCACCAGGGTTCGAATCCCATGAGAGGCGAAAATTCTATTTTTTTTTTATTCATTAACTTTCGCAGCGTATTCATTTACTTTCATAGCATATTCAGTTCTCATGTTAGCACAATAAAAATGGTTTTTACGTTAACCCTCCCCTATATATATATATATGAGAGGGTTAACGTGAGAACCATTTTTATCGGTAAAAATTGATGAATTTGCTGGGAAAGTTACTGAATCCAAAAAAATAGAATATTTGCTTCTCATGGGCTTCGAACCCAGTGAAAAAATTTGAATTTTGGAATTCAGTAATTTTCTCAACGGATTCATCAACTTTCATAACAAATTCATTTGGTTCTTAGTTTTAGAATAAAAATAGTTCTTATTTGAACCTAACACACACACACTCTCTCTATATATATATATATATATATATATATATATATATATATATATATAATTTTTGATATAGTGAATTATTCTTAGGGCGTAAACAAACCAAACTGTCGTGAGTTACTCTGAGCTCGGCTCAAAAAGCTCGCTCGAAATTCGATCGTTTTGTAACGAGCCGAACTCGAGCCTCGAATCGAGCTCGATAAGTTTATCGAGCCGAACTCGAAGCCGAGATGTTCGCTCGTAGGCTCATGAACATGTTTGGTTCGAATCAACGAGCCGCTTCGCGAACATGTTCGCGAACTCTTATTCGAACATGTTCACGAACCTTGATTCAACATGTTCGCGAACCTTATTCGAACATGTTCACGAACATGTTCGCGAACGATAAAATAATAGATTATTTATACATATTTAAATAATTAAAATGAATAATAAATTATAAAATATATGTTAATTATAATTATTTAGCAACAAATAAGCATATAAATCAGTATCTCGAGCTCGAATTCGAGTTCGATCTCGAATAACACATTATCAAACCGAATTCGAGCTCGAGTTCGAACTCGAAAACGAGCAAAGTCGAACACGAGCAGAGTTCGAACTCGAGTTCGAATATATCTCATAAACGAGTAGTTATCGAACCGAATTCGAGTAGCTCGCGAGCTCAAAATTTTATAACGAACCGAGCTCGAGCTCAATTTAAAGCTCGAATTCGAACTCGAGCCGAACTCGAGCCGAATAAAATTTAAACGAGCCGAGCTCGAGCTTGGCAGTGTTCGGCTCGGCTCGGTTCGTATACAGCCCTAATTATTCTGTACAAATAATTGCAACTATTAAATAGATCATTACGTGCATATGAATAGCGTGTGTTGGTAATTTCTGAACTTTGAATTGTTTCAACTTCTAAATATTAAAAATTTGAATCGCAAATATATGATTCCTTCATTAAATACGAAAGGTTCTGTCCAGTGGTGAGATAGATTTTTTCTTTTACCATGTGACACTATGGTTGACTCATGTTAGTTGTCAGTCGTTTTCCATAATATTATTTTCTTTCTTGCTTAGGCTTCAAGATATTACGTGTGTGTATATATATGCAAGTCAATGAAATAAATGTATTTCTATTTTGATCCAACAACAAGAATCTCTCTCCATTTTCCTTTTTATTTTCTTTGTTCATTATTAGGGTTAATAAATCCAAAGTTAGTATATAATTTAAAATTTTCAATTTTTGAAATAAAAGTATAATAAATTTTATTTTTATGAAAAACATTACTAATAATATATATAATAACGAGACACGGTGACACATACAAAATTATAGAATACATGATCTCATCCCACATAAATTTCATCTGAATTGTGTAGATTCCAAACTAACTAAATGTGAAGTTATACAAGACCGTTTCTCATATCATCTCCATAAATCTAAGACTTTAATTTAAATACAGTCAGAGTGAGTAAATCTTATAGATGGATATCTTCTTACAATGAAGAAAGATTTAAAAATCGCATATTACTTTACAACTAATTATATGCCAGCGCTTTTTTTTTTACTAAAAAAAGATATGAATAATGGTTTCGTTTTTCAATTGTTTATATCTTCACATCAATATCCATCAAAATGATATTGTTGTAACGGATTAGGATTATTGGGCAATTAAGAAAAAGAAAACGTAAAGGAAAACGCAGATTTACGTGGTTCACCAACAATGAGTTGATTACGTCCACGGGCAGAAAATGAGAATAGGTTTTATTATATGGTTAGGGTTTCAGATTATAATTACAGCTCTCAAAGACCATATATAGTACTAAGAGAATACAGTAATTGGGCTCAGTCCAATATGAGTATTAAGGCCCAATACTGCATACCGTCGGGGAAGCGGGAGATAGTTTCAAGGCATGCATATCAATAGATATGCCGAGGCTTTTTTAACAAGATATAAATGATGTATATGCATGACTTGGAAAGATAAGAAACAAAAAAATCCCATATACACCATCAAAAAGAAAGAAAGAAATACATAATTAAGGTCGCCCACACTGGCTTAGCTCAATTTGTTAAGAGTTAGTAAATTTAGGACAAGAAACAAGGATTAAGTCCTAACAACTACAGTGTGAGAATTCAACCTCTTTAGGGTGATTCTTTGTGAATACTATGCAAAAATACTAGGGCTGGCAATTCGTGCGTGTCGGCTCGTTATCGTGTCGACACGATAACGACACGACCTGATAAGGCCAAACACGAACACGACCCGTTGAGAATTTGTCCGACACGAACACGAACACGACACGAAATGTACTGACACGGACACGACACGAACACGAATATGGCACGATTTTTTTCGTGTTGACACGATACGATAACGATACGACACGACATGAAACAATAAATTTAAATCAAAAATAGAAAATAAATAAATAAAAGAAATAAAAGTATATAAAATATAATTAAATTAATATTAAATATATATATATAAATATTATCGAATTATACGAAAATGACACGATCCGACACGAACACGAATGCAACACGAAAATTATTGGGTTACATGAACACGATACGGATCCGACACGAACACGAAACGAATACGATAAGGCTGAACACTAACCTGTTAATTTCGTGCGTATTCGTGTCGTGTTCTCGTGTCGTGTCGAAAATTGTCAGCCCTAAAAAATGCTCATAACTAGTTTCATGATTTAGGCTCTCACATTCTTATGGGGATAAGGTGTGGGCTCTCTCGGTGTGAAAGTTTTCCCTTCTGGGACATGAAATCCACGAAGCCTACTTCTTCTTCTTCATCATGAACTAATAATTCGAATTAGATGTAAATCATGTAATCATCCTATTTTTCAGAGTGAGACGCTTCTCGTGGGGGTGAAAGTACTTCTGTTCTTGTATGTTTGGTTTTGTTTTGTTTCGGAGTTGTTGCGTGGAACAAGATTGCGGGAGAAGGAAGTTGCAAATCTATATTAAATTTGACGCGGGAGTGACGTGTAAGGTTGACTACCTCCCTCCATTATGGTGAGAGACACAAACCCCTCAATTGTTGGTATTATAATTCATTATAAGTTATAACATCTAACTGTACGGAGTCCAAGACTACACAGTAAAATTCAAATAAAAATTGTTTCCGAGTGTGAATGTGAGAATAAATAAATTAATTGTAAAAGTTAATAAATCGGAAAGTTATTGAATTCACAATATTCGAAATTTTGTTTGGATTTGAATCCATTAGAGATGAAAATTCTATTTTTTTTAACATTCAATAAATTTTCCAACAAATTCATTATTTTTTGTTCTCATTTTCACACTTTAAAAATAGTTTTTACGTTAACCATCTCCCTAGAGGGTATCTACATTTATATTTTAGTATATTCGTTTATTAAGCACAATTGTGCTTAACAATTAATATGCATATTCAGTATTGAGGATTATTATTTGATATCAAAATATATTAACTTATATATATCAATATATCAAATTATCAAACCATGCACCCTTACAAATAAAAAATAAGCATTTATACTATAGATAAATTAGACTTTATAAGAATCCCCAATTATATAGGTGTTAAATTAAAGATGAAAAGTGGCACTTCCTCACTCAAAACCTAATTTTGTATGACAAAATATGTAATCGAACCATATAAGAGTTAAAGAAGGGTTAAAGCAGTAGGGTGAGAACCTGACTGACTGATTAGCTAATTCTTATAAGAGTTAATACTAGTGAAAACACAGCTGGAATGGAACATTTTTCAACTATCAGATGAAAAGGCTTTGTGGATTTCTTGTTCCAAAAGAGGACGCTCTCCCCTCGGGGAGTCCCCACATCCCAATCCCATGAGAATATGAGGGGATAAATCACGGTGACAACGACTAAGAAGCTATAAGGACTTTGTCTAGTACCCACAATGAGCTATCCTAAAGAGAGTGAAAATCCCACACTACGATTGCTAGGATTCGATCTTTGATCATTATTCCAAATCATACTCTTAACTAATCGAGTTAGCGCGTGAGCGCCTTGTGGATTTCTTTCTTTCTTTCTGATGGTGCATACAAGATCTTTTATTTCTTATCTTTCCAAGTCATGCATACATATAGAGCTGGTGTGTTAGTTTCTTTGGGACAGAAGTGAGTTTTTGTAGCCAAAATGTCATTTGTTCGAATTTCACTAACGACTTTATAGCTCTGAGCTTTTACCTAGTGTGCATTGAAGATAACGACTGCGACTATTCTATGAATTCAAAAAATGAACGAAGTGGTTTCCTGTGCGGACAATAATATTTTTCTTTAGTATAAATGATATTTTTCTTCAATAGAATTGATACTTTCGAATTATAGTATAAAAAATAAATGATACTTTTCTTCAATATAAATTATATTTAAAAAAAAAATGATACTTTTATCCGTCTGTACGGTGTGGACGGATGTACAAGAGTTTTTGTGAAAATGAAAAGGAGAGATGATGCGCCATATTGTTAATATACAAACATATATGTTGAAATAAAATAAATGTATGGTGCCATAAAAGTGTGTACGGATAGCCCCGTCTTTGGAAAATTACCGGAAGCCCAGATGGCAACTTCCTTGAATATTACCATGCACTTCCTGATTGGTAGTTAGCTTATATAAGAGAATCCCGGGGGGAATAAACCTCCCATTTGTTGAAAGCAAACACTATTACACATTTACACTAATCGTGACATCGAAACTCCATTAATGGCGACCAACTATGACCCTTGGATGCAGAAGAAGCTGGAGGCCCCGATGCTGTTGATCGGCATGTACGTCGCTCTCGCTTCCCTCGCCTGCTCCCTCGCAATGGCCGCCGATCTCATCCACGGATTCCGGAGCAAGAAGCTCTGGTTCCCTTCCAAATGCGTCTCCCTCAACGCCACCTCCTTAACCCTTCTCCGTGGCTCTCAAGCTGCCGGCCGATCTCACCACCAACATGACCGCCGTGACTGACCGCCTCGCGAAGATCAGCAGCCTCGCTCTGATGTCAACCGCCATGGCGAACTTCGTGCCGGCGCTGGGATCGATGAGCGACGGAGATATTTTAATCAGCGTCACCGCATTGAGCATTCTGATCATCACCGTCGTTGCAGACGCCTGCATCCAAATCGTTGGGATGCGGTGGTTCCTCCACCACCGCGTCTTTTTCCCCGAGGAGATACTCGCGCTGAGCTTGATGCTTCTCCTGCTCCTCGTGCTCGGCTCGACCGCGATAATGGTGCTCACCACGAAGAAGTGCCTCGAGACCAAGTATCAGGAGAAGCACAACTTGGCTGCGAGCCAGGAGTTCTCCGGCTTGGGCGTCGCCATGGTCGATAAGCTGAGGAATCTCGTGAAGAAGTATTATGTGATGGCGGAGACCAGTAGCCCTCAGTTTGTGATCGCTCGCTCCTCCGCCTGCGCCGCCGCCGGAGTTATCTGCCTCGCAAACGCTCTTATCTTGGCACAGGCTATTGTTCGGACAGGGGGGGTGGCGCATCGTAGCCTCAGCCTGACTGGTTCCACCTACGGCTGCTCCACGAAATGGATTCTGCTAGTGCAGACTATTGGGGTGATTTTTGGAACAATCTCTACTTCATTCAGATGGTTCACCGCCGTCCGATTCAGATACTCTGGCGTAGGCGCCGACTATAGAAGCTTGAGCCGCGAATTCAAGGTCGAGGATTATTGGACTAGGAAGCTCGTGGAATGCCAAGGAAGCTCAATTTCTCCATTTATCAAGCACCACAAATGTAGAAGATTTCTCTACAAAGCGAGAGGGCTCGCTGTACATCTCCTTCTCAGAGTTCAAATTTGCGTTGTTCTGTTTAACAAGCTAGTTCTCGTAATCTCGTGTTGCATAACAGGCGCCATCATCAACATTATCCAACATTTGAAGAGGATGATGATGAATTCTTCTGTAAATTCTGATGCAAGACAAGTAAGGGGAGAGTTCCTGCAAAACGTGAGGCTTAATGCCCTACGCCTTGAAGGAGAGGCGGATTTGCCAGACAACATGCTGCAGAGCATTCCCAAACAAGTTGATGAAGTTCTAGAAGCTGCTAGAAGGCAGAAGCCTTCTAGCCTGATTGAATTTCTGCGCGGTTCAAGCTTCAAAGGCGTGGCTGAATTCGACAGCCATCGAGTTCCAAGCATACATGATAAAGAGCCCAAAAACTGCTGGTCTCTCGCAGTGGTTACACTCACAAGCATCGCAGCCGCGCTCCCTAATGTTGAGAAAAACAAGGTTGATAATCTGGTGGAAGATGTAAGAGACGGCCTCTTCTTCGTAAAGATTGTTGAAGAAAGCTTCTACAATAATGAAGAATGGAATAATATAAGGAAAGCTGCTGATTTCTGGTTGAGAGTCGATTTGTTCCGGAAATGGCAAGAAATCAACCTTGCTGAGATCTCTTGGAGCAGTGATAACGCCCAACACGCGCTGGAAAAGCTAGCGCTTGGCAGCCAAAAAATCGTGTCTGTTTTGAAGACGGACATAGCGGATTGCCCCATGTTCAACCCTGCAAACTGGAAGCCTAAGATCATCGCGGCCAACTCGATGTACAGGATCAGCAGCACAATTTTGTACGGCTGTGATGAGGAGAACGCGATGACGGGTGAGGAACTGTTCGAACAATTGAGAAGAATGATTGCAGACGTTTTAGCAGCGTGTCTCACTAATTTAGGGCGCGTGATAGCGAAAAAGTGTCACCTCAAAGCGATTGAGGAGAGGGAGAGAAACGTGCGACAGGCTGCGCTACTCTTCGGAAGAAGTGAAGAGATGCTCGGTTTTCTAGCGCGTCGCGATCTGCCTGTGGGATTGAATCCTGATCATGATGCTGCGTATGTTGAGGAGTGGCGCAGTGCGATGCTGCTGGAAATGGAGATGGTTTCGGATCCGACCACGCCGTCGTCGTGCGGCGTTGGCACGGCTTCTTCGGAAGGTGGGGGTAGCTGTTCGAGTGGAGAGCTATCGCACTAATTGAGCATCTGCAGAGAAGTTTTCGGCGTACGGATCTTGTGTTTTGAATGTAGGTGGTAGTAATTAATATGCAGGATTTGGTTATTGTTCCATTCTTCTATTAATTGTGGTTGCAGGTAGCTTGAAGTATTTGTGGATGTGCGCATCATGTGTATACCATGGTTCTACCGACACCCTGGTTGATGAAATGGGATTTAGCTTTGGATATGTCGAGATTTTGGAAGAAAAAAGGTTGTAAATCTAAAAATACTGTGACAACTAACAACTTATTATAGTAGTATTCAAATTATTAAGGTCTAATTAAATTCCAAAATGAACCACAATTGCACACTTTGTAAGTGTGGATACACTAATATAAACCTTATACTCAGTTGTGTTAATCAGGTGCTCAAGCAACACTACAAGTTTTAGTCTGTTTAACCAAGCTCCAATTTCTCTCTCCTACGTCAAATAATAATAATAATAATAATAATAATAATAATGCAATCGACGGACTGCAACGGGATACGGCGAGATCAATCGTGGAGATGGACGAACGGTGAGTCATGAAAAGAGCGCTGGTTACTAACTTGATTGTATAATTACTTGCATTGTTTCATTCTCTCGAATTGTATATTATCAATTTACAATGTCCTAAGAGCCGGCAAAATGAGTCCGTCCGAAAAGCTCGCAGGGTACCCGGGGTTTGGGCCGATTTTGACTTAAAAATTAAAGGTCCGAAAAAAAATCGGACCTAAAAAGCTCGTCCGAAAAAAACCCGGGCCTATGGGGCTTCGGACCAAAATAGTCCGGGGTTTTGGGCTAAAAAAGTCCGCCCGATATTCTATTAAATAGATATATTTATAATATTATTTAATATATATATCTATAATTTTTTAATAATATTAATTATATTTTATATAATTATTTACTTTTTATAGTAATAATTTTCTTACTAATTCATATACTGATCAGTAAAATAAATTCTGATAAAAATAATAACCTCATAAATTATTCAAAAATAATTCATAAGAGAAATGATCTCCAAATATATATAGGCTGATGACTAATGACCTTATAGTATGTAAAAACTATTTTGAATCATTGATCTTAAATATATACCGTATAATTGATTTTTTTATTATTATTATTTTAGGCGTATAAATGTGATTGACGTTTAATAATATCATTTATCTTTGATTTGTAATTATTAATTTTTTTCTCCTTAAATTAAAGAATTAAAATTATATTGTATTACAACATCATCGAATGAATACATAAATAGGTCAAGATATACAAGAAGCATTGTCATAAGAAAAGTAAGCTCAAAATGTTCCCATCACTGATTCTTTATTTAACTTAAGGAGTTATGAGATTTTAATTAAGTATTTTTTTTAATTTAAAATATTAATTTTATATACTAAAAAAATGATCTAAAAAAAGCTCGTCCGGGATTGGTTTGGACTTCATATTTTTAGGCCCGAAAAAATTTCGAGTAGGCCGGCCCGACCTAAAATGTAAAATCCCGACAAGCCGGGTCGGCCCGCCCGCGACTTTGCTAAAATGTGTTTAATTGAGGTTAGAATTCGGTGGCATAATACTTGCTCGTGTAGTACTTATTACAAGTTTTAGGGTTTTCGGCTACGTGCGTGTTGTCTGCGCCTGCGCCCGCGTTCGCCAAACTCGCCGTCGCCCGACTCGTCGGCCAGCCTGGTATGTGAGAATCGGGCTTAACGCGAGCAGCGACCAACGCACGGCAGTAGCGGTAGCGAGCAGAAACTACGCCGCTGCCTTATGCCCGCGTCCGGTAGCAGCCGGTAGATTCAGTCGTAACGCTTCCACCTCGCCCGCCCGTACCGACCTTCACGTCGGTGGCCTCACGGTTTCAATATCCGTGAAACCATTTCATAAATATTCGATTTCAAAACAAAACCGAATTTTCAATTCACGTTCTTTTCGTTTTCAAAAACAAAATTAATATCGATTTCAAAATCGGTTATAAATTTCAATTACACAAAATTCGATTTCAAAATCGATTTTTCAAAATTCAAATTTTAAAATCCACAATTAAATTAAATCGAATTAATTATAGATCAAGCCCGGGCTCGATACCCTTGTTAGGATTCGTTCTGACAACATCTTGATCTGTGACGGAATATAACAATCAAGCGGATCTAGATCTATAATAATTCACATTCTTGGGTATTAGATCTGTTTGTGGCTCATGCATTTGTAATAATGTGGAGGGACTTTGTGATGACGAAGGTGAATCTGGGGAGGTTGACCTACTGCGTGGGAAATGGAGCGAAGTTCTTTGCCGAACAGCGTGGGGACTTATAGATTGGATCTTCCTTGGGTTATAGACTAGATTTACATAATTGTTATTTCGTTCTTGATTTCAAGAATATTATTTCCATTCCTATGTTGGACATTGAAGGTTTTCCTTCCATTTTGGAAATGGTAAATGCAATTTCCATTTGAGAAAATTAGATTATCTCACACCATTTGATTTGAATCATATGGTGCTTGTGAATCTTGTCTCAAAGGAAGATGACTAAGAAACCACTTTAGGGAAATGGTTACGTGCAGAAAATTGCTAGAGTTGATCCACCAGGATGTGTGTGACCGTTCCAACTCGAGCAAAATGTGGATATTCGTCTTCATAACTTTCCATGATTTTCGAGATATGGATATGTGTATCTAATGAAACACAAATCCGAGGCTCTTGATAAATTTAAAGAGTTTAAGTTAGAAGTAGAAACAACAGTAAAAGTATTAAGAGTCTTGATCGGATCGAGGAGAATACTTAGTGAATAATTTCTTGATTACTTGAAATCACATGGAATCCAATCGGTGGACACCTCAGAACACCACAAATGAATGGTGTATCAGAGAGAAATTGAACTTTATTAGATATGGTTCGATCCATGATGAGTTTCGCTAGTCTCCTTTATTCCTTTGGGGTCATGCCTTACTAACGCCGTTTATATTACGAATAGGGTTCCATCTAAATCAGTCGAGAAAATGTCATATGAACTATGGTGTGGTAAAATGGCAAGTCTTAAACATATCACGGACACAGGGTTGTCTGCTTTTGTTAAAAGATCGAGGTGATAAGTTGGAATCTAAAAGTGAGAGTGTTATCTTGTGGGATATCCTAAGGAAACTAGAGGATATGAATTCTACTCACGGAGATCACAAGGTGATCATTTCTAGGAATGTGACGTTTCTTGAAGACTCTTATGTTTCCAGGAACAAGGTCTGTGAGGTAGATCTTGAAGCAATTGAAGAACCACAAAGCGACACGAGGGACGAATGATTGTTTAATGGTGTAAACAAGAATTGGTGGGAGTATTTGATGAGCTATTGGGAGGAAATGACTCTTAGAACGCCACCACCATCTCTCGAAGAAAATGAGGCTCATCAAATACAAGATGACACAATAGTTGTGCCCTCTACCTCAAGAAAATCATGATGAAATTCTTGAGAACATCCAAAATATTGATTAGATCAACACGGAAGAACCTACCACGTTCGAATGAGCATTTGAACTTCTTAACAACCACCCAACTCAATACGGCCACGAGGACTCTTCGTGCACGAAAGATTGAATCTAATGGTTAAGAACCAAGATGATGAAGTCGAATCGGATGATGATGAAACTAAGACCTATAATGAAGCGGTGTACATGGAGATTCAAAATGTGAACGAAGCTTAATATCCGAAATGGACTCGATGTATTTCAATTTAGTGCGGGAACTAGTTGATGACTTACCAAGATGGGTTTTACCCATAGGCTGCAAATGGATCTTCAAGGAGGAGAAATGCGAGATGGTAAGGTTGGTGTGGTCGTAGTTGACTATGATGAGACCTTTTCACGGTTGCCAAAACCAAGTCCATTAGGATCTTACTTGCAATAGCTGCACTACTACAATTTTGATATTTGGCAAATGGATGTCAAAACCGCGTTTCTCAATGGAGAACTAGAAGGTGATGTCTACATGACTCGACTGATGGTTTTGTATCAAAGAGAATCGGTGCGATGTGAGCTAAAGAAGTCCATTTATGGACTTAAGCAAGCATCGAGTTGGAATATTTGTTTTGTGAGCTATCAAATTGTTTGACTTTGTCGAAGCAAAGAGGATCCTTGCGTTTATAGTAAGCGCGAGAATGGAAGCGTTGTATACTGGTCATATATGCGATGACATTACGATTATGGGAACGACCGATCCATGATGCAATCCAGTAAAAGGCGCTGTCTAAATCCTTTATGGTGAAGGATCTTGGTGAGCCTCACTATATCCTTGGGATCAAGATCTATCGGGATAGACCTAATAGATTGTTGGGGCTATGGTGGACATCCAAGCTATCGGTGACTAGGTACAACGATGTTAGTTTCAAACGAAACAAACATATTTCAAGACGATATCATCGATTAGAGAAATAATAGAAATGAACAATGTAAAATTAGAAAGAGTACCCACTGATGATATCTTGATGACCCTTTTATCAATTTGTGAGAGCTTGTGTTTAACATGTGGGATGTTGGCTTTGATTCGGTGGGAGTTTAAAGTTTGTATGTTTTAGAAACTCCTTTGTTGAGACATACTTTCTTTTGATCACAATCGAAGATAATGTTTTATCTATGGGTTTTGTGCATTTAATGGAATAATTATTTTGATGTTTGTCGTTATTCTCTTATTTGTTTTAGACATGCCTACATTGATTTGCATAAATGCTGATATCGCGCTAAATATGATTGATGTATTTGAGAATCCAGCTATATTTAGATTTCATTGATGGACCCGTCGCTAGCTGGTAAATTTGATGCTTTTAGTTAAGGTTTCTGAAATCAGATATAACTCGCTGAAGAAATTACTGTTTCTTGTTTAAGGCTTATAACAGGAATCAAAATTTATACATTCATGACTCTGACAACAAAATTGAAATTATATATAATGATAGACATTAGCTGTGTAATTAATCTTCTCCTCATCAGCTCTGTGATCATTACTCCATGTTTATGGTAATGTGATCTTTTGTGGGTTCGTGTGTATTATCCTTGTTTTCCAGGCTGATCAAGGCTCGCCACTCTTCAATGTGAGCTGCCTGATCTGGGGCCAAGATGGGAAGTTCACGTTGTTGTAGTAGTGCGATGATCTCTTCAGTTTCACCCAGATATTGTGCTGCTTTGCGCACGCTTCTCTCTCTTTCTTCAATGGCATTGCGGTGACACTTGATGGTGATTGCACGTGGTAGATTTGTGAGACATGCGGCCATTATGTCTGCAATCATGATTGATATTTTCTCAAACAGTTGCTCGTCTGTTTTGTCTCCTTCACCTCCTCCGTGGTTGAGCAGAATTGTTTTGCTCACCCTGTACATGGTGTTGGCCGCAATGACCTCCGGTGGCCAGTAAACACGGTTTTGCATGAGGGAGTATTTGGGATCACTCATGAACTCGAGGACCATTCTTTCAGAATCTTCATGGAGTTGTTGTAGTATCTCTTCCGCATTCTTTCCTCTAACAGATATTTCATCAAGATCCTTGTTCTGCCACTTGCCGTTCAATTCAGCTTCTACACTGACTGCATCTGCTGCGGCTCTTGTTTTTGCTAATTGGCCTTTCCTGTCAAGAAGTTTGTCGATGAGCTTCACATAGCGGAGCCCTTCAATGACGCCACGCAGTAGATGTTCAGATTTCTCCTTTTCAACATTCGGGATCGCCATTGCAATGCAAGCCAGTGTGACTACAGGTAGAGACCAGCAATAAGGAAGTTCTTGAGGATGCAGAGTCGGAACTTGAAGGCTATCGAATTCTGTCACCCCTTTGAAGTTGCAGGATTTGGACAGAAGATTCAATAGGTTTTCAAGTTTCCTCATCTTACCTTTGTTGATGATTGCATCCACCTCTTTGAAGATGTTCCTCAGAGTTTCTGCTGGCAGCTCCACCTCTCCTTCGAGCTGAATGATGTAGCGCCTGATGTATACTTCTTCGGAGCCAGATGAGCCAGATTCAGAGTCGCAAATTTGCTCCTGCCTCGACCTTCTGACGTAGTTGAGGTAGAATTTAATTGGTCTTGTCATGCAGATAGAGACAGCGAGGACTAATTTGCTCGTCAGAACAATCATATGCTGAACAAGAATACCGAGTTTCAGAATCAATCCTCTCAGACCATGAAGAGCTTTTCTACTTTTGAGATGTTGAATTTTTACAGACAACGAGCCCTGCCGCCATTCAACCAGCTTCTGAGTCCAATAGCCCTCGACCGTGAATGCATTCACGATGTTCGTTCTGCAGTCAGTTGAGGTTCTATGATTGATGGCGACAAACCATCTCGAGGTTGGAGCAACGGCACCCACAAACACTCCAATAGTCTGGGCCAGCAGAATCACTCTGGTCGACTGCTTATAACTCGAATATGTGTGATCAAATATCCCATCCTTCAATGCAATCCGAATCTCAGCTTCCAACAAATTAACGGCAATGATCAAGCTCACGATGCCAGACACCGTGCTTGTCACGGAACGAGCTATCACGAACTGAGGAGTACTGGTTTCTGCCATCACCCAATATTTCTTGATCAACACCGTCAGCTTCTTCGTGCTTGCCCTCCTCATATCCACCAATTGCTCTTCGTTCAAAGCTGAGTTTCGCATATCATGGTATCTGGTCTCCAGATACTGTTTAGTAGACAGAATCGTGAGAGCAGATGACACGAACATAACCAGCAAGACGAGCATTAAGCCCATGGCGAAGGATTCTTCCCAAAACGCACGCCTAGAGTCGAGATAGGAGCGCATTTGGATCACCTGGATGCACACATTTCCGGTGATGGTGATCACCAGAATGCCTAAAGCCACAACATTCATCAGCAAGCTCTTGTCGTCCATGGACCCCAATGAAGTGAGGAAATTAGCCATGGCGATTGACATGAAGGCGAGGCTGCTAACCTTTGCAAGGCGGTCTGTGACAGAGTACATTTTTGTGGTGAGATCTACTGGGAGCTTCATTGCGACAGCTAGCAATGCCAAGGAAGTGGCGTTGAGGGAGAAATATTTAGATGGGAACCAGTATTTTCTACGCCGGAATCCGTTGAAGACGTCAGCAGCCATGAGAAGCGTGCAGAGCGTTGATGCTAACGCAGCATACATGCCTATCCATGGCATTGGCGCCTCCAGCTGTTCCACCACGTTTGGATCATTTTCAGGCATCGGCGAGTACAATCAGAAAACGGGTGAGTTATCAAGAAGTGATGATGAAAATGTAATTTTATATGAGTGTGAAAATTGATTCTTGCTCAAGAACTAGGAACGAAATTTATGTGAGTTATATAGAGAGATCAGTAGCGTGGAGTTGGACTTTTCTTGGAAACAACTCGTCTTTCATATCCATGACTATGTCGGAATTTTGTCAATATTTTCAACACCTAACATGGGGAAAGAGAGATGATAATTTGCCTTTTAGTTCATGTCGTATGTTTGGAGAATATTTCTTGTTATAGACTTTGAGTTGGGCCATGATTTTGTTTCTGAAATTTGGTCTGCACAGGATTTATTTTAGTCAATGAACTACCATTTTGATTACTCTTTTACTATAAAAGTTTTGTAATCCTTTCAACTACCGGAGTGATATGATCAGCATTCATACCACCATGATTGATGGAGTCAGCATTCTTAACCGATGAAGGTATGTTCCATGTTGACTCAAGTTGTGCTCGGATGGTAGGTATACTGGAACCTTGATAGAGCATGATTTCATATATTTTGGGAAAAAATTGAGCAGATCCCATTTCCATGATCTAATTGATTTATCAAAATTTAGGAATACATGCGTTTACTACAGAAAAAAGAAACAAACGCCTTTACAAATGGGGGAACTCTAAATAGACCGAAATAAATAATTTAAAAAATCCACATGAATTTTGACCTATAACACGATCTCACACTATACTTCTTATTGAATATAGTCACAAATAAAGATGCGTTGCCTCCCGGCTTAGTTCAAGTGGTTAAGAATTAGTAAATTTAGAACAAGAATCAATTATCGAATCTTAGCAGCCGCAGTATGAGAGTTTCATCCCTTTAAGGTGATTTCTTGTGGACACTAAGCAAAATCTTTCTACCATCTTAATTGCTGAGTCACCGTGATTTATCACCCCACATTCTCATGGGTAGCCCTCACAGGCTTAGCTCAGTTGGTTAAGAGCAGGTAGATTTAGAACAAGGACCAATGATTGAGTCCTAGTAGCCGCAGTGTGAGAGTTTCACCATCTTTAGTAGGGCTGTACATGAGTCAAACTATTCGTGAGCTATTCGGAGCTCGACTCTGTAAAAGTTTATTCGAGTTTGTTTAGTGAAGCTCGTTAGCTAAACAAACCAAGCTTGAGCATGATAGTGTTCGGCTCGTTAGTTCGTGAACAAGTTTGTTAACCGATTTACTTTGAAAATATAAAATTATTGACTAGATAAAAGTATTTTCTTTCTATAATTAGTAATTATTGTGTTAAATCTCTAACTATTTTAATTTGTTATAAGAAATCAATAAATATATTGTGTTATTATGGGTAAAATAATTTATTTTTAAAATAAAATAATCCAATATTCTAAACATATTTCTAAATTTAGAAAGTTTGTTTGAGTTCGATTAAAGCTCGAATAAGCACGTGAACTCGAAATATTCGATAAACAAAACTCGAGACTGCTCGATACTAAACAAACCGAGCTTGAGTACGATGGTGTTCGGCTCGATTTGATTCGATTACACCCCTAATCTTTATGGTGGCTCATTGTAGACACTAAACAAAGTCCTCATAATTTCTTAATTACTGAATCGCATTGATTTATTCTCTCACATTCTCATAAAGATCACTAAATCACCGTGATTTATCCTAATCCTATGAAAAATGTGTGGTGCCGGACTCCGAGGAGAGCTTCCTTTTTTTACACTCTAATCGGAGCTTCTCATCCCATGATTAAGGACACTGATTTTGTCCGAGGTATTTTTTCTGTATTTTCCACACCTAACATACTGAAAGAGATATCGTTAATTTGCATTTAAGTCTCTATCGTCTCTCTCTCTCTCTCTCTCAGCATAGCGATTATTTAGCCAATGACCTACCACTTTGATTACTATCCTCCGTCCGCCCAAGACTATTTCATTTCTTTCTAAGACTGTTATTTAGGAGAAGAGATAAAGTGGTTAAAGTGATAAAAAGTAGGTAGGCCCACAACTTTTAAAGGGATAATTATTTCCTAAAAGAAATGGTAATCTTGGATGACAATTAAAAAAGAAAATATCACCTGGGACGGTAATGTTATTAACTACCGGTCATGGACGTCACTATGATTGACTGGAGTCAACTCTCATAATTTTATTTCATTTTTAAAATAAGATAGTAATAATAATGTATTGACTGAAAATCATATATTTTTTCTTTATTTAATCTTAACCAAAGAATCTTGAAGGTTTTCCATATGGTCCCGTGGAAAAACTGAGTTCTAGTTCGTTCCCTTTTCCGGTTATTATATTTCCTTTCTTTGTTGCTTAAACTACTCAAATTTGTTGATAAGTTATACGATTTTTTCATTTATCCCTTTGTCCAATCTTCAATTTTCCATTTTTCCCCATTTGGAGCTGAGTAATTGGAGTCTAATGCATACGTTTACCAAATTGGATTATATATTGTACATTCGTATTTCACCATCTATTGCATAATAGATGAAATTGTATGTGTCAATTTTGTGATTTACACTTAATGAAGTTAACTAACCGAGTGCAAGAACGTTTAAGAAAAATCATAATCTACCCAATTTTGTAAGTTAAAGAATGGTAAGATTTTGTATTAAAACATCTTCTAAATCAAATTTCTTAATTTTGGAAGACGACGGACACATTTTTCTTCTCTTTGTTCTTTCATCTGGCCACCATTAATTAGTTGGATTCTCGTCTATTTATTAACATTTGTTGTTAACTTTCATCAAACATCTGGTGTTTGTAAGTATGGATGTCAATGGACGGGTTTTATCCTAACAAAACCAATAAATAAATATCGATTCTGGTTCTGGAATATGTTCATTAGATATTGGATCCGGATCGGACCCGGACCATCAACTATGGGTTTGAAATGGTCAAGATCTGAGAGGTTTGGAACCAGAACCGAAACTAGAACCGTTGCTTTAGAATTTAGTGGGCTATGAGTGATTCTAGATCAATATGGATTAATCCGACTCATTGATAAGTCTACTTAAACTTAGATTTGTCAATAGATGGGTTTTACTCGGATCATAATCAATAAATAATTATCGATTCTAGAACAAGAATCGGATCAGATCGGACTATCAAATTATGTGTTGATATGTCTTGAAACTATCTCCGCTTCACGAAGTTAGTCGGGGGTCCCGACGGTATTCAGTATTGGGCCTTAATACTCGTGTTGGGTTGAGCCCAATTGATGTATTCTCTTAATACTATATATATGGTCTTTGAGAGCTGTAATTGTAATTCGAAACCCTAGCCACCTAATAAAATATTTTCTCATCTTTCTGCTCATGGACGTAGCTAACTCATTGTTGGTGAACCATATAAATCTGTGTTACTTTTACGTTTTTTGTTTCTTAATTGCTCAATAATCCTAATTCGTTACAACATTATGGGTCTAAAGCGGGTCTGTAACTGGAATCAGAACCAGAACCACTACTTTAAAATTTAATGGGCTATGAGTGATTCCAGATCGATTCGGGTAAAACTCATTCATTGACATCCCTATTTATAAGTAATGATGACTGAAGAACTCGAATGAAACCTCAGACTATATGCATAATTACTTACAATTATTTAGAATATGAAAACTTAAACCTACGATAGAAAAGCTTGAGACAAATTATAATACCTCCATAAATACATGCATACGCTATAGGTTTCAAATCAAGACAAACTATAATACCTCGATAAATACATGCATACGCTATAGGTTTCAAATCAATCTATTAGAGCTTTTCCCTTTTTATAAATAACCCTTTAATTACAATTGTAGAGCATATAATATTTTCATCAGAATTCTTTAGTGGATGGATTACTGGCTTGATAGTAACCACAAATTTAGTTTCGTTGACACGAATTGGATATTTTTTAAAATTGGGGCTCCTCTGGCTCTGCTACTCGATGATGCACAATGCATAACTATTTAGAATATGATAACTTGATTCACTCAGGCTAAAATGCTCAAGTCATACTACATGAAACTCAACCAACAAATGCGTACTGTTTAGGTTTCCAAACAAACCTACCTGACTTTCTGAGCTTCAGTTGAGTGCAATGCTAATTCCTGTATCACAAGAAATAAGAAAAAATTCAGCAGGATTGAAGCTATATTGTTAGACAGCACATATGATGATGAGAATAATCATTATGATTGAGTTTCAAACATTCACCACAAACCACCTACAACTAGTCCTCCATCTGAATAGAGACATGCTCTTCATCGGACTGTCGGATTGGCGAAATGTCACTCGATGACAAACCAGACGCCACAGAGTTCTCATTACTATGCTCCACACACGCCCTCCACTCATCAATATCAGCCGCCTTTTCCGGGCACAAGCTCGGAAGGTGGCGATGCTGCAGAATCTCAAGAATCTCCCGAGTCTCTCCGAGCAGAATTGCTGCTTGGCTCACACATTCCTGCCTTTCCCTGGCGACGTTTTTGTGACACTTCAAAGTTATGACGCGCACCAGATTGGTGAGGCAGGCAGCCAGTATCTCCGATATGATGATGCACACTCTGTCGAACAACGCCTCATTAGTCTGGTTTTTCCCATCCTTGTGGGCCAGGAGGATTGTCTGGCTCACTCTGTACATTGAATTGGCAGCAGTGACTTTAGCAGGCCAGTTCGCAGGGTTCTGCATCACGAAATCTTCAGTGCTCGCCATGAAATCCACTACGGTCTTCTTGGCCGTATCCGATAGCTTCTGCAACATCTCCTTGCCTGTTGTCACTTTGAGGTTTCCAGTCTTGAGATGTTTATTCTCCCATTTGCCGTAAAGCTCGATTCCCACCCACACCCTGTCTGCCGCATTTCTGATGCTTTTCGGATCTCTATTTCTATTGAGTGTCTTCTCAATGAGCTCTACGAGGGATAGTCCTTCCCTGATCCCTCGTAGCAGCTTGTTAACCTTGTGGTTTGTGACGTTTGGAAGTGCAATGGCAATGCTTGTTAAGGTCACCACAGGTAGAGACCAGCAGTTCGGAGGTTCTAGTGAATGCAGGCTTGGAACTTCATGGCTGTCAAATTCTTTTACTCCTTTGAAGTTTCTTGATTTCATGAGAAGCTCAATAAGGCTCTTAGGCTTTTTCTGTTCACCTACCTGAGTTAGTACATCAAGCTCATCCAATATGTTCTTCAAAGCCTTCTTAGGCAGTCCAACCTCACCTTCGAGCAACAGAACGTAACGGCTGAAATCCAGTTCTGCTCCGGCCCTTGACTCACATCCTCCCTTATCATTTGGTGCCCTCTTCAAACGGTAGAAACACAGTAAGACTGCAGTTCCAAATTTACAAGAAGTTAGCAAGATCAATTTACTGGCTAACACGAATAAGATCTGAATCCGGATGCAGATATTCAGAACTAATCCCTTTGCATCATGAACAAGTTTTCTGCACTTGAAGTTGTGGATTTGTAAAGGGAGAGATGTCTCTCTCCATTCCACCAACTTTGAAGTCCAATAGGTCTCGACATAGAACTCATCTCTCGCTCTTTTCTGACCTAAATCTGAGAGCTTGAAACGCGCAGCAAACATCCATCTAAACAGAGGAGCAATGGCACCTAACGCCACTCCAATACCCTGAATGTACAAGATCCAGTTCATGGACCATGCGTAGTTGGTGTAAGTCCAGCTCGGCTCATCATGAGTCAAATGAAGACGAATATGAGCTTCTATCAGAGTCAGAACCAACAACGGGCAAATCAAGCTTGCAGTGACAGAGATGGCAGCTCGCGCCATCACAAACTGGAGGGAGCCGGTCTCCGACATCACCCAATACCTCTTCACCACAATCCTAAGCTCATCAATGGTGTAGTCTCCCCACTCAATAGGTTTACTACAAACTATCTTCTGCATCTCATTATACTCCGCCTCCAAATATCTCTTCGCGCTTGGAACCATCAAAGCCAGTGAAAACAGAGTCACGAGCAAGAAAAGCATGAGTAGTATCGAAACTATCTCTTCCGCCATAATGGTCTCAACAACAGAGAATCCGCGCATTTCATATATATGAATGCTCACATTTGCCGTTATAGTAATCACTAGAATGGCTAATGCTGCTAGATTTACCACCATCTCATTATTATCCACGGAGCCTAACGACGTCATGAAATTGGCCATACAAATCGCCATCAACATAATGCTACTAATCAAAGCGAGCTTATCGTTAACTCCCCTCATATCACTAGTGAGATCAGCCGGTAGCTTCGTCGTCACAGCTAGCATTGTTAAGGAGATGGCGTTGAGAGAGAAGTACTTACATGGAAACCAAAGCCTCTTGCTTTGGAAGCCTCTGAAGAGATCCGTCGCCATAGACAAACAGCAAACAGCAGAGGCTGATGCGATATACATGCCGATCCACGGCATTGGCTTGTTCAGCTCGTCTTGGACTTTGTCCATGTAGTCATTGTTGCAGTAGTAATTGCAGGTGTTGCAATCCATCTACCGTTGATTTTGCTATATTAGATTGAGACGAAATGTTTTTGAGATCAGAGAGTGTGATCGGAATCGAACGGCCACCTGTTCTCGGAGAAGTGTGTTTCGGAGATTAATTTTGTGAAGAATTCATGCGTAGGGTATTTGTTTTCTTCTCTCATTTTCCAGCAACAGACACGACGGCCGATTCCTGTGAGAGAAAAGAAACAATCTCTAGTTTAATTACATACTCTTCCTCTCTCCTGGTGGATTGTGTTGAGGATTTTGCGAGCGTGTGAAGATCGGGAGAATGTGAGTGGGGGTGTATGGGAATGATCGCAGATCTGATGCAGCGGCGCGGCGGTGGCTTAGGAAGAGGGAGGTGAGCGGTGGTGGAGACGATGAGGAAACTGTAAATTAACATAGAAGAAATTGAGGGAAGGATTGCATGCACTGATTTCCATCGTAAAAATAATTTTGAGGAATTTTTAATTTTTTTTGTTTCTCTGTAATTGTGTGTTTAATTGGGCAGGTGATGGGGTTGTGGTGGCCGACCTTGTATATTTATAAATTATTTTTAAAAAATTATTAACCATGAAACGTCATTGATTTGTTCTTGTTTAACTCTAAATCTATGATAGATGAATTATATAAGATTGATAGATACAGTTAGATCATATTATTTGAATTATTTAGTTTTATGTTTGAATTTATTGATTGTGATGTAGTATAAATTGAAGAATTATGACTAAAATACAGTATAGTATTGAAGTTGTCATTGTGGTATAATAAAAATTAGAGATGGCAAAATGGACCAACCCGACCCGGCCCGATTTTAGATCGGGTTGGGTTAAATAAAACTAGGTCCGATTGAATTTCGGGTCGGGTTGGATCCGTCATAACAAGCCAAAGTTCGGCGGGCTCGATTAGCCCTATATGAGAAATTTGTACTATAAACACTATTTTGGGTTGGGTTGGATTTCATTTTTCTAGCCCAATGAATTTTCAGTCGGGTGGATTTTAGGAAATGTTCGGTGGGCTCGGGCTGGGCTAGTTCAGCCTGTCCATTTGTCATTCTAATAAAAATGCAAAAATCAAGATAAAGATAATCAAAAATAATTTTAATGAGAGTGTTTTAAAATTTTGCATTATGGAATGAATGAAGATTAAATAATAAATCTAAATTTAGCGTGATAAAATTATCATCAAAATAGATGATTGAGATATGGGCAAAATTATCTATCACAAGTATAATAATGCAAATCAAACGTATGATAATATATGATTATTTTATCAATTAAAACAAATACTCAATAGTCACGATTTAGAATCGGTGTGAATGGATTGAGCAAATCTAAATGACCTCACCAAAATACCGTGCCATAAATTCACCTTAACCATTAATATATGATTATCACAGGGACACGATTTAGAATCTTTAGATAGGTTGAGCGAGTGGTTATAACATATAGTTACACATTTTCATAAACCAAATGCTTGATGTGATCTTGGATTGAAATTTAAAAAATCCAGTAAAGCAAAATCAGTCCAATGCAATTTCAGAAAACTATAAACTGAATCTTTTAATTAAAAGTAATTTAGATAACTTATCTTGAAATCCAAATCCTTAATGAATTTCCCAAATCACAAATAATTTGAAGCAGAAGCTATTATATATATCAACTTCAAATGAAGATGCATGAGTTACAACAGAACTGGGATTGTACTTGCTAAATCTCTTTAATATTCTTAAACATCACTAACATCTTATCCTAAGGCTCTCCATTCTTCAATATTGGCTGCCTTCTTAGGAGTCGATAATGGCACTTCACGCTGCTCTAACAGTAACAAAATTTCCTCAGTTTCACCGAGAAGAAGAGCTGCTTTACGCACACTTCCCTCTCTTTTCTCAATGGACTTACTGTGACACTTGCAAGTTATTACATGAACCAGATTTGTAAGGCATGCTGCAAGAATGTCTGCAATCATGACGCATAACTCCTCGAACAACGCCTCATCTGTTTCGTTGTCTTCACAGCCTCCATGGTTGATCAAGATTGTTTTGGTCGCTCTATACATTGCATTAGCAGCAATGACATTAGCTGGCCAATTAAGAGGATTTCTCATCACGCAGTTTCTTGATTCCCTCATAAACTCGATCACGGTCTTTTCAGCTTTACTACAGAGCTCCTGCAGTACTTTTGTTGCATTCTTCCCTTTCAGACATGTGTCATGAAGATCTTCATCTTGCCACATGTGGTAGAGTTCGACTTTCACCCAAACCGCATCTGCTGCCGCCCTAATGTTTGCTAAACCACCTTTCTTATCAAGAATTATATCCACATGCTTCACCAGACGAAGCCCTTCTGTGATGCTTCTCAGAAGAAGTTCGGATTTGCTCTTTTCCACGTTGGGGAATGCTAGCGCGATGCATGAGAGTGTCACCAGAGGTAGAGACCAGCAATGGGGAAGGTCTTGAGAATGTAGACTTGGAACTTGATTGCTATCAAATTCTGTTACCCCTTTGAAGCTGCAAGATTTGGAAAGGAGTTTGAGCAAATTCGTAGGCTTCCTCATCTTACCTTTACAAATGACTTCATCAACTTCTTTGCAGATATTATCCAGAGTTTCTGCAGGAAGCTCTGCTTCCCCTTCTAGCAGCATGACATATTGGCTGAAATCCAGCTCTGAATCAGTTTGAGATATGCGATTTCGCCCTTCAATTTTCTTAAATAGTTAAGGCATGACATAATTGGACTGGTGAGACAGAGATGGAAGAGAAGGACTAGTTTGCTAGTGATAACAATCAGATTCTGGACAGAAATGCAGAATTGCAGAAACTGTCCTCTCAAAACATGAACAAATTTCCTGCTCTTGAGATTTCGAATTTGTAAGGATAAGGAGCTCTGCCTCAACTCCACCATTTTCTGAGTCCAATAGACTTCAACAGTCACTGCACTTCTAAAATTTCTCCAGCCTTCGTTTAAAGAACAATACTTTATGGTAACAAACCATCTGGCTGCCGGAGCAATCGCGCCAACTATTACTCCGGCGGTCTGAGTTAGAAGAACAAACTTTGTCGACCATCTATAACTGGAATTTGCCTGATTCAGTATCTTGAAGTCGAACTCCTTCGCTATCCGCAACTCAGCTTCCAACAAAACGAGAGCGATCAACAAGGCCAGGACACCAGATGTGGTGCAGGTAACAGAACGAGCTAACACAAACTCAGGATTCCCAGTTTCTGCAATCATCCAATGTTTCTTGATCAACACTCTCAGTTTGTCAGTGGTAATAACTCTTTCCACATCTTCACTCACGGCTGATCTGCACAACTCGTGGTATTTCTTCTCCAGACACCTTTTGGTGGATAGGATCATCACGGCGGAGGAAATGAACATAAGAAGGAGAAGCAGCATCAGCAAAATGACCAGAACTTCTTCGATAAAAGCACGCCTAGTCTGTAGATAAGAATGCATCTGGACGACCTGTATGAGCACGTTCACGACGACGGTGATCACCAGAATGGCTAAAGCGGTGACATTTGAGAAAACGTCCCTGTCAGCCATGGAGCCTAACGACGTTAAGAAATTAGCCATGGCGGCTGACATGAACGCGAGGCTGCTGATCTTCGCGAGGCGGTCGGTGACGGTGTACATCCGAGTGGTGAGATCTACCGGCAGCTTCATCGCCACCGCGAGCAGCGTCAGGGAAGTTGCGTTAAGGGAGAAATATCTCGACGGGAACCAGTGCTTCTTCTTCCACAGTCCTTGCAGAGTGTCCGCCGCCATCGCCGCCGAGCAGAGTAGAGACGCGGCGGCGATGTACGTGCCTATCCAAGTCAGAGGCTCCTCGAGCAGCCTCTCGATCGTCGCGTCCCTATCCGCAGCCGGAGCGGTTGTGTCCATTGATAACTCGCGCGTGTTTTCAAAATCCTACCTCGCGGTGGAGAAAAAATAAAAAAGATTAGGCTGATAACAAAACGATCGAATTCAGAACAAGGAAGTCTACAAGTTTTCATTACATTAGTCTATCCAATCAAGTTAAGAACTGGAAAAAGAAATCCTGTGAAAGCGAAGGAGGAGTAGTTGAGCAACTTAGCACGATCCAGCTTAGACACTTTGGATAATATTTGCTGAGCACGGCAGGTAGAAAGAATGTCATGACAATGATGGCTCAATTTCTAATTCCCAGCAGCCTATAATCACGTGGTCATTTTCGTGTTTAGAGTGCATGCAAATGGTTTCTATCGTAAAAATTAATAATTTTGAGATTTGCTAATTCCTGGTTTTTCTCTAATTATGTGTTTAGAGGGTGTTTGTCTAAACTTATAAGCTCTTTAAAACAATTTATAAGTTGTTTAGGAGCTTATAAGCACATGCTATAAGTTTTGGCAAAATAAGCTCCAAATCGAACATAAGTTGTTGAAAATAAGCTCCACTTCTTCACATCAACATATAAGTTCCCTAAAATAAATAGATCAACTCTAACTTATTTTTCCATAAACTTATAAGTAATAGTAAACTTACCAAAACAACATTTCTATGGTTCGTTATTTTCTATATATACACTATCGATTTAACATCTCGTCAATTTTTTCTCTCTAACTATGATTTTCTCTCTATAACTCGCGATTCTTACTCTAGCTTATAAACTCAATCATCCAAACACTTTGATAATTTATAAGCTCTTCAAACATTATATCTTATAAGTTTTTCAAATATCTTATAAACTCGTGTAACTTATAAACTCTTTAAATAAGCTTAGTCAAACACCATCTTAATCATGAACTCAGATCTAATCAAAAATAATCCAACTCTAAGTTGGGGATAATCATGCTTTAAATAGTTTAATGAATAGTTATAAACCAAATTAGAATTACCAAAATACCTAACAAGAAAATAAACAAAATAACTCTAAAAATAAGAAATTGTCTCCGAAAATTGGATGACAAGAGAGACGTTAATCATAACTTCAAAGGAAACAAATAAAATCAAACAATAAAAGAAAACTAGCCGCTGGAATTCCCACTGTTCCTCTCGCCAAATATCATCCCTCGGTTGAGAACAAAAAATAAAAAATTAATAAAGCTCCTAATCCTAATCTTCTCTCCGCCGACTTCCTACAATTAAGGAAAAATAATAGTAAAAAATTCTTATCCTGATCCTCCCAATCTCCTAAAGCCGCCGCCCATCCCTCCTAAATAGGATAATCCCTCCTTTTCATCTCATCCATGTACAAGCTCAAAACATTTTATTTTGAAATCCACCATTTAATCCTTCAGAATCTTCTAAATTTACATTAAAATTTTCTTCGTTTTCTTCTTTCTTTCACTTGACTCCCTCAACATCAATCTTTTATATTTTCTACACAAAATGACATTTAGAATACGATTTAAATCCAAATAAGCATAGAAAAATCCAAATAACGAGAACAACATAATATACACATCAATACTCTATGTTTTGTGGGGGCTATGGTGATAGACATTAAATTAATTATGAATTTTGTTTGGGGCTAATACAGGATTTATTTATATTATTATTTTAGATAGGAGATTATATGGTAAGTAAATGGAAGTTAGTATAGAACTATCCACAGATTTAACTCAAATGGCCCAATAGCACGAAACACAGGTAAGCCCAACACAACTCGTCTTAAAACTTAAAAGTTGCAGTTGGCTCTTTATATTCAATTTAGGGGGTGTTAAGCTTATTTTAGAGAGCTTATAAGCTTCTAAGAGGTAATGTCTCAAGTGCTTATAAATTGTTAAAGTATTTGGATAATTGATCTTATAAATTAAAAAAGAATCGTGAGTTAGAGAGATAAAATCATATTTAAAGAAATAAAATTGACGAGATATGAAGTTGATAGTGTATGTGTAAGAAATAACGAATTATAATAATGTTATTTTGGTAAATTTATGATTGCTTATAAGTTTATGAAAAAATAAGTTAGGATTGACCAACTTATTTTTAGGGGAGCTTATAAGCTGTTGGAGTTTATTTTCATAGTTTATAAGCTGTTTAGAAGTTTATTTTACCAAATATTTTGCAACAGTTTATAAACTCCTAAACACCTTATAAGTTGTTTTAAAGAGTTTATAAAGCCTCTTAATTTTGTTCAATTATTACACCTCCATATTCTAAAATTCCCATTTGTGAGTCTCAATTCTGGAGATAATCTTCCTTCATTAAAGATATCTGTCGCCGTAGCGGAGGCTGATGTAATCATTCTTGCCAAATTAATTCAGGTATTGCATCCATGATCCATACTTTTAATTGCTAATAGTAGCTGCAGCTTCAGATGAAGCTGGAAGCTTGATTGATTTTGAGATCTAAGAGCAGATATTTAAAGAATCTATGCAAACAGTGCTTCTTTTCTGCATTGAAAATTCACTTTTCCTTCACTCATTTTCCAGCAACAGACAGATTTCTCTCTCGTGATGGAATTTGTTTGGGGATTTTGTGAGCATGCGGAGATCGTAGTATGTGGGGAGCCGCGGAGACACGAGTAGAGGATTAAGAATCTGGTGTGGCGGTGGTGGAAGGGGTGAGGTTGACGATGAGAATGAGAAATACAATGAGAAGATAAAAAAGTCACCTTTCGTTCTGGGAGAAAGAGATGACTCGAAATATCAAACACAAATCTCTATGAAAAAAATCACTCTAGTTAATTATGGTCACATTTCACGCTGTTTCGAATAAAGGTATATATATATATATAGGGTGGAAGGTTAACATGAGAATATTTTTATCGTGGGAATGTGAGAATAAAAAATTGATGAATTCATTGTGAAAATTGATGAATCCGTTGGAAATATTATTGAATAAAAAAAAATAGAATTTTCGCCCCTCATGAGATTCGAACCCGGGTGAAAATTTTCGAATTTTGGAATTCAGTAACTTTCTCAACGGATTCATCAACTTTCATAGCAAATTCATTTAGTTCTTAATTTTTAGGATAAAAGTGATTCTCATTTTAACCTAACTATATATATATGAGATGGTTCAGGTAGTGAAAGATAATTTGATAAGAAATAAGCATGAATCCGAGCCTTTGATTTATTGGATCAATGTTTGAGATTTATTTTTCGATTGTGCTACAGTTTTATGTTTTATGTGCTACTCGAATTACTGTACAGCACTAAAATTCTTCTTGTGTTACGTTACAATAAAAGATATGTTAAACTAATATATTTAGCATATATAATACGAATGGATGAAATATATGTTAAACTAACATGTGTAATATAGTAATTTTATTTTGCTATATAAATATAAAAAATATGCTATTATTTCTATTTCCTACAATAAGAAGCTTTCTTACCATAACTCACTATTATATATATAAGGTTGATTAGACTACCTCTATCGCTCCAAAAAAATCCAACCAACCATCTTACAAATAAATAAATAAATAAAAGATAAAATATTTGAGGGTTAGATTTGAGAGATCAATTAGAATATTTTTTTTAAAAACCAATCACATGCTCTCGTATCCTTCAACCAATAGAATGGAGATATTTATCTTCATCTAATTGGTTCGTTGGATTTAAAAAATCATTATATCTTTTATATATAATATTAAAATAAAAAATATTAAAATTTAAGTTTTTTCATTTTCTATATATAGAGACCAAATTTATCATATTTAAACATACTAAAATTCTCTTATTTTCTATACTTTTATCATTCAACTTCCCTTCAAAAATATTATATTTATTTTCAATTTATCGTATTTATACACACTAAAAATTTATGTTTATTTTCAATTACATATTATAGTTTATGTTCTTGATTATATCAATTCGCATTACGATTTTTGTCAAATTTATTCTTATATGTTCATTTACATTTTTTACAATATTTTTCTAATAATTTAAATTTATCTTAATAATTTTATTTAAATTATTATATTACAATTAAAAATAAAATAAAATAAAACAATAATATATGATGATGTGATTGGATATTGAATTTGGATAACCGTTGAATATGTGGATGAGAGATAAATTAATTAAATATTAAAAAAATCGATTAGTTGAGTTGTCGAGTCGATGAGAGATAAACATAGTCTTAGGATGTTAATGTCACCGCGTGAGTGTTTATACTATTATTGTCTTGTGTGAGTATAGGCATTTAGAATAATTGAATAAGGAGTAATGGTTAACGTGTGAAATAAAATACATTTTTGGTCATTTTCAAAACATATATTATTACTGCAAACTAAAATCTCCACATTTTTATTTTTTTTTGATGAATAATTGAAAGAATTACTTACCGACGTCGGTGATTGCATAAAAAAATATATGGTTGATGATTATGTATTTCGTATCTTGTAAGAGCTCATCATCAGAGCAAACACAAAAAATAAAATAAAATAAATAATAAGCTAAAATTGAAAATTTCAGATTAAAGAGTTCTACAATCAAAACTTATGATGAAATTACCAAAATAATGTTTTTCCTATCTAAGAACTTTTCCACATTATATAACAGTAACACTCTAAACTTCACTCGAGTATAGTAACTCAAGTTTAGCTTATTATTTATGTTAATGTACAAAATATGTTGTAACGAATTAGGATTATTAAACAGTTAAGAAACAAAAACGTAAAGAAAACACAGATTTACGTGATTACCAACAATGAATTAGCTACGTCCACGACAGAAAAGGAGAACAAATTTTAATTATGAGGTTAAAGTTACAGATTACAGATTACAACTATCAATGACTATATATATATATAATAACAAGAGAATATACCAAATGAGTCCAATCCAATACGAGTATTAAAGCTCAATATTGACCCCGACTAACTCTACGAAGCAGGAGATAGATTCAAGGTATATCGATAATATACATTTCCGAGTCTAGTTGATTTTTTTTAAAAGTGGGCCATCACCTTTGACATATTTTAACACTGACATAGTCACTTCCACTTGAGTCAAACACAATTCTCTATTGAAAAAAATCAATCTACTTAACTATGCGCAGATTTTGCGCTGTCTGGAATAATAAACTAAGCTACATAAGTCATGTCGGAATATGAAATTCTTCATACATGGCGTGCTCATGACATCTTGTCCACATCTGAGCTGGATTGGAAGTTTAAATATTTCTAGTTCCCTTTCACAAGAACTCTCAAAATATGTTATCTTCCCCATACAATTAATGATACTCCAATTAAACTTTTATGATTCCCTTGTTGTAAATTCGATTGTTTTTTGATAACTCGAGATTTGAAACTCCAGCCAGAGATGACATTCGACGGAAGCGCAGAGAATCCGGAGAGGGCTTCATCGATCCAGAAGCTTCTAGAGGCGCCGATGCCCTGGATAGGCATGTACGTCGCCGCCGCATCTCTAGCCTGCGCGGCGGCGATGGCCGCCGACACTCTCCACGGGCTGTGGAGGAAGAAGCACTGGTTCCCGTCGAAGTACTTCTCGATCAACGCAACTTCACTGACGCTTCTCGCGGTGGCGATGAAGCTGCCGGTGGATCTCACCACTCGGATGTACTCGGTCACCGACCGCCTCGCCAAGATCAGCAGCCTCGTGTTCATGTCGACCGCCATGGCCAATCTCTTGACGTCGCTGGGGTCCATGAGCGACAAGGACGTTTTGATGAACGTCGCCGCTTTAGGCATTCTGGTGATCACGGTGGTCGTGAACGTGTTCATACAGATTTTCCAGATGCATGCTTATCTAGGGAATAGGGTCGCGTTTCATGAAGAACTGCTGGCGATTATATCGATGCTCTTTCTGCTTCTCATGTTCATTTCAACGGCCGTGATGATACCTTCCACGAAAAGGTATCTGGAGACGAAATATCACGAGATGCACAGATCCGCCCTGAGCGAAGATGAAGTTGATGCCGGGAAAGTGATCACCACTGATAAATTGAGTGCGTTGATCAAGAAATATTGGGTGATGGCAGAAACTAGCAATCCTCAGTTTGTGATAGCTCGTTCTGTTACCTGCACTACATCTGGTGTGTTGAGCTTGATGATCGCTCTCGTTTTGGTGGAAGTCGAGATTCGGATGGCTATAAAGTTCGGCATACTGCTACTGCATCACTCGTTTTCCAGCTACGGATGGTCGACGAAGTTCGTTCTTGTAACTCAGACAGCCGGAATAATCGTTGGTACGATTGCTCCGGCGGCGAGATGGTTAGTTGCTGTAAAATACAGCTCGTTAAACCAAGGCAGGAGGAATATTGGAAGTGCAGTGACTGTTGAGGGCTATTGGACTCAGAAGATGGTGGAGTGGAGGCAGAGCTCTTTATCTTTTCAAATTCGAAATCTCAAGAGCAGAAAACTTGTTCATGATCTGAGAGCACTGTTTCTGAAATTCTGCATTTCTGTTCAGTATCTGATTGTTCTTGCTAGCAAACTGGTCCTTCTGGTCTCTATCTGTTTCACTAGTCCAACTTTGGCGTGCATCAACTATTTCAGAAGGTTGAAGAGGCAGAATCGCATCTCTCACTCTGTCTCCTCACGCGATCCAGAAGTTTCGGAGACTAATGATGTTGGTTCGGAGCTGGACTTGAGCCATTATGTTATGCTGCTAGAAGGGGAAGTGGAGCTTCCTGCAAAAGCTCTGGAGAATATCTGCAAAGAAGTTGATGAAGTCATTCATAAAGGTAAGGTGAGGAAGCCCAAGAATTTGCTCAAATTGCTGTCCAAATCTTGCAGCTTCAAAGGGGTGGTGGAATTTGATAGCAATCAAGTTCCAAGCCTGCATTCACAAGATCTCCCTTATTGCTGGTCTCTACCTGTGGTGACGTTGGCTTGCATCGCGCTTGCTCTTCCCAACGTTGACAAGAGCAAATCGGATCGCCTGCTGAGCAGCGTGACTGAAGGGCTTCGCCTTGTGAAGCTCGTGGACAAAACTCTGGATAGAAAGGGCGGCATAACAAATATAAGAACTGCAGCAAATGTGGTGTGGGTGAAAGTCGAACTGTACCACAAATGGCAAGATGAAGATCTTCGTGAGACGTCTCTTAAGGGGAAAAATGCTGTCGAGATACTACAAGAGCTCTGCTATAAAGCTGAAAAGACCGTGCTCGAGTTCCACAGAAACGCCCGAGACTGCCTCATGAAAAATCCTCTTAACTGGCCTGCTAATGTCATTGCTGCCAATTCAATGTACAGAGTGAGCAGAACAATATTGCTCAACCATGGAGGTTGTGAAAACGAAGAAACAGATGAGGCCTTGTTCGACAAACTGTATGTCATGATTGCAGATATAATGGCAGCATGCCTTACAAATCTGGCTCATGTAATAACTGTCAAGTGTCACCACAGCGCCATTGAGGAGAGAGAGAAAAGTGTGCGTAAAGCAGCTCTTCTTCTCGGGGAAACTGAGGAGATTCTGGTGCTTCTCCAGCAACGCGAAGTGCCAATACCGTTGTCTCATAAGGCAACGGATATTGAAGAATGGCGAGCGTTTCTCAAGCAGGAAAACATAAACAAAGAGAGCTCCATTACTCGGCCTAACATCGAAAGAGACACTTCAAGATCTAATGAAGACCGTGGAGCTGTGAAAGTCGATGCAAGACATGAAAGTAGTGATTTTTAAGGATGGATAGCTGTATTTTATGCTCTTTGTCTTTGCTTCTGCAAGTAGTCAGTCATGTACCGTGCTGATCTCCTCTATGTGACTAAATTACAAGTGTTATCTAAATTGAACTGATAAATATGAAGTGGAGTGCCTCAATCAGTCATCAGAAAATTGTGTCGAGCAGCATCACCATCAGACACTACGATTATTCGTGCATCAGTTATTTTTCAGACATAAATATGACAAACTAATCATGTCTTAAAGAAAACTAGATAAGGTTCCATCATTTGAGCCAAAAACGGCTCTTGAGAAGTTTCAATTTTTGGAACAGGATCTGCTTACATAGATGAAACTTAGACTTGACTGAGTCAAAACTGTGAAAGAAGATAAAAATGAGAAGACAAGTTTGTTTCACACAGCATCCAAAATTGAAGAAAATTGCTGACTCCATGTGAACAGAAATTCATGTTTCAATTCATTAGAATTTAGACCCCTCTAGAAAAGATGCATTTTTTCATAAGAAAATTGAGGGGTCGCTTTTGACTTCGGATTCGAATTACAAAATAAATAAAATATAAAAAGAGATTCCATGAGATTAGGTGACAATTAAACTGTACCAACTAGGACAAAACCAGATTAGTTAAATGATTCAATCATTTTCAATTTTTAAATGCCACGTCCTTGACATCATAGCCCAATATTCTTGACTACTACATCCAAGTTGAAAACTACAATAACATTCCAGTTTGCATTACTCATTCTTTTCCCTCATCTACTCCTCGTGGGACGACAAAAAAAGAAGAAGAAAGATCCAAGAAACATCAACTCTTGCAATCTTAGTTCACAAAAATCATAAACTGCAAAAACAAAAGGCCTTCTACACCTCAAGAAGATCAGCCAACAATGCCAGGGGAAGAATCGGATATCGAGAGTAAGCTGGAGGCGCCGATGCCATGGATAGGAATGTACGTAGCTGTAGCCTCTCTCATCTGTGCTCTTGCCATGGCAGCTGATACCATCCATGGATTCAGATGCAAGAAACACTGGTTCCCGAGCAAATTCTTCTCGCTCAATGCTACTTCATTGACACTATTAGCCGTGGCTATGAAGCTGCCTGTGGATCTCACAACTCGGATGTATGCTGCCACGGATCGTCTTGCCAAGGTATGCAGCCTAGCCTTCATGTCAACTGCTATGGCAAATTTCATGACCAGTTTAGGATCTATGGATGATAAAGACATTTTGATGAATGTAACCGCTTTAGCCATTCTTGTAGTCACTGTTGTCGTGAATTTCTGTGTTCAAGTCATCCAAATGAGGCGGTTTCTTGGTGGTAGAAAAATGTTTGCTGAGGAAATCACAGCAGCTGGCTTCATGCTACTCTCGCTTCTGATGGTGATTTCTTCAGCTATAATGGTGCCTTCGACTAAAAAATTTTTAGAGTCGAAGTACCACGAGATGATGAAGATGGCTTCCGATGAGCAAATCTTGGAGTCAATGGAGGAAGGAGATTTTCTGTTTGACAAACTGAGGAACATGATCAAGAAATATTGGGTGATGGCTGAGACCAGCAGCCCTCAGTTTGTGATTGCGAGGTCCGTTACCTGCACTGCTTCGGGCATCGTTTCCATGCTCACGGCTCTCCTCCTGGCACAAGCTGAGATCAGATCGGTGATGAAGTATAAAGGAATCGACGTAGAAGCTTCCACATATGGGTGGTCGACTAAATGGATTGTGCTTACTCAGTCTTTCGGGGTGGCAGTGGGGGCTGTGGCACCTTCGATTAGATGCTTCAACGCGATCAAGTTCAAATGCTCGGAGAGTGGGAGAAGGGGCTTCAAAGACGAGTTCAAGATCGATGCTTACTGGACACAGATGATGGTGGAGTGGAGAGAGAGCTCTCTGCCTCTGCATATCAGAGACAGAAAGTGGAGGAAATTTCTGCATAAAGCCAAAGGCCTAATTCTGAGCTGTCTTGTTAAAATTCAGATATTCATAGTTCTTTGTAGCACAGGAGTTAGATATATGTTTTTCTGCATTGCAACTCCAATCATTTCATGCTTCAACTTTCTCAAAAGATTGAAGGGTATATTCAGCTCTAGCAAATCACAAGTTCATGGGATTTCCGAATCATCACAAGAAGAAATTCAGACAGATATAGACCTGAGCCGTTACCTTCTGCTGCTCGAAGGTGAGGCCGAGCTTCCTCAGAAGATCCAGGCAAACATATGCAAGGAATTGGACGATCTGGTTAGGACGGGGAAGAAGCAGCAGCCCAAGAATCTGCTAATCCTGCTGCACAAAGTCGGCAACTTCGGAGGGCTGAAAGAAGTCGACAAGAACCAAGTTCCGAGTCTGCATTCCCAAGAGCCTCACAAGTGCTGGTCTCTGCCTTTAGTGACATTGACAAGCATAGCTATTGCACTTCCTAACATCCCGAAGAAGGACGTTACCTGGCTGCTACGGAGCGTGGATGAAGGCCTATTCTACGTGAAGCTCATCGAGAAAACACTTGACAAAAAGGGAAATCTAGTGAACAGCAGAAATGCAGCAGATGTGATTTGGGTTGGAGTTGAGCTGTACCGCAAATGGCAGGATAATGATCTCCACGAGACCTCTCTCAAGGGGAGAAACTCGAAGGAGACACTGCAGGAGCTGTCGAACCAAGCAGAGCAAGCCGTTGTGGAATTCAAGAGAGAGGTGAGAGGTTTTGTGATGGAAAACCCCTTAAACTGGCCAGTTAAGGTGACTGCTGCGAATTCAATGTACAGAATCTGCCAGAGGCTTCTCAAAGCCTATGAAGGGGATTATCTGCAAGCGGATGAGAGATTGTTCGAGCAGCTGACCAATATGATAGCAAATATACTAGCAGCTTCGCTCACCAATTTGATGCGTGTTGTCATCATCAAGTGTCACCGAAGGGACATCAAGAACAAGGAGAAGAACGTGCGCGAAGCAGCGCTCCTGTTGGGGGAAACTCAAGAGATTCTTCAAGTCCTTCAGCAGCATAGAGCAACAACAAGATCGGATCCTGAGGAATCCCAATTTGTTGAAAAATGGTGTAATTTGTTGATCAAGAGAAAAGTTTAGAATTTGCTTCATCAATCAGAAGCCTCCGGTAATGTTCAATCTAAGGCCTGAATATTGAAGAAATTGCCAAATTCTGAAAGATATGACTATAATGGGAAAATGTAAAATTTTGTGTATCTTGGAATTTATTGTTGTAGCCAGCAGGGCAGCATCTCTCTATTTTCCACAGCATTATGATGAAATCAAGGAACATATTATCCATCTACTCTGCATTAATTTATCAGCAAATTGGCATCAACACACACAGACACAGACGAGAGAGATTTTACATTAAGTGAAATTTCATTATTGAATGTCTTGTATCCTGCTAAACATCATGTCTAAAGCTAGAAATCGCCTCAAATCCAAAACATTATAGACTCTCTATTATTCACTTCTCCATGCGATCAAGAAATGAGCGTTCGATATATTGTCAGAGCTAACCACCTCGCTCATAGGAGAAAGAAACGAACGAAGAAAAAGCAAGCTCAAGAGCACCACTTCCTAGCTTCAGCCGTTGCAAGTCTTCTCATGTGGAGACAATCAAGAGCTCTTTTTTAAGTTCCCTTCAAGCCTCTCAACTGCAGCAGCAATACCGCTTTTCGCTTCCTCAGAAGTAGTAGACAATTTCCCTCCATTTGCTTTCGCTACAAGCTTCAAGTGAAGCCAACCTGAAAAGAGGCACTTCTATCAATCAATGCCTGATTTGCTTGTATTCAACGTTCAAGATATATCTTCGCAGTTGTTTGACCCTCATAAGTTCCATTTTTGGAAATTGAGTTCAATCTTCACAAAAATAAAGGGAAAAGATTATGATTGCAGATAATAGGTTTGTAGATAAAGGCTCGGTTGTAACTTGAGGTGACCTTCGATTGCTGTTGTAACAATAAGATAGCAGAAGAAATCAATAGGAGAAGCTTTTAGTTGGATGCATAGTTTACCAAGTGGGAAGCAGATTGCTGCACCCAAAACTGAACCCAACATTGCATTCCTTAAGCGCCAACGGACGGAACCCGGCACTGTAACATCAAGGAAGATAGAAAAATATTATTTTTCGAAGAGGAAAAGAAGATTTTTTGGATTCCTAAATAAGTTGTGATACATACAGATTAAACCAAATGTGGAAGCAGTAGCAGAACCAGCTCCAACTACATTATAAACATCAATTACACCTCGTTTTTCGGCAAGGAGGTTTTGCAAACCGTAGAAGGCAGCAGTAAACATCCCAAGTCGAATCCCACCAACTATGGAACCCCGAGCAACTGTAATAAACCTCTTCTCCATTGCATCCCTCATAAGTCGATACTGTTCACGCTTATCTGGTGTGCTCCCAAGCTTCAACATCACTTCTGCATCCTTGCTCTGTGTATAGAAGCAAAGATTTCTCCCTCAACAAAGTCTTCCACAAATATTTAAAATGATAAGAACATCAAGAAGATATCAAGCAGAGAGAAGTATATCAATCACAATGCAAAACATTTTGCAACGAATCAACTTTTAGCAATTTTGAACTTGAATCAGAATTAACCGAGATTGAGTGGTCATCGTGAATATTCCCTCCATAATTAGATATCAAATAATCATTGAGGGATATGTAACATTCTAAAATTCAGAGATCATCACAAGAATTAAGCATTGGTGCTTTCTACGATGCTATACTGAACCAGAAGAGCCAGACAAAGAGGAAAAATAATCATCATATGAGTCCTCTAATTCAATAACTATGCAATGTTTGATTGATTCAATGCAGTAAACCAAGCTCACAAAAGAATGAGTTTACAAATAGAATTGGCAGCTGGCACAATATTGAGAAGTGGCCGCCTTTGCTCAATTTGGCTCAGATATTTAAACCCAATTAAACATGACAAAACCATATCTTCGCTTCCATCAACTGGATGTTGCTTAAATACAAATCCTTTGGTAATGTTGACAATAAACAAGAAAATTTGGCATAACTCAGTTTCTTTCCATCCTTCATGCTGGTTGGGAGTACTTAGCCAGTATGGATAAAGAATATCACATGGCCAATTCAATATTCTTTTCAAGAAAAAAGGGAGAAAGCACACCTCTTCATTCACCCTGAATGCTACGGAAAGAACATACAAAAATCTATAGCAAGGGATGCATACTTACCACAGAAGCAGAGGCCGCTTTGCTACCTCCATACAACATGCCGGCAAATACTCCAACGACCGTGGCTGTACCCCAGTTGACAGTGCCAGCCAACTTTTCGGTCCTCTGCCATAGAAAATGTTCTTAATCAATCAACCACACCAATACAGTGTAAGACAAAACACATCCCAGATTCATCAAAGTTTTTACCAGCAAAATGTCAATGTTAGCTCTCTTAAATGCAAATGGAGCTGAAATTCAGTACTTAATATTGCATTCAATATTGGATTTTTCGCGCTTTCAATCACATAGCCAGAGCATCAGAATTAATCATACATAATCCAATAGTAAAATTGGAAGTGATACTGACAGTCATCTACCTCGTCACACTTACACATATACCATATCTATACGACCCGTTAAAACCTAAAATCTACAAATAAATGCACACATACTTACATCAGAGACGATCTCTTCTTGATTCTCAGGCGCTTCCATTGACACTGAATGAATCGAAGTCAGAAACGCTAAACCCCTAACCAAAACCCTCGATTCGAAACAGTCTCCAAATACGACAGTCTTTCAGAATTTAGTTTGCTTTATATAATTTTTCCTTCTATCAGCAATTATTGAATTCCACGTGATCTGAAGAAGCTGTTCGTGAAGAAAATGCATCTGGTCGGCACAGGGCACCGCCTTAATTAAAGAGTTGCTCTTATTCAATTTCAATGATATTTATTAAATATAAGATATAAAAATAAATAATATTTTTATAATATTCTTACTCAATATAAGTAATATTTGGGAGAAGGTGAAAAATTATCATTAATAATTATAGTATAGAATAAAAACACTCATAAAATAAGTTTAAGTGTAAAATACCTTCAATATCAAATAAATAGTGTAAATTCATCCTAACTTTGTTAAATGATAAAAAATATGAAATTTAATATCCTAGAAAATTATGATGATTTAGTTATAGTCATCTTTCTTTTATACATGTTTCGTTCATAATAATTTAATAATATCCGGTAATTTTTAACTTTATAAATTTTATTTTATATTATATTTTCACATGTTTACATTTATTCTATAATTAAATTTATATCTACAATTAAATTTATATATATTATATTATAATATAAACTATAATTTTTTTTAATTTAAATTTCTATATATCGGAGTTTGTCATTTCATAATACTACACATAGCAAATTGAACTATATGTAATTATTTCGTATATGTATGTATATAAATGAGTGTTAACTTTAAATTTGAATAAATTAAACACAACTTAAATTTTTTAATTATTTGTATCGTTTATTTAACGTGAAAGATATTTTTACACTATTTAATTAACATTAAGGATATTTTTGCACTACTTAATTAACATCAAGGTCATTTGTGTACATAAACTTACTTGTTGGGTGTTTTTGTTTTCCACTATAGACGTTAAGGCATACTTGTATCTTATCCCATAATATTATTATTCGTTCACGATACGAGACGAATGTACAAGAGTTTTTGTGTTTAATTAATTACAATTTGTGTTTTTTAAAATTACCACAAAAATAAAATTAAGTTATGCAGAAACAAATGACTGAATAAGCCTTTTGGGGTCATATTTCTTGAACTGAACTCACACAAAACACAAATAAATTTCTAATTTGCTAACTTAAAACGAAAAATGAAAATATACGACGGGATTGATTCAATTGATTGATATGAATATAATAGGATTGTTCTATCATATACTGTATGTTTCGAAAAATGAAAATATACGACGGGATTGATTCAATTAATTGATATGAAAAAGTGCCAAATATTATTAGTTTTTTGTCAATATAATGCAGAAATTTAAAGAGCACGTGACCACTGAACCAACACACGCATATAATATTAGGATTTTTTTTTTTTTGTCAATTAATCTGAAATTTTAAAAGGCTGCGTCGCGGTGGACTCGAACAAGGCACCTTTGGCGCGGCGTTAACCACTCTACCACTAGGCCAACACACACACATATTAGGATATTATTAATACTTATACATGTCATCAAATCAAATAGTTAAAAGATTTCAAAAAGAAAATCAACACTCTATATAGCCATAATAACAATAAATTCATAATCATAATTCATGAACCAAAATATCATATGAGGTGAAGATGACGTTGGGAAACATTAAAAAATAGGAAAATGCTAAATGTACATAATATGTACGTACATAATTAGACATTTTTTCATTTTACACATTTTAGGAATTAAGAGATTAATGATATTTTAATTAAATTTGTAACTTACTTAATTACCCATAATGATAATTAAGGAAAGGATTTCAAATCTTTCATTTTGGAGAATACAATTTTAATTTGCATTTAAAAATAGCTACGGGTTGTCGGATATAGTAAGTTTCAGTTTAATTAATGCATTATTTTCTTTCCATTTACAATTGTTCGTTTAGTACTAATGTAATTTTGGGAATTAAATTTATTGGATATTAAATATAATTATATATTCATTAAATAGACATTTAGAAGCATTTACCTTAATTATATAGAAATAAATGTCCTTAATATTTGCATAGATTATATTAATTAGAATCGGTTATCATTTAGAAGCAATTGATCACGAAAATTTGGGTTGAAAATATGAAAATCTATCAATGCATATATCACATATATATTAGTTTGAGGATTACTTTATTTTTCTTGATGGCATAATTTACCTTCACTTTATGATGCATAGATGTTAAAACTAAAATAATGGTGACATACAAATTTATACGAGCATGAATCAATACAAATTTATACGAGCATGAATAAATAAAAATTTATACTGGCAGAATTTATTAATTGATATACAAAACATACTTATTGAATTAGTTAAACTACGTATAAGCCATGATTAGATCGCAAAGTTCATATTGTGAATGAATCATACATATAAAATGAAACAAACTAACCCTAATTCTGCATATATCATAATTAAATTAACCAAGAAGAGAAAACAAGTTAATGAACTGAATAAGCTCAAGCAGCTGGAAGCATTCCCTAAGCCCTTTTCCATAAATATTTGAGTAAGAAAGGAAAAGAAATAAAACATAATCTCATAATATAATTGTTCCAAAATAGATTAGGGGTAATTTAGTAATGATTTTATTACCATAAATAACGAATTTGGTTAAAAAAATTGAAGGGCATTATATACGTACATATTATGTACGTTTAGCTACTACCCTAAAAAATAACATAAAAACAATCAAATTTTTATGTCAGTGGTCTGATGACAGAATTGGATAAATTTAATCTATGGTAAAAACCATTAAATTCGAATACCATTCTTAAAATCTTAATTGTCAGTTCCGGATAATCGGAAAATAACCATTAATATCCCATCTCCACTAATGAAGAAAATTTCACTCGCAAGAGGGCCTCATCATCCGCTGCAGAAAATCTGCATACCATAATCAATTCGCATCTACCCTCTCCCCACGGCCCACCCGATCCGCATTCAATCGTTTGGCACGATTTGCAGGTGTCGTCAGCATTTCAAGGCAATTATAAAAAACTTATTGCTGCGCTCGCTAAACTGCACTGCCTTCAATCTTCACTGGAGTTTCTGCAAAAGATGTCTGCTTTACACCACATTATTCCATCTCTCTCTCGGTTTCAGTGTTTCTCAGCTGTTCATCGCCGTTTTATGCCACGATACGGGCTTAAATCTCCAATTTTTCACGCCCCTTTTCATGTTGAGTGTTCGACTTTTTGCCGTCTGCTCTGCCGAACTCAAGCAGTCATGTATCTTCTTTCAGTTTCAGTCAGGTAAGAAAATGGGTTCTTTTCATTTGATTAAAATGTTTTCAGAGAGAGTGGGAGGGTGAGATGTATGTTCTATGTTATTTGCATTTGTTCCCTTTTTCTGGGTGTTGTAGTTGATTGAGTCTCTAATGAGCGGGGTGGATATATCGGAAGCTGAAGCTGAAGCCTCTCTTGATTTCTTGTTGGATGGTGTTGATGAGGTTTTGATTAGCGCGTTTTTGGTGCTCTTGAGAGCCAAAGGAGAAACTTATGAAGAAGTGAGTGATTTCCTTTTCTTCCAATATAATCATATGTTTGTAAGCCAGTTTGACCAAATTTTACTCTGTTTAAGATCTGCCCCAATCTTTTGATCTTTCTGAACCAGAACTGATTAGTTTGGATGATGCATCTGAACTTCAATCTTAAAATGGGGAATATATAAGAAATTAAGAATGTACCTTGACAACGACGTGCTTTATGGGGATTTTCTTGATTCATTTCCATATATGGATGACTTTTGCTTCTGGCATTGTAAAAAACATAAGGTCTTTAGTGCTGGATGCACATTTTCTGCATGTTTGTACCTGTACTACTACTGTGACACCAAATTTAATAGTTAGCAATTTCAAATTGGGAATAGCAAGAGTGCATTTACTTTTTTTCTTGTGATTTCGAAAATGATCCCTGTAGTAAAAAACAGTGAAATAAATACTGACTAGACACCATTAAATAGGTAGTTGGGCTAGCCAGAGCGATGGTAAAGCATTGTCGAAAAGTGGACGGGCTGATTGATGCTGTTGACATTGTTGGGACTGGTGGTGATGGTGCAAACACAGTTAATATATCTACCGGAGCTTCGATTCTTGCTGCAGCCAGTGGCGCAAAAGTGGCTAAGGTGGGAACTCATCTGTATTAATATTACAGCAATTTATGTTTTATGATGATTTGGTTGAACTGATTTCTTGAAATTTGTGATTGCATCACAGCAAGGGGATCGGTCTAGTTCATCTGCTTGTGGTAGTGCTGATGTACTCGAAGCATTGGGGGTTGCAATTTGCTTGGAACCAGAGGTATTTGCGGAGAGAATATATTACTTGATTTAATTCATTGCTGCTCCTTTTGCAATCAAAGACAGATCTTGAAAATTGTCATAATCGAGTGTGGGTTTTTAAGCTACTTCTTTTGATACAATGCTGTCATCTAATTGGAAGCCGTAGTTTGAAACTTTGACATAAACTCTTCTAAACCAGCTGTAGAAGTACTTATATTTTGAAACGTCAGGTTATGTAAAAGAGAGGCTAAATGAGTCTCTAAACAGGATAGTGCATACGTGTAAGTATAAACGAAGAATAAAGACTGTTAGGGGATTTGTTTTAATGTATTTGATATGCGAGGCAAAGGGGAGAAACCTGGAAGCCTTCTTAGGAATCAGATATATACAAAATTACATAACACTCTTCCTCTTGTTACTTTAAGAGATAAAGAGCTTTCATTTTGATACATTTACTGTATTCAGGGTGTTAGAAGGTGTGTAAATGAAGCAGGAATTGGTTTTATGATGTCTTCGAAATATCATCCAGCGATGAAAATTGTTAGACCTGTCCGATCAAAGCTGAAAATAAAGACTGTATTCAACATCCTAGGACCCATGTTGAATCCAGCTAGAGTTCCTTTTGCTGTTGTTGGGGTGTACACGGAAGATCTGGTAAGTATACTTGCACAGGCTGCAGTCCACAGGATCTTCTTTGTGGATTTGAATATGTATTCATATTTTTCGTTTTCTGTCCGATGAAGCGATAGCACTCCTGTTTAACGTTCGGTTTAACTGAAAGCAAATTTATCATGTTCTAAGTTTTACTTTCTTTTGCAAGGTCTATAAAATGGCAAATGCACTTCAAAAGTTTGGCATGAAAAGGGCACTGATCGTTCACTCTGAGGGACTGGACGAGATGAGTCCCCTTGGTAAGATGCAATTTCCGTTGCAACAGAACAAATCAGATCTTGATTTGCAAAGTTCTGATGCATCATGTAATACTTTGTAGCAGTTTATGCTCTTAGTTTTATGGAATTCACTCTGAAATTTCTGAAAATCTGAACAGGACCAGGGCTAGTTCTTGATGTCACTCAAGATAAGATAGAAAAGTTTTCATTTGATCCACGTAAGAATCATCCTGCTTTTTTTCAATTAGCAATTCCTACCTTATTCTTACTCGACTCTTGGAGGGTATATAGCAGGTTGTATCCTAAAGATTGCTAACTCCATTATTCGACTTTGTTCATGTCAGTGGACTTTGGAATCCCTCGCTGCACCGTGGAGGATTTGCGGGGTGGAGGACCGGAGTACAATGCCAAAGTACTGAGGCGCGTTCTAGCCGGAGAAAAGGGGTCTATTGCTGATGCCTTGGTAATATCTTGCCCTGTATTCATGAAAAATAAATATAGATCTTCTAATGGAAACCTGTATGCAGTAAAACCTCCATATTGATAATCTTAGAAGGGTAAAATGTCAGTTTATGTCCCAACATTTCACGATTTTTTAGTTAAATGTCCCAAGACTTCCATCGTAAGCATATTGTTATTTTGGTCCTTAACGTTTAGAAAAATTGTATTAATGTACCGACGACCGATTTCGGCGAAAACACTTACCTGACTGCCGGAGAGCCATGTTGAACGCCACGTCAAGTAAGAAAAAGAGAAAAAACCGTGTAAAGCTCGCCAAAACGACAAAAAGCCACGAACTTTTACACGTTTTCCCCTTTTTCTTTTAATTGATGTGGCGTCCAACATGGCTATTTGGCAACCACGTAAGCGCTTGTTCATCGGAAATTGATCGACATGACAGTAATAGAAATTTGCTAAAACGTTAGGGGTTAAAATGACAATATGTTTACGTTACGACATTAACTAAAAAATCGCAAAACGTTGGGACATAAACTAAAATTTATCCATCTTGAGACCCTGCAATCTCATCAATTTGGAGAGAGGCTAACTAATTCTTATAAATGTGTACATGTTTCTTGAATTCATAAAAATATAAAGTTCATTGTACTTACAAAAGCATATAAATCATCTCACAACATCAACTACTTTTAACAACTTTTTTTGTTGCAGTTATGTGTGAAATCCTGAGATTGCTACATTTGACATGAACAGCTTCACAGATTTGATCATTTATAGAGATTTTATTCGATTGCGAATTCCACAGGTGCTAAACGCTGCAGCTGCTCTTCTGGTAAGTGGGCATGTAAACAATCTAGCAGAAGGAGTTGATCTCGCTCGTGAAACGCAAGAATCTGGCAAAGCTCTCAAGACTCTCCATCACTGGATTGAGACGTCGAATGTAAGAAGATGAGATGCAGTAGGTACGTCTTAAATCTCTCTCAGAAAGAAGCTAACAGACATTGTCATGTATTTCAGAAGAAGGATGAAGCAGTTACCGTTCCCGCGTAAATACCAACGAAGAGCTGATAACCATTTTTCCCAACTATACTGCAAAATGTAGGTATTATGCAGAGGTGTAATCGCACTTTTTCCTTTTCCGGAACACAGTTGCAGAGAAGATGGGAACTACATTTTTATAAATTACAAAAAAAATAAAAAATAAAGCCCACATCTTGTGTGATTACAAGGTTTCGTACATTTGTTCTTGAAGCCATTTCAAATATTTGAATTTGCAATTTTTTTTTTCTTTTTCTTTCCAGTGAGTAGGGGTGAGCATTTGGTCGAACAGTTCGGTTGAAAATCGAATCAAGAATCTAAAACCGAAAAAATCGAACCGTTCAAAAATTTCAGCCGAACCGAATAATTACTCAAACTGAACCGAATTTTAAACTTCGATTTCGGTTCGGTTTTTGGTTAACCGAACTTTTAATAATTTTAATAATTTAATATATATATATATATATATATATATATATAATTTAATAGGATTTAATATGTTAATACTTTAATATAATATATATATATATATAAACTTCGATTCGGTTCAATCCGAACCAAAATTTCTGATTACTAAACCGAATCGAACCGAAAAAAATTCGCTTTTCATTTTTTGCATCCAGTCCAAACCGAACCGAAGTTGTTACAAACCGATCCAAACTGACCAAATGCTATAATTCTGTTCGATTCTATTATTCGGTTTGGATTCGATTTTGTTCACCTCTACCAGTGACCAAGAGTTTATCTAAAAAATAGCAAATGCCATCACAGTAGTAAAGGAAAGTCTATATTTCCATCTGCATTTCTGATATTTTTATTTAACATAAAGAGATCATTTTAGTATACAACTTTAACATAATATTACAAGAAATGCTGCTAAAAACAAAAAAAAAAACTCCCCAACAGCAACTCTGTTAGGACAAAAGTGTTTATTAACATGTGATGCACAGCTGTTCCATAATTCATGTCATTGGATTTGTTTTTGGAGTAAGCAAAGCTCATTTCCATTCCACTAATGGAAGTTTAGGACTGCGTAGTTTGTTTCGGAATTGCACCAGCTTCAATCAGCAAAGGAACAAGTTGGCCCTGCTGATGCTTCGCCATAACCACTGCAAACAGATGGACAATTCAACCAAATTACGACAGTTTATTGAATAAAGATAGAGATAGAGATACATCTTTGTCTACATTACGTGATAGTGACCAAAAACATACCATCAGAGCCACCTATGTGCTTGCCGTTGATGAAGACGTTTGGGACAGTTCTCTGCCCCGTCCACTCGTGCACGGCTGCCTGAATCTCATCACCATCGGCTTAAGGAAACAAACGACGAAACTCGTCAGCCTCTGTGATGAGGAAAAGCACAATGTAGAATCAGATGAAGTGTTTTTCAAACTCACCTTCCTCGTCAAGTTCAATGACTTTGTGAGTTGCTTGCAACTGCGACAGTACGTTCTTAAGCCTCGAGCAATAGCCACAGAACGTCTTACTGCACGAAAGAAAATACCGTATAATTAAGAGAAAGATTACGATCCAAACTTCGCATTAGACGCCTGTGAGCTATCAAGCTTCACCTCATTGAGCAAAAGGAATAATGAAATAACTAGAAAGACTGAAGCTTAATACAATATGGGAACGTTTACTTCGTGTGATAGTTGATATATTAGATTGGTGTAACATAATAATTGAGTATACGAAGGTTTAAATGATCAAATAAGTTCAAATCAATCCAATCAATCATTCAATCAAAAAAATAGTAGACTAGTCCATATTATTTTTATCAATATACTATGATATCACCTCAAGCAAACACCGATACATTTAGAGGTGTCTAAACGGTTTTCGATTTTCGGTTATAACCGGAATCGAACCGAAACCGACAAATTCGGTTAACCGAAAACCGACAAATTTGGTTATCGGCTCGGTTTCGGTTCCAGAGTTGAAAAAAATTTCGGTTATTGGTTAACCGATAACCGAACGGTTCGGAACCGAAAACAATTTTTTATTTTTAATTATTATTTTAATGATTAATTAATTAATTAAAAATTCTAGAAATCAATTTTTAATCACTACTTTATTAATTATTTTAATTATTTGTTAAATATTTTATTTATTTTTAATAAGTTTCAGTTTTTTAATTAGTATTTTATTTATTTTTATTATTAATTAATTTTATTTCGGTTTTTCGGTTAACCGAAAACCGAACCGTCGGAACCGATCGGTTTTCGGTTAACCGAAAATTTAATACGGTTAGGTTTCGGTTCCATTTTTTTGGAGAAATTCGGTTCGGTTAACCGAAACCGAACCGTTTAACAGCCCTAAGATACATTTGGTGTTACGGTCCTTGCATTGCATCCCTCATCCAAGATGAGGACATGTGACAAATTGTGAAAAATCGTCGGAATCCCGATCAATTAAAATCAACTTAAGTAGATCAATTAGAATCAACTTAAATAGAATCTCAATCGTCGGGTAAATTGATCACATGCCGATTGGGATTCTATTTAAATTGAATCCCAATCAATCAGGATTCTAACGATTCTCCACAATTTATCATATGTCATCATTTGATATTGCAGTGAATCTCTCATCCAAGATGATTATATATGAAAATTTGTGAAAAATCGTCGGAATTCTGACCAATTGGAATAAACTTAAATAGAATCTCAATCGTCGGGTAAGTTGATCCCATATCGATTGGGATTTTATTTAAATTGATCCCAATCAATTAGGATTCTGACGACTCCCCACAATTTTCATATGTCATCATTCTGAATCAAGATGCAATGCAGGGAGCAGCATCATCAAAGTTATCAGTGAACACCCATATATCTAGTCCCAATGTAAGAAAGTACTTTGAGTTCAAATCCGACACACACCTTCCAATGTTATAGCCAGTTATAGGGAAACAGATACAGACTTCCCAGAAAATAAAAAACAGTCAATAACACAGTGATATTTCATATTTCTACAAAAGCAATTGACTTTTGGTGAATATGACTCGTGGAGGGGTCCAGACCTAATTAACCATTTTTATTAAAACATATATCACTTATAATATTTTCTAAAATTTCTTACACTCTATACCCATTATATTAAAATAGATTAATTTTCTTATTTTCAATTGACTAGTGTTTGTTTCCGATCGACCGGAGAGAAGGCTTTTTCGACCGGAAATAGACATTAGTCGACCGGATACAAGGAAATTAGTCTATTTTTTTTGTTTCCGGTCGAGAAAATCTTCTCTCCGGTCGATCGGAAACAGACATTAATCGATCGGAGAGAAGACTTTCTCGACCGGAAATAGATATTAGTCGACCAGAAACAATGCAATTAGTCTAATTTTCTTGTTTCCGGTCGACTAATGTCTGTTTTCGATCGAGAAAGTCTTCTCTCCGATCAATCGAAAACAAGGAAATGTGTGGATAAATTGAAAAAATAGACTAAATTCCTTGTTTTCGGTCTACCGATGTTTGTTTCCGGTCGAAAAAGCTTTGTTTCCGATCGATCGGAAACAGACATAATAAATTGATAATGTTAGTTTAGCAACTTAAAAGATTGGGTATGAAGAGTTCACACTTTGAACACTTTTGAAAAAAATTGTAGTTATATATATTACCCCATGGAAGAATATATCATTATGAATTTAACTAATTTGATGATAAATTATAGGGAAATTCTTAACTCATCAACAAATTGATTCACAACAAGAAACATAAATCAGAAACAACACGTACAATTTATTCCCTTCGGAAAACAATCCACTCGGATCAAAATCAGTGTCATCCATCCAAGTAAAATAATCTATTCCAAACTGCAACCAACAATCATATCTTTCACAAGAAACTCCAAAACAGAACTCTGATCGTAATTTTTTTTTTTAAAAAGAATCAAATCTCAAAAATTCAAGATAAATAATAAATAAATCAATAATTGTAGGAATTACCTGAAAACCACAACTGGGTTTGAGGAAACAATCTGCTTGGCCTTCGCAAGAGCCATTTCTATGTCGTCCCTTTTATGCGTTGAACTGAAAAGTGATCCCATTTCAGCTCTGCTTTCTCCTGCTTTATATATTTCTTCAAAATCGGGGAGAAGGAAACAGGTGTTGGAAGTTCGGATCTGCTTAGTGGCCCAAAACACAGATGTCAAATTCTGAACTTGAAATCAAAGCAAACGGAGCATCAACTCCTCTTCGGTTGGGTTCTTGTTTCTTCTTTTTTTAAAGGGAAGAATGAGAATTTTATATTTAGATTCTTTCATTTGTAGCGTTTAGCTTGGAATTTGGAAAACAGGTTTCATCCTTTTCTTCTTTTTTTGGTCATATAATTGAATTCATTGTTTATTGCTTCTTGACTTTCACTTTTTTTTTACTGTTTAACCAAATTGATTGGAGTTTTCACAATTATTAATAAAATTCAGAAAATTATACCAATAACTTCCTAATATGTTCATATTTATTTTTTATTATTAATTAATGTATAAGTAAATCAAAAAATTGAATAAAGTTATATTAGTAAATGAGTTAAAAAATATTATTATTGATGAAAATAAATTAATATATTTGGAACATCTAGAAAAATGAAAACAAACCTCTATAATTAGGATTGGAGTATGTATATATTATGAAGTCATCCCTGCAAATTCATGAAGGAAGATACTACGAGGGTGTTTGGCTGAACATATAAGCTCAAAACAATTTCATAAACTGTTTTAAATTTAAAAATAACTTATAAATTGTTTTTAACTTATGTTCAGCCAAACACCCTCGTCACATGACACATCTAAAATAAAATACTATTTTAACTCTGAATAAAAGATGATAGATTTTAGATTTATACACAATATACAGATTCATTCAGTCCCATGCAATGCATTGCTGCTGCAAATTTCTCAGCAACCCCAGTTTTCGTCTAAGTTATCATGAATCATCAAATATGAAAATAAAATATATGACATCTAAAAAATTCTGATATCCCCTGTTTATTCACGCCCATGCGTGCAAAGCTTGATAAAAACCTCTCATTTGGATGCAAAAATGTCTTCCAACTCTTTGTGCAATCCCCTCGGTTTTGCCTTATAATCCGTCGACGTTGAAGCCGATGCCGACGCTGATGAGCTCCCGCTTCTCTTACTCCTCCAAATCCCACTCCATCTCACTTTACTCGAAGAAGGATCGGTCGGAGTGGAAGGCTTGCTTCCTTCTCTACTAAAGCTGGACCTCGCCAGCTCCCTTATCTGCCTCAGCCACGGCTTCTCCCCAGGACTCCGGCTGCCGGAGCTCCGGTTCCTGCTCGTTGTATCCGTCTCACTGGGGTTGTTGATCGGGAACCTCTTGCGCAGATTCTTGACCGAACAATGAGGCAAGATCAATAAAGCAAATCCAACCGCTGCATTTTCTAAGCCATAAAAAAATGAGTCTTTGATGGGATCCAACTGCTTGATCTGTTTGTACAATGCATGCCACGCTTTGCTCATTTGTATAATAAACGCCAGCAGGAACACCAACACCATTGCTATTCCTAGCCTCCTCTCGTCTCGGGGGGTGAACTCCAGGTCCAGGAGGGCGAGGCAGCATGCGAAAACCACGAGCTCGCATGATACAGAGGTGATCTCCACAAGCTGGAGCTTCTTCTTGATGAATGGTTTCTTGAGCACCATGAAGAAGAGCTGTAACGACGTGATGCAGAGGAGGGCGATTGTGGGAGTTCTTGACGACCATGTTTGGTAATATGCACCTGCAACGATGCCAAGAGTGACACGCCTCAAGGATTCTAGCAATGTGTAGTAGATTCTGAGGATTCCGAAGAGTTTCTGTATGCAGGGCGCCTCTGCATCCTCTGTTTCGTCGTCTGAGGCAATGATCCTGTCTCCCGGCTTGGTGAAGCTACTCCCGGAGATCTGTGACAGCATGTATTTAGGAGGGCCTCTCAGATCCTCAAAGAGAGGGCCTAGGATGGTTAGGTAGATGGAGTGACGCTCATTCTTCCATGTCCATTGCCCTCTCTTGCCGGGGCCTAGTGTGACTCGGATGAGCTCTTGGTACCAGTGGAATGTTTGGCCTTCTTGGTGCACCTCTTTGTATTGGAGAAGCTTTCCAAATGTGATTCCGAAGGAGAGGAATAGTAGGAGGCAGAGTAGCACGAATGCGACTAGGCTTAGTAGAAGAACGCCCACGATTGTGCCAGAAGGCGTCGCTCCTTACAATGTAGACAGCAATGTTGCTTCAGAAATGATGTTTTTTGTGTGGAAAATTGAAGAAAGGTAGGGTTTTTGCAATGTACCTTTGATTAGAGATGCCGATGCTTTGGAGATGCAAGGTAGTGCTAGTATCAGAAGGAAGATCTCAAATCTTGGGAAAATAAGAGCTCCATAGCTTTGCTTTTCCTTGTTTTGCTTCTTGAATTTGAGGATCATGAGAAGTAGCACATGTAACAGTATCAAGCCGCCTCCTATTACTGCTAGCCAGAACATGCTTCTGCTGAAATCTCTCCATCTGGAACAAACAGTAGCCATTCATTTGGCAAATTTGGCCTAATTTGATTATCAGAAAAGCAGTTCTTGGTAAGAAAGAACGTGCTTACCCATGTGAATTCTGTGGATCCAGAATGTATTCTGCTTCTGGCATGATGGTCTGGCTCTGTGTTTGAAAAGTCTTCAATCAATATACACAAGTAAATTAAAAGATTAAGAGTGAAAGTAGTTAGATCTTTAATTACCTCAAAGTATGATGCATACTCCATAGGATTGAGAGGCAACCCAAAAACCTTTGGTGAATCCACATTTGCAGCTTCTGGTTTGAGGCCCTTGAGAAATAATGAATCGTGATCTTTGGGAGCACGAATCAGTCGATCCTTGGGAGAAGTCGAGCCCACCATGACTGGACGCAGGTCGCCCATCTCCCATGGGAGATTGAAGTAGGGAATACTCCACTGTAAGCCTCTTGTGAGTTCATAATATTCGACTGGTAAGGTGACCGCTAGCCATTTAGACAGTGCGAAAATTTGAATATGGGCCGCGACTCTCTGCACCAAGTAAGATTGCAAAAGATTAAGTTTGTTTCACATAATTTTGATGAGAAAATAATCTTTCTGTGAGCCTTTTTTCCTCAAGTTTTTGTGATGATGGATAAATTCATCTAAGAATAAAGATTTATAGTAAGTAATGGGATATTACGAAAAGATTTCTGGCAGGGTCGGAGCACAAGATAGCGCTTGGTTTGGAGTATGCTCCAGCGGATAGCAGACTTGCTGTCGAGACAGTAAGAAGGCCAGCAACCAAAGCTGTGATGCCAAAAGCAGCAGTGGCAAAGTACGAAAGCACCAAAGATTCAATGGGTGCTGAATCTAAAGTGAGCACAGTTAGTGGAGCAAAAAGGGCAAATTATGGTGATGAGAGAAAGATTGAGTCCTTACAGTGCCTGACTTGCAGAGTATTGGATGCTCCATTTCCATTCCCTGAAACGTCGGATGTCACATTTTCAGGAATGTAAACGGATATGACATCAGTCTCCGCTCGTATATGGGCCGTGTAGCTTCTCCTGTTTACCTCTTGGAAGCTGTAAATGCATAAATTAAGAAATTTTAGCATCTGTGAAAAAATGTGTGAAATGTCTATATATAGTAACTATCACCTCTGCAAATGCCCTCCAGAAATTGATAAATGAGATGAGTTGAAACTGAATACGGGCTTCATAAATGTGATCATTATAAGAATACTCTTCTCTTTTGTCCGCATGTTACATGTCGTGCTCAGCTTAACAGTCGGTCTTTGAGAATCTAAAACCATAGCAGAAGCAAATAAAATTGCATTTTTTGTGGAAAACACTAGTTGCTTTTAGTTTTGTCTTAGAAGCTATGTTCGGGTTCGTTTGCATACCATAGAGGAACGTTACAGGAGATACAGGAGCAACAGGGGTCCCTTGTCTGGTGATCACCAAGTTCGACTGCAGGCTCACCGTAACAATAGCCATGTTCGATATATTATTGAGCTGCAAGGAAATCAAGAGAAAATCTCATTAAAAAAACTAAGGTGTTAATAGAGTTAATCTAGAGAGATTAAAATGAACCTGGTAGCCAAATCTACGCTGTCCACGGCTACTCCCATTAATGGGAACAAGTGATCCTTGATTTATATCGATGGAATTCAAGATTTCAGTAGACGAATTCATGACAGGTTCGGTGAAATACAGATATATCTTCAAGAACTTATCCATGTTAGTTGCTAATATAGTTCTAGTTTCAGTGCTTATCTGAAGCAGCCTTTCGGGTATATGAGTTCTCATATTCACAAGCACACTTCTTTTATCTGCAAAAGTCCACAATTAAAGAGAAAATGCATATTAATAATGTGAATATTAAACATGATTATACCAGAAAGGTTCTGGATCAAACTCACCAAAATGTATAACTAAACTTGAGTTATTTGTTCTTGTGAACTGGTTTCCTGCAGAGTCTGTGCAGAAATCTGTGTCCATTACGAGGATCAAGCGTCCATATCGGACTCTTTCAGACACGCTGACAACGAGAGAGTATTTCATGTTTGGCTCGATAACGTTGAGTGTGTTTGGCAAGACCTCTCCAGCACCATAAACAAGAAGCTGTTTGGCAAGAACACAATCGTGAATCATAAATTTTACAATGATTGCAAGTGAAAGGATAAAAACTGCAAACGCAACAAACATATTGAATGCTATATATCGAGTTCTATCTGACCACGTACTCACGTTGCAGGCATTTACAGAAGAGCATGTGAAACCACCAGCACAGGGTTCGCTGAAAGATATGTTCACTGAAACACGAGAAGCACTTGTGAAGTTTGTCGCTCCTGTTATGTGAGCTGTGGGTTTAACCGTGTCTGCAAAATAGAGGCACGGCTCAATTAGGTAAAATCTATGACATTTATCATTCTTCCCCTAAGGTTATCATGGCTGTGCTATCTATTGAAATACTTGAGTTCAGGAACTATGACAAATATGCAGAGTTAAATAGACATATGAAATATTATCATGATTCAAGAAAAATAGAGAGGTTGGTCGACCAACGGTCCAGTTGTAGCTTGCGCAGGCAACTCCGCGAGACCCTTCTGTGCACACCTCAAAAGAATGGTTCCCATCTAACAGTCTTGAATAGGAAATCCTTCCACCTTCACAAACTGAATGCTTGCCATGATCCAGCTGCATTTTTTTGGAAATGTCAAAATTATGAGGCAAATCCAAATAGCAGAGTTTCTCCTTTTCTTACAAAATAAGCAATTTTATCCAGCCATATGATAACTCAATTGCAGAGCATAACTGCCTAAAGTAATCAAATATGTATGGCCCAGTGACAAATCTAGTCTTCTAATCTTGCTAAAACAGGACAGCAGCTGCTTAGGTATTTCCTCTTTGCATATAGAAACTATATTATCTAACTTGTAAGAAATGATCATCTTTGCAGAAACAGACATCCTTTTATTAATTAACTCTCCACATGGTAAACCAATTTTTTTTTTATGTACTCATGCAACATATCTATCTCTATGAACAAAATTGAAACTTTGCCTCTGTGTTTTTATGATTTATGGTGCATGCACTGAACGAAATGTGAATCTTTTCAAGGAACCAGAAGATTCGAAAAGATTAGATTTTTCTTGAACTGCAAATCTTCAAAGGTGGAAATATTACATTTGAACATCATATATAGATTTGCTATATGTACATATAATCAAAAATTCCCTGTTCAAGAAGCTAAAAAGATAACACTTTTGTGTGTGTGTGTGTTTGTGTGAAACCAGAACTGACCTTGCAAGTGGTGGAGCAGTCGGAGCAAATGCTGTCGTTGCCACCCACCAAAACTTGGAAGGAGAAAGTGGAGTAATTCCTCTTGGAGATTGCATGAGGAGTCTCCAGTAATTTCACAGCCACCTCAGAGCCATCACACCACACTCCCAAGCTCAAAATCAGAAAGACCCAACAATGCAGAAGAAAGAACGAAGAAAATCTCGACCCCATTTTGCAAAACAGTTTCGAAAGATTAGAACTTTGAGGTAATATTCTACTTCATGCTAGCACAAGATTTACATGAACAATGTGTTTTCATATCAACATTGCCTGAAATTCTTCAACAACTGTCAACAGACTAGGACACACACCATAATCTACAGCAAGTAATGCAGTGTATGTGTGTGTGTGAGAGAGGGAGAGAATAAAATTAAACCAAATAGATAAAATGATGGTAGTGGTGGAGAGAGCACATGAGACTGACAGAGCAACTCAGGCTAGTCGTATTAAATGAAAACTGGGTGAAACAGTTCCATCAATTCTGATACTGAGCCATGAATGAAAGAGAGGAAAAGGAGAGAGACGTTAAATTTTCAATGCGTCCTGACGAAATTGTTGCAAACAAAGAAAGCAACACCCATTCAACAAGGACAAAAAATTGAATGAGGCCTTAGCTATTTTTGAGCCTTTCATTTACCTGTGTTTGTGAAGAATCAAGATAAGGAATTCACATCTATTTTGAATTTTTATCTATCTCAAACTTGTGTGTATTTTTCGTGTTGTTCTTTTTCTTGTATCACAGGAGCCCGCAACCCATGATATCAAAAAAAAGAAAAAAAGATAAGCAATTGGAATATATTAAATTTCACATATATCAAACTTGTGTATTTCTGTTGCTATTTATGTAACCTGGAATTTTGTGTGCAAGTTTTGATTTCTTTTAATAATTGTGTTGGAATGTTTTCTCTACATCTTGATTTCTTTCAATCTTATGGGGCTTGATCTAAAGTATCACTATACTTCCTTTAGTCTTCTTTTTTAAAAATATTTTTCTTTATACAATGGAAGAGTTTTTTGCTTCCTCGTCAGACCACATATCTGAAGCAAGGCTAAGGACCAATCTGTATTTATTTATTATATAGTTTGTAATTAGAAAATAAAATATTAATTTTTTTAAAGAACATAGCTTTCCTATCTTGGAATTATATATTTTTATTCTGATATACAATCAAAAGAACATTACTTTGACCCCTTACTTGAAATTATTTGTTAGAATATTATTTGCATGTTACAAGTGTCTTTCTGAGTGTCCATGATTGAATTTTGACTCCACTCATGATGATTTTTGTTACATTTTCAAATTACGTCTCATATTTCATATTATCAATATACATAAAGATTAAGAAAAACTCATGTAGTGCGCTCTTACTTTTTATACGATAAATTCGTACGAGTTTACCACATCATACAATATGACCACTAAACCTATACAGATTTATCAAAATATGAGCGTGATTTTCACTATGCATACACGCATGGGAGACAAGTACTATACATAATATAGATACCTATTCCTTATCCTGATCGCATGGAGGTGTATATTGATTTTTAGAACATGCATGGACATCTTTAATTAGTTTGTGGTAGGGGTGAGCATTCGGACGGTTCGGTTCAAAACCGAACCGAACCCGAAAAAAAGAAATTTTTTTAAAACCCAAACCGAACCGAATCGAACCGTTTTCTATATCTAAACCGAACCGAAATATTCGGTTTGGTTCGGTTTTAACCGAATTTAAATTATAATTAGTATAAATATTATAATATTTATAATATAATATATATATATATATATATATTATATATATACGTATATAATATTAACTAATTTAAGTATTAATAATATAAATAACATATATATATATATATATATATATAAAATAAAAATAAAAAAATTCGGGCGGTTCGTTTTGAAAACCGAATTTTTTTCCCAAACCGAAACCGAACCGAATTAATATACAAACCGAACCAAACCGTTAATTTCGGTTCGATTCGGTTCGGTTTTTCGATCCAGTTCGGTTTTTGCTCACCCCTAGTTTATGGAATATTGGGATAGATATAGAAATTAGTATTCATGGATGGGGTCTAAAAGATTAAAATTTTAATACTTATGGGGTCATGTATTTATAGAGCTACATCTGACCCAATATTGTTACTTAATTTTGAGAAGGTTTTGCTAAAATTAATTTCCAGCTATCTGAAACAATCTTATCATAGAGAATGACTTTTGTAAAATACTTATAATGCTTGTTGTTGTTGTCGCCTGAATTTAAAAATAAAATCTAAACTAAATATTGAAAGAAGATAAGAAGTTGAAAATCCACATAAAATACAACAAAGGAAAATTACATGACTTTCCTAAAGAGATAGAAGGGATGCACTTTGGATAAGCCATTTGAGGCCATCTTTTCTAAAACAATTTCCTATTTATCCTCCTATTTTTACACCACAAAAATTCGTCAACAGTTCACCAAAATTATTGGATAGTGAAAAAGACTTATTTTGTTTCAGAATTCTTAGAACATCAATCATTAGGATACAACAAATAGTTTATTCGAGACGAAAGCCTTTTTCCTCATTTTGTCACAACTCCACTAAATAAAGTATGGAAATTTTGCTTCTCGAAGAAAAGTATGGAAATTTTGCTTTAAGTTCATACAAATAAATTACTGGGATGAGAATCGGTTAATCGGATATCGGTTAACCGGAAACTAAAATCTAAAAAATCGATTATCGGTTAACTGATGATCGATTTTTTCGGTTGCGGTTCGGACATCGGTTAGTTTTTAAAAAATCGGTTATCAGGTATGATAAATTAACCGACGATTATACCCGATTAACCAAAATTAATTTAATTAATATATATATTTATCTAATTAATTATTAAATATTTAAAATTATTAAATTTTAATATTATAATTTTGGTAATTTTTTAAATTATTTCGGTTATTTTAGTTAATTTTGGTAATATTTGGTTTCTTTTGATTTAATATTCTAATTTTGATTAATTTTGGTTAATCAATAATCGACTGACTAATCGAATCAATTAATCAGTTAACCGACTAACCGATCGGTTTCGATTAAGGTTACTAAATTTATGATTTTGTTTCGATTAATAGAAATCGAACCGATTCTCGGCTATACAAATTACTAATTGTTTTCAGTTTCAATCGCTTTGAGCTATGCTAATTCCTCTTTTAAGATGATCCACATTACCTAACATCTCAAGTTTGATTTTTATCAATGATTTATACGTCAAATCCGTTGTGCCGAATTTTTACAATGCAATTTTTGTTTTGTGTGATTTTTCTACTATTACCAAAAAAAAAAAAAGAGTTATCGGTTTTCCATAGTCATACAATATATAGTAAAACATAGAACATAACAATCGGTATTTTTTTATGAACTATTTATTGTAAATATTGGAGAAAAATATATTAATAGATATCTAATGGGCTTTCACGTTGGAACCAAGCCCACAGAACTGATTAGCTTTATATAAGCTTTTAGCCTACTACTTACAAGCGACCCAAGCCCAAAATTGAGCTTGCCTACTTCAGTAAGCGACCTTTAGATGGTTCGTGTTTTGTGTTCATACCTTATGAAGATGTAGTTTTCGAGCAGCAAAGACGAGAGCTGACAATAGGTTTTTGTTGCCTCTGCACATATAGATGAAGCCAGTCTAGAATTTTGAGGATTTTTTTTTTTTTTTTGATATCATGGGAAACCCATAACCGCTTTCTTTGTGACGCACTTGAGTAAATCGCGTTCGCCTGCGATAGCGCGGAAAACATTATCTTCCTTCTGGAGGATTTTTGTTGCATTCTCACCATTATCTTCGTAATTGCAAAATAATAACATTGTCGATTTGCTATTGCATACTTTTTTTCGAAAGTACTAAAACATGTAACTAGATAAACACTCAAATATATGATACGACTAATTTTCGCAATTTCTCAACTTTTTGTCCCAGTTGATGAGAATTTGTCGATTTTGGACTGAATCAGTTGCTCCCAAACTGTCCGTGGTGGTGCAGACTAAATAGCAACAAAAATTGCATTTGCAGATGATAGATTCACCAAAACTGCAATTATCCCAACTCCACCAACGCCGGAAAAAGATTACTCATGAAAAAATACGTTCTGTGCTCTTTTGAGATTTAAGGCTTGAACATAAATAGCAGGCGACCAATGGACCCAGATTACATCTTATATAACTGGGGAATCACCCAAAACAAAAAAAATCGGAAGACGAGCAAACATTTGAGCAAATGAAAACACACCACCTCCGGGAAAAAAAGGGAAGAAAAGAGGGCGTGGAGCAGAAAAATGAAAGAACAAATAACTATGTAATTACAAACACCCATTTTGCAAGAAAAGTTGTAGACGGCTCAAGTAGAAGATATATAATCACGCAATTAATGAGATGCTCTTCTGTGATGCAAGGTTCTGTGGCGTAATTTCCCATGCTTCACTCTCGTCATTTCCCTCTAAGAACTGCAAAGATATCTCGCGGATCATCAAATCACCACAAAATGGGCACTCGCTAGCAATGGCCTCGTCCAATTGTGACCGAATCTGTAATGAAAATTGAGCAACGAAAGTGATTCAAGATGCTAAGAGAATGTAGTGTTTTAGTTAAAAGAATTTAAAGCACGTGGAGAAATCGGTGTACTGTTCTGGTCCTTTCAGGCAAAATCGAGTGGTAGGATGCACATTAAGACACAAAAAACTTCAAAATTATACTTCACACCTCAGATGCAAGAACATTACCTTATAGTTTTAGAGCATATGGTAAAGAATCATAAACCAATATGAAAATTAAAATAGACCAATTCAGTCATGCAACAACTAGCAGACCGTCATCGTCGTTAGAGTCCTTAGCTAGCAGGGGACTTTGAATAATGCATAAAATTTGAAAAAAATAACTCAGACCTTATCTCCAGGAGTCATGCTTGCTATTGGCTCTTCATCTGTTAAGCCTCCATTCATTTCCTTCCTAGGTTCATTACCCAGTAAAGTCAGCTGCTTTTGCAAATCCAATATGTATTCGGCCTGATGATCATTAAAAACAAAACAAAAGGAGAGAGAGAAATGAATTACAAATTCTGAAAAGCACTTCAGGGAACTTGAAAATTTGAACTTCAGAAGACAAATGAATGGAGTAGCTTCTCGAAAATGGTAATTTCAATTTGCCTTGCTAGTAGGACTAGATGGTAGGTCAAATAGTCTAATTTTTATATGGGAAGTGACAATCAGGATGAGCGGGTCCTTTATTGACATCTATTGATTTTAAGTGTAAACTCTGAAAAACATACTAGGTGATGGATGTGCTACATGATGGTTGCTATTGTCCAAAATTACTTTGGAATCATTAGAAGTTTATTCCAAAACTCATCTTCCAATTAAGAGAATCCAATATCTTTTGCTATCATTTCAAATACCAGATAAAATTTTGAAGTATTTAGTTCAGCCAAAAGCAAAAGCATGCAAAAGGAGTGGGTGTCCCTGAACTTACTTGAGCTTCACTAGAGCATTTAGTCACATGTGCAATCAAGCAGTTCACATGAAAGGAATGCCCACATGGAAAGACATAGAAAGGAGCCATTGATCCAACTGATGTATAGGCCCTAGCCATTCTGTAATCATCAGCTGCATTTAATATTTTTCTCCCACAAACCTGTCAACACCAATTGATGAGGAGAATCTAACCATAGGAAGAAGTACCATTTCACAGATTTTACGAACTAAATGAGAAATTTGTAGCCAATTAACAGCCAAAATCAGCACCATTTTAACATAGAACATCAAAACAGAAGCATAATCAAGAAAAGCAAGAATGACACTGTGTACAGAGCCCTGTAATTTATGCAAAAATTATTTCAGAATTTTGACCAGCAAAATCATGAAACCATTACCCCACATCCTTCATCCTTCTTAATGACAGCATATCGTTGTGCAAGGGCACTGATATCATTTCTTATGTTGTCTGCTCCATGTGTAGCATCATTCATCTCCTCTTTGAGTTTTTCAATTTGCTCATTGTAATCCTCCAACGATGAGCAAATAGCTTCCTACACTTGCAATGAAAAAGGTCAACGAAGGAAACTGACAACCCTAATTCTGGGATGATGATCATACAACAGAAAGTAATTATGAAATGGCGTATCTGGAATGAGACTAAAACAAGTTAACATGCCTTGAAATCATCTATCAATGCAAAATCTGGGAAGAAGGGTAAGATATCTTCTATTTTAAGAAGTCCATCAGTTTCCTTGAGAAATGCTATAGCCTTCCGTATGTTCTCTCTCTTTGTTCCTTTTTCTTGTTCAATGACATGCTTGGCAATCATAAGCCAAAGTTTCTTCCTCAAGTCTTCATCATCTTCAACCTTATCAGCTTCAGCCATAGCAAGCTCTGGATCAACCTATTGACATGGTGGAACTTCATAAATAGGATTACTTTACAAAATAATAATGCCTAATTTAGTTTCAAAGGGATTAGAAGTATTGACCCAGCAAATTTTGAATTGTGAATAAAATATGATACAAACACTTCATCCTAAAAGAGGGATCCTGAGATACATCGTGGAGAGCCTCAACTGTTAAAAACTTGAACTAAAATCTTGTCTTTGTCGTCATTTATTACTAAAAATATTACATGTCTAATTCAGATCAAGTACATAACTACCTGTAGAGCAAGGGCAACTGCTTCTTCGTGCATAGACATCATACTGTATATGTGGACACAGGCACGCATTCGTTTTTCCTTCAGGCAAAGACGCAAGGCATATTTTGGATCATAGAAGAACTCAGGGCCATTTAGCTGCCCCTTCCCAAACTTGCATTGGAGGAAGCGCAAAAGACTGCTTTCGTCATCCTAAAGCAAGTGAAAATAGCAAATATATTTACGAAAAATATTGAAACATTTCTCTGTATATCCTTTCAGAAATCTCCATCAAGCTAGCCTACCTGCTTGGCATACAAAGATAGCAATAAATTGTGAATGCCAGGATCCTCATTCTGCAAACGATGAACACAGTACTCCAAATATTTTATCACTTCATGTGTTTCATTCCTGCAGATAAAATATTAATAGATTGAGCGCACAGCTTCACCAAAAGACCAACAAAAATCTAATATTCAACACACTGATCACCAGTTTTCTGTTACGATGCATTTCTACTATTATAAGAATGAATTGATGATAATGTATCATTAAAATTGAACTTCAACCAGAACTCAACTAATTCATCTAAATGCATTGGATAAGCAAAGCATTAGTCCAGTCTCATCATGTAGGCAACAATCTGGTCTAGCTATAGCACAAGAGTCTCATTTCAGCCTTACGGCAATCTTACCAATTTCCCCCCTCTTCAATGTAAAAATCTTTCCTCATTCTGATAACTTTCCTCCTACGAATAGAGCTCAAACAACTCGAGTTCATTACCTTTGGAGTATGTATTGTATAATTTACTTATTCTCATCCAAAAGATGCGCTAATCAAAATCCTCTTTATCCTTCATGTTCTACTATTTTCTTCTATGTTTCATAAATGCACCAGTCATCAACTAACCCCAAGTAACTATCTCAAGATCTCATTAGATATATTCAATGAGAGTTTTAAAATTGAAAGACTGATAAAGCTAAACGTGGCCCTACAGTTACATCAAAGCAACATGATGTACAGTCTACCTAGAGTTTGTAGATCTTTTTAAACAAGCAATCAGTGAAATATAGAAAACTGCACGAGTAAACGTAATTATCACAAGGAAACAGAAAACAAGAAAAGTATGATACAACAGAGATGCATATTACTTAGCATGAGGCTCGCTTGAATATCGCATCATTGCAGGAATGAGCTTTCTTGGATTCAGGTCTTTCTTGGTCATCCAAGATTCAACAGTTTCGTACGCATCAAGCATAATAAGGTCCGGCGCAAATTTGTACTGTATAACATGCATATTACGGATAGAAGCGAGCACGTGTGCTCGATCAGATTGAGCAAAGAGGAAGAGGATGGAAAGAAGTTAAAAACTCTTGATGAACACGAGACAACAAGGAGTCTATATAAGTTCTCAATAAGTATACCTGAAGTTCTGTAGGAACATTAGGTTTCTGAAGAACTCGCAGTGCTTTCTTAGCCTCACCTAGCTACACAAATATCAAATCCCATGTAAAATTACATGGCATGAGCACTCTTTACCATGGGGATTAAGAAGATTTTTTTTTATGAGACCAATAATATGCTTCTACAAAGTAAATCAGCCATTTTCAATATATCTAAAAAGCAGCCAATGCATTAACATGCAAAATTACCATATTATTGTGATGCAAATAAGTTAAATTCAAGCTTGAGAGAAAACTTATCAGTTACACTTTTACCACACATTAATGCTTTAGCTATGAAACTTCCACAACCATAAAGTATTTCCATATCTCGAGTACATAATTTCATAAGAAACTAGTATATGCTGTGCTTCAATTGCAACCAGTTCGAAAGATGGGAGCTGGTATGATTCCTTTAAATGTTGACAACATTTATTATTTTCCCCTCAAAAGATCCCCAAGAATGAAAAGGATAAAATTAAAAAGGAGGAAACAAATAACTGAGAGGGCTGAGAAAAAGGAACAAACGTCAGATATAAGCTTTAATACTTAAATTTTTGTCTGCATATGCTTAAAATAGCTTAGTTACTGAAGAGGCCAAATTAAGAACAAGAGACTATTTGAAGGAAACATGCATAAAATCAAACCAAAATTTAATTTAGATATTAAACTGAAAAGCAACTCAGGGAAATTTTGCGTAAAAATGGAAACATGAAAAATAAAGACACGAGGGAGCATAAAAGTTGAAGCTGCCATAGAGAAATAAAGGCACCTGAATATAATGATGAACCACAATCTCATGCTCCTCTTTAAGACTAGCAAAGAATACCAATTCATCAACTCTACCATAGCTGCAAGATTTTGCAAAAGGCATGATTTAAGGAGATCGGAAGTGAATTTTAAAAAAAATGACACCACTCCAAGATAGAACAGTGCACAAAGACAAGGTTTCATATTTAATATAGTTGATATTATATAAAACAGTGGGAAGCTTTAAGATGCTATAAAAATTTTCATTATATAAAAAATCCAACCATTGCTTCTTTTTATTTAATAGAAAGAGGCTAAGCTTAACATAACAAAACAAGTATCACAAAAGGAAAGCACCTTTCTAGAAGTTCCATTGTAGTAGCCTCATCCAATACATCCTTGGAATCACTCAAAAAGGCTCGGAATTCAGTGATAATTGATTGATATTCTGAACTTGAATGGTCAGATATGGCATCATCTTCCAAAAGTAATCGATTAATCTGATAACAAAAACACAGATGTTGGAATAAATAAAGAACTCGTAAACATACTACATGCATAACGATCAAAAAGTTTGTATCTTTATGATAAACAAAAATCTCTCATAACCATAATGAATGTGAATGAACCTAACACAGAATGAACAAGATACAATATTTTAATAAAGATTGCAAAGGTGTGCATAAGACATCATTAAGCCACAGTGAAGTTAGTAACCTGCATTACTACAAAAACATTTTCCTTGAATTAGGCTGATATACACATATAAATATATATATATATATATATGTATGTATGTATGTATATATGTATGTATGTACAAGAAAAGCAAGGTCAAACTGCCAAATAATGCCCAACTAAGCTTCGCACAACTGCAAAGGCATCTACATAGACCTACGAAGAATCTTTCTTGGACCGAGCCAACGGAAAGTTATTTGTATAAGTACATATTCTAGATTCGACTTTTTTTTGGACATGTGATTTTGAACACAGAAGGCTAACCAAGTAAATAATGTCTGGAGTGAAACAATTATGTACTTTCCACCATTTCAAAACCAAGCAACATAGTCAATCCATGGTATGCCACATTAATATAAAGTCCTAATTGCAAACAAGTTTGACATTCATAAGTTCAACACCGCCATAAGAGAAACGAGAAGAAATCAAGAAGTTTATTTTTTCAGGAACCTTTAAGCAGTAGACAAACCTTATCCAAGTACAATTCAGTCAACCAGGTGGAAATCATGGTTATCTGGCATTTGTCATCCTTTGAAAAATTATCAAGCTTCCGCAATAAAAATGTCCTTACAGCATCCTGCAAAGTGAAACAAACTACTAAATCAGTAAACAGGAAACAACTCCGACAATATCTGTAAAGATGTGAAGAAGAACTCTTTTACCTGCTCGCCTATGCTAATAAACTTTAAAGTGATCTCTTCAAATGACAAGGCAAAGTTAATCTGCAGCAAATGCAGATTAGGAGTTGTGAGAATGTCAAACAATATATAAGTGCATAGCTTTCCATATGTCAGTGGATGCCCTCAGTGAAGATACCAAATAGCAAGTATGGTGGACAAAATTTTTGCATGAAAAGGACTTGGGAAAAGTTTACTAGCTTGAATTAGTTCCCTTTTTGACCAAAAGAGGGTAGAAGAATGATTTACACAATGACGAGTCTTCTTGGCTAATGCCAGTTCAAGCAAACAAAAATATGTTCTGATTACACCCTTAACAAGCTACCTGATCCTTAACACATGAAAAGTTGCTGCTCCAACAGCTATGTATCCTCACCCTAGTAACTCTACCAGTTTGATATCTAATCCCCAGAATATCTTTAAATAGATGGAACATTGCCCAGGTCATAGGAGAACGATAGACTACCTTGGCATAAAAAGAAGCTGCCCTGAGAAAATCCTTTGCAATAAAAGCATCTTCAGCCTGCATGACGATATTTGTAATCACAAAGCTCCCAGTATATGCGAGATGTAGTGGTTTCATTTTACAATTATTGATGATGGAGTTACAAATAAAAGTTTGAAACTTAGATACTTTACAGCAAACATCAGACCTGCACCAGATAAACTTGATCTCTTTGGAGAGCATCACGGCAATTTGCCAAAGCTGCACCATATTCCTTCAAGTCTAAATACACTTTCCACATGTCTCGGCCTTCATCACTCACAGAAACCTATATTAATTAACAGTATAAAATCAAGACTGAAGTCTGTTTGATGCTCGACAATGTCAAAGACAATGTGGCCAAAGTAGAACCTGAAAGATGGAATTCTGATCATATGCATAGAATAACCCGGCAGATGCATCACTGCATAAAGCTAGAACACCTCTTGAAACTGCATCAGGTGTTTGATCGAAATAAAGCTCCTCAACAATCTGTTGATTGATCCTATTAACAACCTAGAAAATGATTTGAAAATGATAGAAGAGTAAATCAAGCTAGCCAGAAATGTAGCAATAGAATGTAAAAAGGAAACAAATAAACAAGGGACATTTTAGGAGATTATTAATGAGTCTAGGCTAGAGCCAAGGAAATAAGTTATTTACTTAATTCCGAGGAAGACTAGGTGAACAAAGAACCAATGTCAACTATGCCAAAAGTATTAAGATGTCATATATTATGATTTCAGTTCTCAAAGATTGAAGTATACCTAACCTCAATATCAATTTAATAGGTTGAAACAGCTGATAAAGGAATAGTTGGGAAACCATGCAAACTTTTTTGACAAGCATAAAAGCGAGTGCCTCAATCACTTCCAATTGAATGGTGAGCTTCTCGAACTATGCTTGAAACAACAATATTTAGATATTGTCAAGCATCTAAAGATTCTTTAAAAGGGACATAAATGGAGAAACACAATAGTAGGTATGTAACAAAATGGTGAGTTACAACAACTTAAACACACTGCAAAATACAGAAAGCACCACCATCATCATCATAAATTAGCAATATCATTTATACCTCAATTATTCGAATCCTACAAAAAATTGAAAATGCTTGACATGGCACAGCGTGGTGCAAGACAACCATGTGCACTTTATTCTACAACGAGTTTGTCCTACTTCATCAGGTCACTAGGTAAGAACAGCTGCACCAATAACATCAATAAAGATGTATGTGAACACACCTTAACCTTGTTCCCAACCAGAAGAAGAAAATGGAATTCTGACACTGCCATGGAGCTAGGTTTAACCATCACACCTTCACCAATTTTAGAGTAATCCAAGAGAGCCTTGTTCTCCACAAAGTTTTGATCCCCATTTGGTGAACTAAAATCAGCTCCAAATGTTAGTAATACTGTAATAGCACATAGAAATGACAAGATTGATGCTTACTACATACTTTTAAGTAATATAAATCAGCGTATCAGAACAATAACTTGTTACTTATTAAATTCTTTTAAGGAATAAAAGTCAGAAGTCCACTTATCTACCTATGATGTGCTCCAAAATTAAGGCCACCGTGATAGATTCCTGCTCCAGACAGCCATGCAAAATGTATTGCTCTTCTCTGCTTAATAAAAAAATGAAGCTCACTGCACAAAGGGAACATTAAATTTCATCACACTTCTCAGAAGTGATACACTTGCTCATATATATTAATCAGAAGCTGACGATTACCCCCAAAAGAATTAATTTAGGACATTGATGATGAAATTTACAAAAAAAAAATCATAACTTATCTCCAAAATCTTTAAATAAATAAATAAAGTGGGATTACTGAAAAATAAATAAATAATTGCCTGCATCTTGAGACTGAACCAAGACATTACCAAACCTTTTTCGGGCAAAAGAGCAGGCGTATATTAAAACAATTGGAATTTGGCATGCACATTAAGAAAATGTATTCGTCTATATCCCCCAAGTTTCAAAAAGCGCTCAGCTACACATCAACCTCTTTACTTGGGAATATTATGGTTCTTGAAGCGATATATTTATAGGCCTAATATTCACTTCTAACACTATTGTTGACAAAAAATCATTTGATCACCTTTAAGAAATATTTACTTTTTTGTTTTGCTTTATAAATCATTTTTATATAGAAAAGATTTAGATGAATTTGCTAGTAACCATTTATATGTCATTTTCAAAGCAACATATCAATAAAATTCAGACTCCATGAACTTGCCTGTTTGGGATTTCACCAGGAAGTTCCATGAAATGAACTGCACGGTCTGCGTAGCTAACAAAAACAGACTGCACAAGAATGTAACAAAAAGGCATGATATTATTGTCAAACAGTTAGTGAATCGGTAATAGTTGTGAGCTATGGCATAGTTTACACTCCGAATGCAGAATGACGGCAGCTCTAGAAATTCAGCTCTAGAAATTGAAGGAAGAAAGTAAATTCAAACTTACTTCCAATGAACCTATTCCTGTGAAAGAATAAAGCCGAGTGGGAGTAACAGCCATCACGTAATATCTAATTCCAGCACTTGTGCCTGTTGTTTCCATCTGGAAATGAGAGGGGGGAAAAGATTAAACAAATTGCATGAGAAGGATTAGAGATTGAGACTTGAGTATATTAAACAAAACAAAATATGATCTCATGAGTGACATACCTATACATTAGTATAGTAACAAAAGCAAGAGCAAGGAGAGGGAAGAAATATAAAAGAAAAGAGAAGGCAGAAACTAACAATTTAAAATCAAAAGAAAATTATCATCACACACTGCTCAGAACCTGGAGTTTAAACTTGCACCATCATTCTAGCATTAATCTAATAAAATAAAATAATTTACCAGTGCACAATCTTTAATGCACCAACAGTGGCTTAATAATACTATAGGCTATACCAAGAACCAATGAGTTAAAATAAAGGAACAGAAACTGGGTGATAAGAAACAAAGAAAACATTACTAAAGTTAGAAGGTACAATGGAACAAGGGGCCACAAAAAGAAAAGGGACATGCTAAAACACAAAACTCCAATGCTTATCAATGTGAGATACAAGTACAGTTTCAGAATTAAAATATGGCAACTAAGCACAGTATAAGTATAACTAGAGGTCCAGAACCTGCAATCCCGTAAAAGGTTCAGCAAGTTCATTGAGTTCAAACAAAAATTTGATGTGCTTTTCCTTCTTGTCTTTCTCATCAACAGAAACTTCATAAAGTTGGCCATTTTCTGTACCGAGAATGATTTCTCTCGTGTAAGCTGCACAGGGGTGTCAAATACAAAAGAGTTGGGTCCAATATCCAGAGAGATAACATGCTAACCAAAAAAGATTTTTGTGCGTGATTACTTTACCTTCAGTAATCTGCTGCCTATTCCAGGCAACAGCATTCACCAAAAGGCCCTTCAATCTACTCAAAATACGAGGCTTCACCCACTTTGCATGTGTGTAAAATGTATCAGATGTCCCACCGCCAACTACAGTAGCAATACAATGGCTACCTCCAGGATCAACAAAAACCCTATGGATTGACTGCTCACCAGGTCTTCCGACAGAGAGATCAATATCTATCAAATGACCCCCGGTATCAATAAATAACAAATGTTTTAAAATTCTGTTACTCAAATTCAGTTTCAGGGAAAGACCATAAACAAATATGAATAAATTCACTGTTTACAGAAAGCAATACCGTGTCCTATAATAATTTAGCTGAACAGACTCCAAAACCAACATTCAATCATATGTCTGTTTAGAACAACCTCACAGCTACACTAACAAAAAAACTTAAAATTGCAATTAATCACACAAAAAAACATAGTTTAACTTGCAGCTGCATAGATAAAAACTCGGCACTTATGTGTTAAGGGATCTAAACTTCAACCAAGTATTGGTAGAAGAACTGGTACTTTGCCTTCTCTATTGTTAGATAGGAAGCCCAGGAGTTCGAAACTTGTTCCTCTTCGAGTTTATCATTTGGCTAAAAGTTCACATTTAGAAAAAACCAAACAAAAGACAGACAGAAAACAAATTTCAGTTAAATCACTAGTGATCAGGACATGGCCATTGTTTTCATCGATTTCCTACAACACTTGGAATTCCTTTACTAACAAACAACGCAGCTAAATAACTCAATTGCAGTATATAAACTAAACAGTAAGACAAACTATCTTGTACATTCCACTCGATTGCGCTTAAACTGGTATGTAATTGCATAAGACGGACACAATTTAACTCACAAATTCCTTCTAAACATCTCAAACAAACAATACAGCTTTCATTAAACCCGGGCAGATAATTTGGCAATTATCAAGGCGTTCAAATACAAAAACATCGCAACACAACAGAAACAGGTCGATAATTAAACACTCGGTTGAAGTAAGGAACCCACCAAATGAATCTCCAACGCCGAAATCATGGCGGATGACCCAACCCTTGCTGGTTCCGAGCACAATGACGTCATTGCCGGCGGCCATACACGTAATCACTCCCCGCCCCTTGGCGGCGTACCTCTCCAGTAAGTCCACCGAGAATACCTGCCGCATCGACTCCATTCTTTTTCTCCGGACACTCGGATTATTCTTTCAATCGAGTCAGACCAAAATCGACTCTCAAATTCAGCTGACAGAATTGAAATCCCGTGGCCACGACCGTGGGGATTTTGACGATTTAAATCTTTTCAGCTCGATCACTTCCTTTGATCAGTAAGGAATTCAACAGTGATAATAGCTAATTGGTTTTAATAAAGACTGAATTTATAGGTTTCTTAAGATGAAATCATGAAATACGTTAAAACTGAGATTATATATTGCTTCAACAAAAAATAAACTTCATCTTTCCACCGAAACTTGCATTTAATTATTTTTAAATCTATTTACTAAAAGTTTATATTTTATATATTTGAAACATCAATTATCTACTATTTTTTATTCTTATGATACATGCGTTATTTCATTTTTAAGAAGTTGATAATCAATTTTTTTTAATATTAGTATGAAGATGGTGAATTCTTCTAATAGTTGTTCTTTTTAAAAAATAAAATTAGAGAAATCATTTTTTTATCATTAAAGATATATTTACTTTGTATTTTCTATAAAGTCAATTTCTGAAGATAAAAACTAATTTTTATTTTTTTTATCTCACAACAATGTTTTTTTATCTTTTTTTAGATTCCACAATTATTTTATAGATATAATTATATGTATATTATAATGAAATCTATGTAAAAGTTGGTGTTATTATAGGTATATATAGGGTTGGGGAAACGGTTTTCGGTTATCGGTTATCTAGAGCGAACCGAACCGAAATCGTCTTACGTATTCGATTAACCGTATAACGCATATTCGGTTTGCGTTATAATATTTTATTTTATTTTGATTTTGGTTAACAGATAACCGAACGGTTATTAACCAAAAATCAAAAATCTTTTCTATTTTATTAATTATTTTAATTTTTATAAATCTATAAAACTAATTACTAATATTAATTAAATTTAAACCCTATTACTCTAATGTATCAAATTACTCTAATGTATCAAATTATCATTGCATGAACATGATAGTTTATTGATGGATTAATGTTGATTCTTTGATTTATTGATGGATATTGGATGAATTTTTTATGGACATTAAAATTGGAAAAGTTTACATCCGATTGTAAAGTTGTATCTTATGACATGTCGTTTCTTATAAATTCATGTAATCTCCAAACAATTTTCGATTTTTCGGTTAACAAAAAACCGAGCCGCACTAACCGATCGGTTTTGGTTAATCGAACTTAATAAACGGTTCGGTTTTGGTTATTAAATTTATGAAAATTTCGGTTCGATTAACCGAAAAAATCGGTATGGTTAACCGAATCCGAACCGTTTTCCATCCCTAGGTATATAATTGAAGAGAAATATGAAAAGAAATAAGTAAATTTTTAATAACGCATCTGGCATCAAAAATTAAATTTTGTATATTTTCCGTATTGCCCTTCACAGCAATCAATTACAGTGGTTGTTTCTATTAACACGTAGACTCACTTTCCCTTTTATTTAGCTTCTTCCTAGTTCATCCCATACAGATACAGTACCATATTTTGAAACAATTCATCCCAGTAATCTGGCGGAAGGAGCGTCTTCCACTGCCGCTGGAAGCTTTTCCCCAAAAGTTGCCTGGTAAATGAAAAGTTGAAAGAGTTTTGGAACGCATCATACATAATTAATCTCACGAGAAACCTAGGGGGAAAAAAATAAGAAATCACAGAAGATTCGATTTTAGGGGACTTTTTTGTGAAGGGTTTTCCCAATCGTCGGAGCTCCAAACTCCAGTTGCTGGTGTGGAAATTGCGAGGAGGTTGTTGCTTTATCTCCGAATTCAATCAAGCTAAGCTGCGGATTTCTAGGTATGGCTTCTGGGCCTTAGTTAAGTTTATCATTGCTTCATATATTTATTTTTGTTGCTCATTTGTTGAGGATATTACGCCCAATGAACTGGGTTGTCGATTTTATTAGAATTAATTGTTAATTATTTGTAGCTCTGACCTAAAAATATTTCCAGCCAAAAGTGACTAATGCGCGCAGTATATTGGCATGTTTAGTATTATCCATTTCTGTAAAACAAATATTGTTGGGCATGCTTCTTCCTCTATAGTTAGCTCAATCTGTACTTGGTACAGATTGTCAAAGCAGTGTAACTTACACTCTAATCTGTATTTATTGAAAACTAGGGTCTAGGTAGCTTTCAGGGCTCTAGGTTGGAGAATCATTTATTGGTTTGGTTGCAATTAATGTTGGATGATTCTTAAAACTGAAATAAAGGTAAATACTGAATTAAACCAAATTGCAATCAATTGGTTTGGTTGGTTTAATTGTATCATTAATAAATCTACACGGTGGAGTGCTCCTGCACCTTTAACTTTCCCAGCATTGATGCCTATGGCTGAAAGCAGAGAGCTCTCTTCGGTGTAGCTTTATGGAAAGTCATGCTTTGCTCACCATCTATAGACAACCAAACCAAAACTGTCAAGAAGAAGGAAAGACTGATTGAATCGTCACAACTATCTTTCTTAGTCCTAAATTTGATGGAAAGTGTGACTGTTAGGGATACAAGCAAGGAGCCTTAACTCTCCCCAAAACCATGGTTATAGGGAAAGGATTGACACTCACTTATATATCACTCCACACTTGCATGTATAGTCGATGTGGGATATCCCAGATCATAACAATACCTTCCTTCAAACCGTGCGTCCACGGACGGCCAACTCGAAGTCCTCCCCACCCATGGCTGGGTCCGCATGGGGCCCACCCAGTTGCTTGCCCACCCACGACTCCATTCGCTGTGATATCGGTCCGGCCCACCCGGAACTATTCCCGGGCCCACCCGGTTTCCGGGCCGATCAACGGTCGTCCTTCCCGCCTATGAAGCACCAATACGCACGGGAGGTAAGCGTATCTAAAAACGTATTTAATACGATACGAAAAAATACGCTCAAAATACGTATTTAATACGTATTTTTTAAAAATTATTTATTTTTATTTTAAAAATACATTTTGAATACGGTCAAATCGTTTCTTAAAAGTCAAAATCGTTACCATATGCTCTACGTCTACATTCACCTCTCAAAAAACAAACAAACGAAGAAAGCAAACCATAAATTTTGCACAAAAAAGCCTCACGATGGTCACCGCCGTCGCATGTCCTCACCGGCCGTGTGGCGCTGCACTGTCCTCACCGCCTCGGTGGGTATCGCCGCTGCCGTCGAAATTCGAACAACATCGACCTCGGCCTCCACGATGGTCACACCGTCGACACTGTCCTCACCGCCGTGATCGCCTCACCGCCTCGCTATCGCACCACCGCGCTCCCACTTTTCCTCGCTGCCTGCGCATGCGGAGTTTTCCTTCTTCATCTGCTGCGTTCCTTCCTAATTTTCATTGCCAACTTTAAGCGCTTTAGGGTTTCGGGTTTGTAATCTTTTGAATTAGTTTTATGTTATTTTGTTGGTGTTGGGCTTTTTGTATTGGGCTATATTTGTAATTCTTAATTAAGTATCTATTATTATTATTGGGCTTGATTATTGGATTGTATTTAAGAGTTTTAAGTCTTAGTTAACTATTTATTTTCTTTGTTTTAATAGTGTTTATAATTTTCATAATGTAATTATTAATAAAATATAAAAATATAAACGTATTTTGAACGTATTTGTATTTGGATTTTTCAAAGATTGACGTATTTTCGTATTCGTATCGTATCGTATTTCGTATTCGTATTGGTGCTTCTTAGCTTCCCGCAGACATACGATCCGGCAGGTCGGACCATTGTTAGGGATACAAGCAAGGAGCCCTAACTCTTTCCAAAACCATGGTTATAGGGAAATGATTGACACTCACTTATATACCACTCCACACTTGCATGTGTAGTCGATGTGGGATATCCCACATCATAACAGTGACCCGATGATACAACGAGTCATTTCTCATGACAGAATCTGGTGCGAAATTAAATCCTCGTCTCAAAATTTGGTGAAAAAAGAACAGAGATTGGGGAGGGGGGGAGAGATAGCTCGTACTATAGTATGTGCGTGCAATAATTGAAAGTGGGCAAGGAGAATTCAAACATGGCGATAAGATGGATTGGTGGGTGGTGTTGGTGGAGGTAGTTGAGACGAATATTTACATAAAACTTGGGTCAGTTTAGTTTGACCGTTTATTTTATTTTCTATTTTTTTGTGACAGAAAACATGTATCAATTTATCTCCAAAAGCAAAGCGAACACATTGGTTTAGTTTGATTTTTCAAATCCGGCTCAACTTCTCACCCTTATGGCTGTGGGTTGCACTAATCGTGGGCTAATATCTCTAGTTGGTCTGATGATAAAAAGTTGTATTTGTTTCCTCTCGAGGGTATGTCTTCCCTTTATTTTGATTTACTGAGCAAGGCTCAACTCCTTTTTTATACAGCAAAATGTAGTTTCAGTGCTTTTGCTTTACTACTTGTATTGAGATTATTTATCTAACAATTTTGGGCTAGACTAGGAGCAAGTATTATTTGCTTGGATAGAGCGACGTTCCTCTTTTCTACATTTGGAGCATGACCCTTGTGCTAATATGGATAATAGAAGACTTGAATAGTGCATTTGTTATTATTAAAGTTTTCTTGTAGTTGCAAGGACTAGTCTAGAAAAAGGTTATCTATGAAATCTATGTAATTTTATAAAGGAACGTTTAAAGTGGATCCACCGTCATTGAACCAAAGTTGGTACCCACAACGGTAATTTTTGTTGTACTCTGTGTAAACCCCCACTCCTGTACAATAGCTCACAAACCATATCAAAAGGTAAATTACACTTGGAGAAACAAGAGGCATTATCAAACCTCAAACTTTTTGCTTCAGGAATACTCACTTCATTACTAGGCCACCCCAAAGGGATAAGGTTGTTGTTTTACGGAACCATGAATGAGTGGTTCCCGAGCTGTGATTGGGTCTAGCCACGACCTTACAAATAAGTTTACATGGGAATAAAATTCCTTTTCATTGCTTTGGATTCAACCTTTATTGCAAAAAAAAAAGAGAACGAATGCATAATAGTTGTTGGTGGAGCTTGTTTCGTTCTTCTCACATTGAACTTTTACTGTTACAAAATCTATTTGATTGTAATGGTCCATGCAGTTGACATCTGACCATTAGCATGATTGTTTTAATCATTTTTTTCTAACAATGAAACATTAATTTTGATTGAATCTTCTCTATTAGTTGTTTCTTTTTTTCTTTGGAGGAGGGGGATCAACTTGAATTTAGTCATCATTGCCATTGCCGCCACCTTGCATCACATCCAACCCCACCAGTCCACCACTGACCATAACACTCGTTATTCATCTCATATCTTTCACCATACTGACCACAACACCCAAAACTAAATAAATAAAATTAAATAAATCCCTCAACATCTCTCTAACTTTCATCGCTCAGTCCTTTTCTCTCTAATTCTATGTTGAAACCAAGAATCTCTTTGCTCCATGGCTTAGCTTAGTTGGTTAAGATACAGTTGATTTGGATGAAAGACCAAGAGTCGAGTCCTAGCAGCCTCAGTGGGGGAGTTTCATCATCTTTAGGTGGCTCCTTGAGAGCATTAAGCTCTGATCCTCTTAGTTACTTAACCACTGAGTTACCGTGATTTATTCCTTCAAATTTTCATGAGGTTGGTGTGTGGGGCTCCCAGTGTAGAGATTCCCCTTTTTGGAGCAAGAATCTCTCTTATTCCTTTTACTTCTCTGGTGGAAGGACTCACCAATCTACCACTACCGCCGCCTCCAACCCTTTATCTTCCTTATTCTCGGCCGACCGGCCATCAACAAAGTAGCCACCACTACCCACCCTCGCTAGCACGAATGCTCCCTGCATCACGGACTTCTGCTCGTCGCTCTCTTCTCAGCCTCAACCAAACAGCATCAAGAAGTCCTAATTCTATTTATTTTTCTTCGCAAGCATGCTAAATATGGTTTATCCTATTTCGTTTTTGTGAGCTACACAACACCATCATTTCAGACAAATTGAAACGCATTTCTATTCCACACCTGCTCTCCTCCAAAAGTACTTATTTGAAATATTGGAAACGACTCCTGGCATTGCATTTCATTTTCATCTCCATTAATTTTTTAAAACTGATATCCTAACTTCCTTTACATGATTTAAAAGGTTGTTTCTGCTCACTATATGTTCCCCTTTTCTAGTAATGCATAAAAATGTCTACTACTAACTAATTTTCAAGTTAGATTACAGAATATATTTCTGTGTTGTTGCATCTATAATTTGGTCTTATGTCTGCACCTTCAGTTTTGGTTAAATTTTGTCATCTTTTCTTGATCTATTCTATTCCTTCAAGTTCTGCTTTGCCTCCTACGACTTACCCCGTTAGTAAATGTAAATCTACAAAATTTCTTGGTATATTTGGTAACTGATTAGCTTGTGTTTCAGTTTTCCAGTCCATAAGATGAGTTCCATGAACTTAAATAGCAACCACGGTCTTGGAGAGCCTGGCATGAAAGCTGTTAAACTGGAGCAAGATATAATCGGAAGACCTTTGCAAGATAATGAGGCCCCAAAATTTCTTTCAATCGGTCGTGAAGAATCCAATTCACTTATTAGAAGGCCCAAAACTGAAAATAATAGAAGATCGACTCTTTTAAGTGCTCCAAATAGTGTCCCGGGCCTTGAGTGCCCTCCAATTGATGATTCAAGCTTTTGCTTGACATCATCAATATCTCCCGCCCCCATTTGTCGACAGTTCTGGAGAGCTGGAAACTATGAAGACAGCCTTATTTCTAAGACAGCATGTCAAAGTACTTTTCCATCTGATAATCTAAGTTGATCTTGATTTCAGATTTATCTTAACACTAAATGGGAAGTGCAGCACCCAAAAGGGTTTAAAACTTATGCACTTGTCTGCATACTTATGGTTTTAATAACTCATGAATTGCATTGAGGATGATATAGTCGTTATATGACCTTTACTTGGTAATCATGGACATTTTATTTGATTGGCAGATTGCACAGGCTATCTTCATATTCACCCCAAGTTTCTTCACTCTAATGCTACTTCTCATAAGTGGGTCTTTGGTGGTATGTATCTTGATAGTTTGATATAGTTCCCTATCTCGGCTTAGTTATATCATATTGAACATCTTGCATATTCTCATTCCTCTTATACTTGTCCCATGTTAACAGCTGTGGCAGAATTGCTTGATAATTCCATTGACGAGGTAATCTTTTACCTATCATTGTTTTATTTTTCTTCTTTACGTTGTCATGTTTTATTAGGATGAGTAACCTTTAAACTAGATTATTGGTTGTTGTATTTACTACCTATAATATTGTTTGCTTCAAGCAATAATTTTTTTAATGATTTACTGAAGTTCTTAACATTATATTAGTTTTTTCTTCCTCTTCACTGCTTGATGCATATTCATGCTGCTGCATGATTATATTTTCATCTTTGTCTGCAACCAACTTTGCTTGTCTTTTACTTTCTGGTCAGATAAATTAGCATGCTCGTAGATTCTGCATCTCCCTTTTGTTGAGAGATTAGATTCATATTGTATGTCAACATAATACACATTTTAGGGAGACCATGTATGAAAGCCTGCTAATCCCTTAGATAGTGTTTACTTTGCATGATTAGGTTGGATAGATAAAATTAATCCAACCTAATCAAGTGTTTACTTTTAAGGATTAATATTTGAGGATATCTCAAAGCCCGGGATTATTTTAATCCTTTGAATTGGTCTTCATTAATTTTAATCCAACCAATATAGGTAGGATTGAAATAATCCTCCAAATAAAAGGAGAATTATTTATCCAAATTTTAATCCTTCACTAATCACTAATGTAGTAAACAAAGGATTATAGATAAAGATTATCTTATCACACATTTAATCCATCAAATAGTCAATCCTTTAAAATGTTAATCATGAAAAGTAAACACTCCATTAATGCACTTGCCTGTAGTGAGAAAGATGAAGCATCAGCTCAATATAGGTTGTAAATTACTTTGACTTGCCACATGGAGATGGAGTATCTTGTGCAGTTACAGTTTTAATTTTATCAGCAGGCATGATCATCACTTATGTAATAAAGTGATATTATGATTTATATTGATTTTGTATTCCACATCTCATTTATGGATAGATACAAAATGGGGCCACCTTTGTTTGCGTGGATAAGATCTTAAATCCCAGGAATGGAACTACAGCTTTGTTAATTCAAGGTACTTAATATCTCAAACTCAAAACTTATATGAAAAAAACCTGAACTGTTTAGCAATTACAATGGTCTATGTTCACACCTTGCACTTGGTAAGAATGATGTGTATTTGTAATTTTACTTCTCTACTATTAGATGATGGTGGTGGAATGAACCCTGAAGCAATGCGGCGTTGCATTAGTTTTGGGTTTTCAGATAAGCATTCAAAAACTGCAATTGGACAATGTGAGTTTGAAAATTTTCTTTTTTATTTCTTCATTATGAAAGTAAGATGTTGACTTAAAGCTTTTCAGATGGAAATGGGTTTAAGACCAGTTCTATGAGACTCGGGGCTGATGTTGTTGTCTTTAGCCGCTCCATGAGGGACAGGTTTCTTTGCTTTCTTTGTTTAAGACTCATCATTATCATTATTATCTTCTCTACATGGTCACTCTTCATTTCTCGTTTATTTGTCCAAAAACCTTCAGGCACACCTTCTGTATGTGGATTTGTATATATGTATATTTGCTTTTGTTTTTCTACCCATGAAACAGACTTTATGGATACTACCATGTCCTGAAGGGATTGGATCTAGTCTATTCCTTTGTCTAAATACTAGAGTTTCTAGTATATGGTGTTAGTAGGAGTCTAATTTCATTACACTGCCCATTTTTTAGATAATACAAAATCAAGACAATGAAAAAAGTATCATTCCTGAGACCTCAACGCAGTTAAAACTGAAAGATACAATTCGAATATGTGATTAAACCAGATAGAAAAATTGTTTTGAAGTTGTTGTTTTCAGATTCACTGAACCATCCTGAAACCCTATCCCACTCTTCTTCTTGACATCCCTCTTGATCCTAACTGATTTCTATTTGTTTTTATTCTAAAATATTTTCTTTTAATATTTAATATTCAAAATTGTTAAGCAAATAAATTATCTAGAGAAGCTTGATTTTGACTATAAAAATATGTTTGCATTTGTTTGCTGATTTTGACTATAAAAATATGTTTATTAATTTATTTGCATTTATTTGCTGATTTTGACTATAAAAATATGTTTATTACTTTTCTTTTCTCAACCAGGAAATTGACCCAAAGTGTAGGTCTGCTATCTTATACATTTTTAATGCAAACAGGCCAGGATAGAATAGTTGTCCCACTGGTGAGTGTTTAGTTCTGGGCTAAAGTTGTAATTTGATATAAATGTTTACAGGACTTCTAGTTGTAGAGTTTTCTTTGGAAGAAAATTTGTTTGGGGTTAAGTGTTTAGAAAATTGAATCCTTTTTTCCTTTTATTGTGGTGCATCTTTTATGAAATTTATGCTTGAAATTTGGTCAAAAGTATCTCATTCAAGACCTTCTGAGAGTAATTTTCAGTGCATAGGTAGGATTAATAAATACACACTGAAGATTATTATAAGATTTAGTTGACCGGATGACATATTTCTGTAATGGAACTGTGGTTGTAAAATATGATTTATTATTTGCTTCTCAGATCAGTACTGAATATTGAAATATCAATGACTAATAGTGATTGTTCTAAAACTCAACATCAAAATAACTTTATAAGAAATATTTAGTTTCATTTCGACTCTTGCAGTTGTTCTTTGCATGCTCTAAAAGAAAATTTTCTAGTGATGTTGATAGAGATGTGAAATGTTCTGGCCATGTGTTCTTGGGTCAGAGATGTTCCACGATTTCTGTCAGGATCTCCTGCTTGGGGACCCTATTTAAAACTTACTGTAGTGGCTGTATTATTTACTTTTTAACTTTCTCTCTTATACTTGAACATTCTCCTTTCTCAAAACCAAGATTGTATTTCTTTTTCTTGAAGCTGCTTATTTCTCAGATTTAATATGTGCTAAACATGCTTTAAAGGTCAGGTTCTCTTTGCATTGCAGGTTGATTATGAGTTTGATTCACATACGGGGACATGGAATTCATTCCACGATGAACAACATCTAAATAATAATCTTTCCATCCTCTTAAAGTGGTCTCCATTTACAACAGAGGCTGAACTTTTGAAGCAAGTAGGTAGAACATCCAAGGAACTGATGCAATACCACTTTTTGTGCTAACCTTCCATCTTGCTGTTTGTTTTTTTAGAAATACGTTCTCAATATCTTTGTGTCCTCCATTGGTTTAATAGTATTATCATCTTTAATATTAACTATTTGGTCTCCTTTTCTTTCTATGTTGCAGTGTGATGACATCGGCCCTCATGGTACCAAGATAATAGTCTACAATTTATGGCATAACGATGATGGAAAAATGGAGCTCGACTTTGAATCAGACCCGGAGGTTTGTGTTGACTGCTACATATCGTGATAGGATTTATGGCAGTGAATCAGTTCCTTTTTCTCTTTTCTTACTAGGTAATATTGTACAAGAATTTTTTTTCATAATCATCCTCATTGAGTTTTATATATCAGGATATTCGTCTCTGTTGGAACACTAGCGATACAGACAAAATTTCACCTCAGCTGAAAGCAAATGAACAGCATCTTGCTAATCGTCTTAAGTATTCACTTCGTGTAAGTTTGTGCCAGATATGTGTGTATTTGCACCAATCTGTAAATTCTGATACTTGGCCTTCTTTTTCCTGCAGGCATATTTATCTATTTTATACTTGCAATTTCCTGTGGACTTTTACATAGTATTGCGTGGACGAGTTATTGAGTATCACAACATTGCAAATGATCTCAAGTTTCCGGAATTCATACTGTACAAACCTCAGCATGTCGAGGTATAGATTTATTTCCCAAATATCATGGTGATACATAAGTTAGTGGTGCATATATTGTACATGTTTGTAATAGAGATACTAGAGACAGTAAGCAGGGTCAGACTACTCAAAGAAATGGTTTTGCATTGGCCTTCTACTCAACTAGCTGAATAGCACATGCAACACACATAACAATTATGAATTTTAAATAATATTATATAATAGTCAATAGATATAATTTATTTCAATACTGAAAGTTTAGATACGACAAGATTCTTATCTGATATCAGATAAATAAGTAAAGATATTATAGGTATATCAAAATTTGAATTAATTTATGAATTTTCTTGTAAATGTAATATACCAAATTGAACCATTGCCCTTAAATTAAATATATAATAGGAATATAATAGGCAAATCAAATTTCATAAAAGAAAACTCTTTTTTAAATTAGTAATAGATAATCATCTCTCTCTGGTTACTTTTTAGCCTGTGATTGGGTTGGCCATTGGAGATATGTCATCCTTGCTTTACTGATTGCAGGGTTCGGTCATCACAACGATTGGCTTCCTGAAGGAAGCTCCAGCTGTGAACTTACATGGTTTTAATGTCTACCACAAGAATAGACTGATACTGGTGACTACTTCTACTGAATTCATCAATCTTTAGATGTTGCCACTACCACGAATACAATTAAAATGAATTTTAGCAAGTATAGTGCAGGGTCTTCCTAAGACAAATAAGCCATTTTAGATGATAACACTATTTCATTTGATTATTTCTGACCTCGTAATATCTGATAGGCAAAGTTTAACAATTCATTCTCCACTTACCCTGTCGGACTAGCATAGCTTTACCAACAGTCAGTCCTGCATCCATCTAGACTTCTTATGAATTCTTGAAATCGCTCCTTTTTACATCCTTTTCGCATTTGCAGTGAAAGATCCCTAATACTGATTTCACGCTGGTGAAATCACTTCTCAGCTTGCTATTTGTTGTGCACTTGATGATGTTTGAGTTTATTCTCTCACTTACTAAAAATGCTGCATCACTACATATATGTAAGTATTAAATCAGTGTTTGGTTATTGTGGCTAAGATATTATTAATCTGGCTACAAAAGTACTTTGGCATGGATAAAAAAAAATTGCAATTCTTTTCATAGTTTTGTGCATGTACTGTTTTTATAAAGATGGTTTGATTTGTGATAGTAATAATCTGGTTAAGTCTTTCATTAGTTCAATATTGGTGCAGGTGCTGTTACCTTCCCCCCCCCCCACCCCCCAACACACACACACACACCCAAAGAAAAATAAAAGAAATTAATAGATAAAATAAGAAATATTGTTATTTTTACCTACACACATTTATAATCCGTTTTTGTCTCTCTTTTGCAGCCATTTTGGCATGTTGTAACCTCTTCTAATAGCAGAGGCAGAGGGGTTGTTGGTACGAGTTTTGTATATTGCCGTATATTTTGTATCTTTGTCCCAAATTGCATAAACTGATGCTACACAACTTCCTCTTGGCATGGTAGGGGTTTTGGAAGCAAACTTTATTGAGCCTACTCACAATAAACAAGACTTCGAGAAAACTCCTGTTTTCCAAAAACTCGAAGCCCGCCTGAAAGAGATGACACTAGAATACTGGTTAGTAATTTTACAGGTTTTTATATAAACTAGTAGAATGGTGTGTGCCTCGCATATAAAAGTCAAGATTTCTAGATGCAAAAGGATATTATCTTATATCAAATAAATAAAACCTATATATATATAGGGGTTGGATCCATTGAGAATTCATCTTTTTTTAGAACTATGCATACACGTAAAAAGTTGATGAACAAAATCTATAAAGTAATGCACAACGAAAACATTCTAAAATTGTTGCACAACAAAATAATTTTAGAAAGTTTTCGTTGTGCACAACTTTATACCGTTTTGTGCATCATTACACGTCTTATGCATGGTTCGTAGAGTTCGTAAAAAAGATGTGGTTCTCATTTGATCAACTCCCTAGAGAACCACATCTTTTTTGCGAACTCTGCGAACCATGCATAAGACGTTAAAGATGATGCACAGAACGGTATAAAGTTGTGCATAACGAAAACTTTCTAAAATTGTTGTGTTGTGCAACAATTTTAGAATGTTTTCGTTGTGAATAACTTTATAGATTTTAGTCATCAACTTTATACGTCTGTGTATAGTTCTAAAAAAGGATGAGTTCTCACTGGATCCAACCCCTATATATATATACCTATATAGGGAGTGGATCAAATGAGAACCACATCTTTTTTGTGAACCATGCATAGGACGTTAAAGATTATGCACAAAACGGTATAAAGTTGTACATAACAAAAACTTTCTAAAATTATTTTGTTGTGCAACAATTTTAGAATGTTTTCGTTGTGCACAACTTTATAGATTTTATTCATCAACTTTATACGTATGTGCATAGTTCTCATTGGATCCAACCCCTATATATATATATATATTAAAACTATCCCCATAGAAATTGAAATGTGTATATAAAAATTTGTAAGAATAAAACCTTTTTATAATAGTATAATAGATTAGTATGAATAATCCTGTCCTTGATGGCACATGCCTAAGATACTATGATATTCTGCTCTGACAGGGATTACCATTGTGGACTCATTGGCTACCAAGTTCAGAAAAACCCTCGACCAATGGCACATCAAGCCAAACCTAATTCTAAGTCAGATCATCGACCTGGTATATATCAACCCGTTGTGCCGACTAAGGATCCATCAGGTGCTATTGGAGTAGAAGCATCTTTGGCAGCTGGAGTTAGACTAGAAGAAGTATCTGGAATCTCTTCACCGTCCTTCCATCAAAACATAGAGGGTAAGAACTCAGAATATGTTGATGTTTGAGCCTTCCTCATATCTTTAAATCTCTTTACTAAAGTATGTCAGCTAAGGTAACGTATGATTTCTAAAGCTCGTTCTGCACTGAAATTACGCAGGAGCAACTCTTAAAAGGAAAAGACACGAGCAAGTTGTGGAGCATGATAGGACGAGTAGGAATGGAGGTACAGGTTGGAGACCTGTTGATATTGCTCACGGTGGAGATGTACTACAGGTGCTTTTGTCATTTATGATAATTAACTTTCCCCGTAGCATATATGCAAGCTCACTTCTTATTGGGTAACAACTTCTAGAACCTCTGTAGACGATAACAGTTTGGTAGTGGCCATTTACACACATACCCACAACTCTTCTTGTTTATGGCTTAGTGTTTCGTATTTCTATAACAAAGCCATCCCAACTTGTAAAAAACTTGATGCTATTTGTTATTTCCTTGATGCAGCATGCTACCAATCCTGCCAGACAGTTGCAAGACAAAGCAGCCGCTAAGATAATTCAACAAAACCAAAAGCTCCGTGCTCAGTAAGTCTTGTATTATAGATCTAGTATACTTGTTAACTATGACAAACAGCTTTATGTGAAAACCTATGAAAACAAACAAAAACTGTCAAAGGCGACTCCGAATTCTCTCCCACAATGAATGATAATAAGTTATGTGCTTGTTTGTTCATAATGTATAGACCTACTCTTACACATTTGTGCATCTGTCTGTACTCAGATGCAAGGAATACGAGGAGATAGACAGAGAGCTCAATCTCAAGGTATCGATGTTTTGCAGTATCGATGTTTTCCATATATGTTTGGAACCTATTTTGTTCATTGGTTACATGAAAATGGATTTTGGTCTAAAGGTCTTGACCCTAATACTATATAGGCAGAAAAAAATCTGAGCATTTGGGCCAAGATGGACTTTAGTTTGAGTATTTTGTCTTTAAATTTTATGTAAATATTCTCATAGAGTCGACATCATATAAATTTTCTGCACATGAAACTACAGATTTATATTTTATATATATATTATCCCCTCAAAGTAGAGTTTTTTGTGCTTTTCTATACAGATTACAAAACTGAGGGCCGAAATACAAGAAGCGCGTCGCGAGTACGCTCGCATGCTGCTGGAATCGGAAGTGTTGGAGAAAGTGACAAAGGGCAATAGGGAACCGAGACATGTCTGATCGTCTCGCTCTCTCTCTATATATATGTACATATATATATTTGGAAATATTTAGTGCTCTTATTTTATTTTGCCTTTTATCTCTGTAGTTTTAATGCCCATCAATAAGTATGGTAAATATCGTTAATTTCTGTAGAATATATAGGTGTATTGTATCCCATTTCATATGATAATATTTTATTAATAAAATATTATCATGTGAGAGTGGATTTAATACATCTACATGTTCTATAGAATTTTCCGTAAATAGCTCGCCTCATTTTCCCTTTTCTTACCATAAAAATGATCCTAATCGATGCTGGACAGTAAACGCAAAGGCTGCAGTCGCCCATTTTTTCAATAAATCGGTGACACTATGATAATTCCCACCGTGTGTGTGTGATCTACGACAAAGTATGCTAGTTGCACCAACTTCTTTGAATGTCAAGAAAGATAGTATTAACACTAAGGCAGTTAGGTTTTATCAGTTAAAATGTCTTTGTTCAAATGGTTAGTTAGGTTTTGTCAGTTAAAATGTTATTCATGATAATTTTGTTCAAAGTGGGTTTTTGTAATCCATTACTTTATGTGGATTACAAATCTACTTAATTGTGGAGCTTAAAAATAATCAAAACAAAATAGACGTCTTCTCACATGGAATCGATTCCTTTTTTTCGTGCTACATTAACGCCTCTTGACAATGACAAAATTCGATTTCAGTTCGATTTGAATTTCAGATGTGATCCACCCAAAATCATACATGTTTATTATTGTTTTGCAAAATTGAAGTTTTCGATCGCAACAAATTAATTCAAGAAATTGAATTAATTTGTTGTTCCGATCGATCAATGAAGTTTCGGTCGAGGAAGACTTCTTTTGATCGATTAAAACACGGTCGAGTAAGGATCGTTGTTCCGATCGACGGGAAGAAGCCTTCCTCGAATGGAAACTTCAATTGTCGATTGAAACAACAAATTAATTCAATTTCTTGAATTAATTTGTTGTTCGATCAAAATTGAAGTTTCCGGTCAATGAAATGATATGTTTCCGGTCAAAATGATTAATATCAACATAAATTGATGATTAAATTCCAAACAGACGTATTATCCATGATAATTTTGCAATCCTAATCGAAAATGGATGTTTCAGATTAGTATTAAATTCAATGATTAGTAATTAATATCAACATAAATGAATCAATACCAAACGATATCGTAATACTACACGTCATTTGGAACTCAGCTGATTCCGGTCGAGTCAAGTTCTTCCCTCCTCAACTGAAAATTATGCATAAATATAAATACTAAATCAGCAAAATATTTCGAATTCCAAAACGTAGTAAAAAAAAGTAACTACCTAATTGTGGAGCTTAGCTATTTAAATTTGATGACAAATACATTAATATAAATATAAATTCAAGGGGGAAAATGAAAATTTTACCATTATGCCTTTTGCAGAGCTCGCCTGTTTCGCCATTATGATTATACCCAGCAAAATCTAAAATTTTCACTGCCAAAAAAATACCAAGTTTATTATTTTTAAAAGCGTATGAAAGAAGCATACGGAGTATATACGGTTACATACCATCTGAATCAAAGCCGGCGAGGGTGACCAAAAGCTATAAAATTTGAAAAAAAAAATCAATTGTTTTAAATCTTACTATTCTCTCTGTCCCATTCAAGACGGTCTATTTCTTTTCGTCACGATTATTTAGTAGAAGAGTATAAAGTGATTAAATTGATAAAAAGTAAAAAGGTTTCATAATTTTTGAAAAAATAATTATTTTCTAAAAATGAAACATGAGATTTTAACCTATAGGTGAAGGCGAATAGGATTATATAATTTGAGATCTTTTAACCACAAACAAATACCAAACCAAAAGAAGAAGGGTTGATTGCTTATCAAAGCACGATTTTAATTTATTTTGCAATTTTAACAAGATCTGACGCTGCGATAATGCAACTATTTATCAATTTCTTGCAGAATTGACACTTTCAGTTTTTCTCAATCACTGTTAAATCATACTATTACCGCGAACTTTTTTATTTTCATTTAAATTGAAAATCTTTTACAATTTTATTTACTAGATTGTATGCAAAGTTAATGTGTGTAAAATTTATGATAAGTGCTTAATCTTACTAATTAAATGTTTACTGAAATTTTAATTACGGAAAACTTAAACCGCACGGCCTCACGATTCCCATGCAAAACCTTGATTTTAAAGCAAAATGTATATATAGGAAAAATACATAATTTTAGCCCAATAGATTAATTTTGTGATAGTTTTAACTTAATAAATCAATAATATCTCAATCAAGTTTAATAAACTGAATATTATGACTATTTTATTCCGTACGTAAGTGATTTTCCAGCACTGAAAAGCACATTGACATCGAAAATGAAATGTAGCATGTAATCATTTCCTACGTCATTTCTAATTTTGCTTTCCATATCATTTTTTATGCCGATTGTGCTTTTCAGCGCCAAAAATCATTTACATGCTAAAATTATTATAAATTCAATTTTTAAATTTAATTGAGGTATTGTTAATTAATTTATTAAGTTAAAATTGCCATATAATCAATTTATTAAGCTATGATGATAATTTTTTCTAATATATATCTAGATATATACTCTCTCCGTCCATTCAAAGTGGTCTGTATTTTTTTTTGGTTATCCCATCGAAGATGATCTGTTTCTTTTTTAAGAAATAATTATCTATTCAAAACTTATGGGTCCTATTTATTTTTATTAATTTAATTACTTTATATCATTTTCCTAAATAACTATGTAGAAAAGAAATGAATCGTCTTGAATGTGAAAAAATGAGCATTTATGTGTACAATACAGGCTATATAGCAGAGCACTTGCTCAAATCTAATAGGTAAGCTCGAGCAACAAATAAACATATAATCTATTTATTATAGTATATATCTTTTTTTTTGTCAATTAATACAGAAACTTTAAAGGCTGTATCACGGTGGATTCGAATCAAACCTTATATATATGTATATAATATTATTTATTTATTTATAATTATAATTTAATATATCAATATCCTTAACTACTCTACTCACAATATATAATATTTGTAAAATATATTACACACAAATATATATCTATATATATATATTTATGTGTGTACAATACAGGCTATACAGCATAGCACTTACTCAAATCTAATAGATAAGCTCGAGCAACAAATAAACACACAAAATATAGCTGTTACATATAATGGTAATCAATGTACGGGCAGGCCAAGTTGGCTGCCCTGTCGGAAACAACTCCTTGCCCGTTTGCCCCTAAATTTAAGCAACAATATTTTTATAGTATCTTTCACCATATCCCGATGCATTTCACCGCTATAAAATGCCCAAAAAAAGCCCTACATGAAATCACTTCTTCCATCTTCTCAGCCTCCTCTTTATTTCCCTTTTTGGCATCTTATTACATTTTCTTTATATATTCTTCTTCGGCCATTTCCTTTTTTTTTATGTTTGAAGTTCTATATTTTTCTAAGTAACCTTCTATAGTATGTGTTGGTTTTATTTTTTTATTTTTTTATTTTTTTTGATCATCGAAAACCCGTGCGAATCACTTCCATCCGGTTGCTAAATATTTCATGAGCAAACCCCATATTTTGCACAAATTGAATAGCCTTTAAAATTAATTTTAATTTTAATTTTGAGGAGGTTGGAATAATGTGCGAATCACTTCCATCCGGTTGCTAAATATTTCATGAGCAATACGGCCATATTTTGCACAAATTGAATAGTGTTAATGGCTCATTTAATTTTATATTTTTGTGCCATTGATTTGCTGTTTTCAAGGGTTGGTGTGATAATTAATTTCCACATAACTTTTCTTGGAGTTGTCAGCAAACATTTTCTATTTAATGTGGTTTTCATAGAAAAATTAGTGTGAAAACTAGAGAAGGAAATGCCGAATTTGAAGGCAATTAGAATAATTGAGTACATAAATTAAAATCTTGCGGCTTAAACAAGGGCATAAATATTATTAATGTATCTATAATGATTGAGAGAAATAATCTGTATATAATGTCTACGCTATAGTTGTTGATGGCTTATTAGATTATATTTAATTATATATATTATATATCATAAGATTTATAATTTATAGGATAGAATGTCACTGTTTAATGATTTGGGCCGACAAGTTTATTTGCACGAATAATTTGTCTCGCTTAGCTGAATCTAAAATTGAGATACATATATTTAGCTCATACATATATACTTCTATATCACTTAAATTTCAAATTATTTTGGTATTATTTATTACATTTTGAATTATTTAAAATGTTTTTTAAATTATATTATATCACCTATCAATTTTTCAGTTTGGACAATTTGACGTAGTTCATTGGATTGCATAGTGTATTTAACAACTTTTACAAAAAAAAACATACATTACACAAATGAATTTGTTATTTAACATTTTTTTTAAAAGTTACATTTACCCATAATTATATAGATATATTTTTTCTCCTTAGATTGAAAACTGTAGTGTCAACATGAGTAAATGATGATCACTTTTTTTTTTGGGTATCGTGGGAATCTTCAGCCGCTATCAACGGTGTACATTGAGTAAATCATATGTTCCTGTGTGATATCCTGAAAAACTATACAATATAAGTAAATTATACTTGAAAAATCATGTGTAACTGGTTCAAACTCATAAAAGCGTTTGGTTTGGTTCGAACATGTGACCTATTGACCATATAAACCCACGTTAAATAGCAGAAATAGGGAAATAAAAGGCAAAATAAATCTCTATACAGCCTAAACTCTATACGCCATGAAAGAACTATGCATAATGCATTCTTCGTTACACATGCATGCTAAACACACACAAAAAACGAGTAATTTACAACAACAACAAAAAATCCTACGATCTTCGAAAAAATTGAATCTTGCAGACACAAAAACCTAGAACTATAAATTTAGGTATCATGTGATCAAGAAGAAGAAGCAAAGCACTCAGATTGTTCCTCACTTCTTAGCTGAAACTGAGCTCCACTTGAACTGAAAAATGCGCGTCGTATCAGAAATCTGCTTAGCTCGCGATGGAACCAACGCCATTGAATTCGAGTTCCAGAACTGATGGTCGCTGCTCTTAACTATCTCCTCCCCATAAACCCAATCCTCCTCCTCTTTCTTCTGCTCGAACCCGCCCTTCTTGGAGCAAGAAACCGCCATCTTCCACCAATTCCACCATATCCTTAGCATGATATACATCAAGAACAGACATATCAAAGTGGAGGTAAACACAATCGCCACTATGATCCCAACAACTTGGGATTCCGATAACCATTTCCTCGCGTGCAGCGATGACTCCGAGCAATTAGCCAATGGTGGGCCGCATAAATCATCATTGCCAAGAAAAGAACTTAATGGAAATCCTGCAAAAGTTGAGAGGATTTGGCCATGTAGATGATTGCTCGAGAGATTCAGTCTGTGAAGACTCGACAATTTCCCCAACGAAGGTGGGATTTCGCCTTCTAAATGGTTGAATGAAAGATTCAATATCTCTAGCTTCATCAAATTTCCTAACGAAGAAGGTATTTCGTTAGATAACTGATTGAAGCTGAGGTCTAACACGATTTGCAGCTCTCCCAGCGTGCCTATCTCCGGCGGAATTGGGCCGCAGAGGCCGTTTTCCGACAACCTAAGTTCATATAGCTTCCTACATTGCTGGATCGTGGGAGGGATTGTTCCAGAAATATTGTTTCTCTGAAGATTCAAGACGTTCAGGAGGTTGAGATTTCCGATTTCTGGTGGGATGGGACCTGACAGCATGTTGCTATGCAGAGAAAGCTTCAGCAATTTCGAACAATTCCCTATTTCTGGTGGTATTTTGGCACTGAAACTGTTTGACGAAAGGTCTAGCTCACCTAGCTCCGTTATTTTCCCGAGCCACGTCGGAATAGGCCCAGACAGCTGATTGTTGCTGATGAGGAAGTGCTCGAGGTTCGTTAGGCCGGAGAGATCGGTCCGAAGCTGGCCAGTGAGATTATTGAAGGATAAATCAAGAAGCTGGAACTGCTTCACCTCGCTGAACTGTGGAGGAATGCCGCCGGTGAGGAAATTATGTGCAAGGCGGAGACGAATTAGGTTAATCGATAAAGTTGAAGGAATACTGCCTGAGAAACTGTTATTGGTTAAGTCTAATCTGGTTAGAGAATTCGAACCACTAAGAGGAGCAATGCTGCCACTGAGCCTATTATGTGAAAAGTTGACAATGTTGAGGTTCTTGAGGAGGTGGAGAGATTCTGGGATTCTCCCAGACAATGAGTTGTTGTAGAGAGTGATGAGAAGCAGCTCGGAAAGGAATCCGAATGTCGGTGGGATTGATCCAGACAGCTTGTTATCAGCCAAGACTAATCGTTGAAGCTTTCTGCAGTAACCCAAACTGGATGGGATTGTGCCGGAGAGTTCATTCTGCCTCAGTAGCAGATTGACTAGGTTCTTGAGCTTGCCTATGGTGGAAGGAATCGAGCCTGAAAACCGGTTTCCAAAGAAATCCAGGCTTTCTAACCTCGAGCAGTTTGTGAGCTCTCTTGGAATGGCGCCGTACATTTGGTTGTCGTAGAGGTATAGAGTTGTGAGCTGCTGCAGTTTCCCGATTTCGGGCGGGATTCGACCGGTGATCATGTTGCCAGAGAGGAATAGAGTGTTTAAGCTGCTCATGTTGCCTATTTGAGGAGGGATTTCTCCGGTGAAGCTGTTGTTGTTGAGGAGAAGATCGGTGAGGCTCTGCAGACTGTCGAGGCCAGGTGGGAGGGCCCCAGTGATGCTGTTCCCGGAGAGGTCTAGTTGGTGGAGTGACGAGCAGCTTAGTAGCTGCACCGGGAAGCCACCGGAGATGTCGTTGTCAGCTAGGAAGAGTTGGTGAAGGCTTGAGTTTGTAATGCAGATATTTGGAGGAATGGTGGTGAAGAGATTCTGAGATAGGACTAAGACTTCAAGATTCCTCAGATTAGTGTTGTGGAGGCTTATGTTGCCTGAGAGATTGTTTCTAGATAAATCTAGAACTTCCACCTGTACTAATCTGTTGAGTTCAACCGGGATTTCGCCTCCTAGCTCGTTGCCTTGGAGATTCAAGTACTTCAAGTTCGACAAATAGCTTAGCTCGGGAGGGATTGCTCCGGACAGGCTGTTGTTGGCTAAGTTCAAGACTTGCAGTGATGGAAGAAGGCCTATCGAGGGGGGAATTCCGTCTTCGAATCTGTTGTTTGAAGCAGCAAAGTTCCGAAGCTCCTTGCATCTGCTCATCTCCTCAGGTATCAGCCCGTTGAAACTGTTTTGCTGCAAGTCTAGAGATATCAGATTAGTGAGATTGCCAATCTCTTTAGGTATGCTTCCACTGAAGTTGCAATAAGCAAGGCCTAGAACTCGGAGTTCGGACAAGGTACCGATGTTTTGTAAGACTTTGCCTGTAAGCAGATTGTCTCCGATTCTGAGGACTTGGAGCTTATTCAGAAGGGCAATCTGCGGAGGAACTGTGCCATTGATTGAGTTCGAGAAGAGGCGCAGTTCCTTTAGGTTTTGGAGGTATCCTATCTCTGGAGGGATAGGGCCGAAGAGGGAGTTGAGAGATAAATCAAGTGTTTCAAGAAAGGTGAGTTTAGAGAAGTGTGGAGAGATGGCTCCACTTAGGCCAGAAATTGAGAGATTCAGTGATATGATGTAGTTTCTGTTGTCTGCACATGTGATCCCATACCATGTACACATGTTGGTTTCTTGCAACCAGGTGTCGAGAGCTCCGAGAGGATCGACGAATTCGGATTTTATCCGAAGGAGCCGGTGTGAATCGGGTGTATCATCTGCGAGACTGGGGTGATCAAGAAAGGCTATGAGGACTGTGAAGGAAAGAATTAGATGGCAAGTTTGAAGTGTTGTTGTCATTGGGAATTTAAGGATGAAGATTGGTTCAAGATGGAAGAAGAAAAAATGGTTGGAACTATATAGTTTACATGGTATGGATTTTGAAGAAATAAATGTTTTTAAGGTTGTGTTTCTTCACTTTTTTCCTTTTGGAGATTTTGCTAAAAGTTGGGATATTTTTATAGTTTGCCTTAAAACAATGATAATAGTATGGAGCATGTTTTTTAATTGCTTTAGAGGCGAAAAAGAAGAAGATAAAGATGGTGTGATGGAACAAGAGAAAAAAGGTAGGGAAAGAGCTATGGAAGAGACCCACTAGACATGTTTGGAAAATTCAAAAAATTAGGTGGGTATAACCCAAAGTCTATTTGGATACCTACAAATTTCCATTATTTATTACTCCCTCAATCCCGATATTATTGACTCATTTTTTTTTGCACGTAGATTAAAAAGAGTTGTGTTTTATGTATAAAGTAGTATATGATACGAAATTCGAGATACTTTTTAGTGTAAAGTTATTTTTTTTTTGGAACGAGCCAACAATAGCGGAACAATCCGAAAAGGAAAACGAACCAATAATAATAGGACGGAGATAGCATATACTCCTATGACGAGGTCGAGAACTCTTTTTGGGCATGATAGAATAATAAAATTTAGATAGTTCGAGTTATAGGTCACAGATTTACCAAAAAATTATTTTGAAATGGCTATTCGAGGGTCGGAGTGTGTATATGAAATTTCGCAGATTTGATTAGTTTTAATATACGAAATTAAATATAAAAAGCACAAAACAACATAAGCAACATATGGGATACATCTAATTCCTTAGAAGACTAATGCATAATAAAAATAAAAATTAAAAAATAAAAAATAAAAAAATTCGAATAGTATTATACTTGGCTCGACTCTATTCCACCTCAACACCCTTAATTAATGGATGAGATTTAGTGTCCTATAATTTTATATGTACCACTATGTCTCATTATTATATCTATTATATCAATGATATTTTTTTATAAAAAATTTATTATAATATTATGCATCATATATAACTTTTATTTTTAAAATAATTTTTTATAAACCATATACCCTAATTTTAGATTTATCAACCCTAATGATGGAGTATTAACTAATAAAAATAAAAATAATTATATAGCCAAATTGGGTGAAATATACCCTTAGTAATAATCATAAAATTATATTAAAACATACAAAGTTGAAGTTGAAGAAAAAAAGATGAAAATGACTATGAAAATGGAAAGTAGAACACAAAGTGAGACACCGATTATAGAACGTTGATTTCAACCCATTAATTATAGGGAGAAAGCGTGTGCCCTTGTGATCCCTACTAGCTCAACCTATTCTGTTTTATTAAAGATAGTCAAATATCCTCAATTCTGGTCTAATTTAATTCATTTTGTTTCATTTGGTATTTGACAGATAATCTTCTCTTCCCTCACCAAATCCCAACTAATATCAATTTTAATACGGAAAAAAACAGTAAACAAGAACTGCCCCCTTTTACTAATCCCTCAACATCATGCAAGAAAACCTAAATATAAGACCAAAACCAACCCCATGTGAAAGTACTTTTATGCAATAAGAGAGAACACAACTAAGAGGGTGTTTGGCTAAACTTATTTTTTTTAAAATAAATTTTCATACAATCAATGTGTTTGGCAAATTAAGTTGTTAGATAACTTATAAGTTTTCAAAATAAGCTCTAAGAGCTTATAAACTCTATTAAAAAAAGCTCCAAAACTCAATTTATTTTTTAATGATCTTATAAGTTACAACAAAACTATAAAAATAACCTTGATATATTTTCTTATTTCCATGTTTACCTTGTTCTCCAAACACTTTAAAGCATCTTATAAACTTTCTTGTTTATCATATCTTATAAGTTCTTAAACAACTTATAAGTTGTTGGAGCTTATAAGCTTTCTAAAATAAGTTTAGCCAAACACCATCTAAGTATTATCTACGATTAGTATAATTTATGCTACGTCGGATAAATCAATTATGCCGCATATTAGTTTGCAGACAACGGCACATATATATCCATATTTTTATTTATTCTTTGATCAATCAAATATATAAAATTTTAAAGATCACATTACAATGATCTCCAACTTGACATACATGCAAAGAAATGACAAAATTTGTCAACTCCAAGAATACAATAAGCTTTGAGAGTGAAGTTACACGCATGCATGATTTGGGCAGAAGCAACCACTTGGGATTGGAAAAGGATCCATTCACTTTTTCATGGACCAGTGTCCCTATAATTACTTTATTTTTTTTTCCTCTCACTATATTTTCAACTTATTCGAGCGGAAAATTCCCCACTGCTGCCTCCCGTACAAAGTGTTGAATTGAATCGTACCAGTCTATTTTTTTAGTTCAATTTTCTTTAATTGCTTTAGTTCATCAGGGGTGAAAGTTGAACTAAACTATTTTGTTTATCTTTTTTTTTTGGAGCTGTAAAGCACTTGATATTCAAAATGAGTTCAAACTTGACAACTTTGATACTCGACTCAAGATAGTTATGAATTTGTTTAATTTAGTTCGACAAACATAAATGAGTTTGATAACTGGTTAGTATTTATTGATAAAAAAATTTACGTGCATATGGATAAAAAGTGACAATTATCCTTAAGAAAATGACAATCATCTTAAAGAAAAATTACAACTATTCATTTACCCTCTAACTAGATACAATACCAACTATTCTAACAAAAATGACAATAATCTCGAAGAAAAGTGACAATTATATTACCGGTAGGATCATGTCGGGTTGGGTTTAAGTTCGATCAAACCGGCACAGTACATCTGTCCGCACATAAGTCCACCTCTTTAGTACTAATTCATAAATAATGCAAATATAATTTCTATTAAAATAACGAACATGATAGTCATATTATATTAGACTCGATTTATTTAAAAGTCTTGGAAAACAACTTTTGCTTGTGAGAAGGACTCAGGTGAATTATGAAATCTTTGTTTGTTACCAAAGTAAGAGGGTGCAAAAGTGATAAATCAAATAATCAAATAAAGAAATAACTCTGGTCCAATGACTTAAGAACACAAGTAACTTCATGTAAGAGACTTATTTCTTTTTCAATTAAACAGAAATTTAAAAATCGCGTCACAGTGGACTCGAACCGGAAACTTTTGGTATCGGACATTAACAACTTCACCACAAGGTCAATACACGCATACATTATTTCTTATCTCTACCTAATACTGTCTTGCCACGAAATGTTCCATAGTAAAACAAACAGAATGCAGACACAGGAATAATACCTAACTCTCAAATTTAAATTTAAGAATGTAATGAAGAGCATAATTGCGATTGACTTATCACTACCAAATAAACAAAGGATGATAAATAAGATGTAAATCCAAAGGAGAAGGTACAATCATTGTTGCTTTGAGTATGGAATTTGTATGCTCAAATCAAAGAATATAGCTAAAGTAATGAACAATAAAAGTAAGCATATTAGTGTGTGTGTATTGGCCTAGTGGTAGAGTGGTTAATGCTCGAGGCCAAAGGTCTCGGGTTCGAGTGCACCGTGACGCAGCCTTTAAAATTTCTGTATTAAATTGACCCAAAAAAAAGTAAGCATATTTTGCAATAGATTCATCAAAAAGTTGACAATTATGTTACATACATGCAGCTGTAATAGTCAACAATAGTAAGGTAGCATTCCATGCATATAGCTAATGCTCCTAAATTTGCTGCAAGCTCTTCAAACTTCACACACAACAATACTCAAGTTCAACTCGATTCGATTAAAGCTCGTTCAAATGTAAACATAGTCACTACTTCCATAATCGTTTCTTGTAAGTGTGCTCTAATAGCTTGTTGGCAATGAAACAGGGAAAAAAAATACCGGTATCTAACTTGGCCCTTTCATTAGGCAATGATCTATAAGAGACAGGCAGTTTACAGCAGATAGCTTAACAGTAAGTGTTTATTATCAATTTACACTTGTTAAACATAATCATAAGTGATGAAGTGACTAAGTATCAACATTACCGAGAGACGATGACATGGCGATGAAGTTCAACTTTCCTCTGTCTTCCTTCTGAGCGTTGGCACATCATAATATCTCATGATGAAACTCGAGTGACCAGATACAGATGACGCCAAGAAACTGGAGGATGTTGAGAAGTGTACTCAACGAGCTATTTATGGCCAGGTTGTGTGGAGTCATCTCAGCTCCTTTGACAGTGAAGGAGAGAGCCGTCACCAGTTGTGCCGCCCTATTCAGTTGGTGCAATCTATAAACCTTCATAGTGAAGCGAAAAAACAAAATTAAATAAGTATATTTAATAGTTTAGAAGGTAACCTGTTGAAAAAGCATAAGTGGAAACAAGAGTGGAACCATGCATCATATTAGGAAATTATGTTAATTCCATACCAAAACACTACCTAAATTTATACTAATTTGAGTTTGATCTAATAATTTGCTTAAATGATGTGAAATGAACACAGAGAATTAAAATGTAATGTGCTTTACTTGGAAGATTATGGGAATGGCAGGCCATGATGGTGAGCCAACATATCTTGCATACTGCTCAAAAGCAAACTGAACAATAATTCCAACAAGGTATGGAGCCAGGGTTGCAGAAGCTGCAGGGCCAGTCCAGGGCCAGACGAAACCCATTGTTACTGTCGGGATTGTAAGGCTAAGAACCAATACGGCGACAGAAGAGATTCGGTCTCCAAAATGAGGAACGAGAATTTGGCTTGTTTCAGCATATGTTGGTTCCTTAGGCCTCCTCAGACTGTCAATCAGGAGAAGGAAAACAGCAGTTCCACAGTAGAAAATGGCTTCCGTAAAGAATAATATTAGAAAGTCTGCAAACAAAATAATGAATAAATATTATAAATCACTATGAACCAAAACCCACAACATAACTTCTGTAGAAGCTATAAGAAGAGTTAGTACTATTTAGACATGACAAACAAAACTCCATGACCATGAAGTCTTAAAACAGTTTCCGAGCTGTCATTACCATCATATGAGATATTTTCATGTGAAAATTAAATCCTCCATGATAAGTAAATCATATTTGCACGATAGTGATTAGCACAAAAAGCAGACTTTGATTTGAACTGATAATCTACAAAGTATCCTTTCAAAAATTAGCTCAATAAACTGCTTCAACTCAAAGAAGTGTTACTATTATTACCCCTTTATAATGAACTGCATTTAAGCTAGTAGTCTATCCAGGTAATGACGGCAATTAGATGGAACAAAAAGAAATGCATAACAAGAAACAAGCACAAGGAGTTGCCAAACCAACATAAATTTTACCTACCGGTTAATAAGGAATCCTCAAATATTGAAGATATTATTCTGCGTAGGTAAAGTGAAGGGAAGACAAAAGATGCAATAAGGACAGTGGGACCAACAAGCCACAAAAGATTATTCTGATCTTTTACGGTCCCAGGAACAATAACTTCATCATCTCTTCTCTGCACACGTCCATGAAATGAAATAAATCCCGGTTTTCCCACAGCTCTTTCAATATGATCATAGGAAATATTCGAAGAGCCACTATCTTCAAGAGGAGAGCCGCGACCTTCCTCCTCGAAATCATCTCCTTCAAGCTCACCGACTGATTCTTGATCTTCGCAGAAGGCAATGAGATTGTACCTCTTTGACAAGGTTCGTTTTAGTGTTATTATTCCATGCATGAGCTCGCACGGCTTAACAACTTGCAAATAAGAAGAGAAACATTAATGTTAACCAAAAGTAACCAATTCAATGCTTCAATGAGTGAGCTCCAATGGAACTCACAGAGATACCTTCTAATATACCATAATACTTTTCAGATATGGGGAAATTTCATAGGCATTTGGCAAGCTAATTAATGTATTGATGCATCCGAAGACGGAGAAAACTCCTACATTGATTACAACTTATATGATAAGTATATGAAAGCTACCTTTATCATTGCTCAAAATCTGTATATCAAAATGCTGCCTTCCAAACAGTCCTTTCCTTGAGCGCAGCTGGAACCGAAAAACTCAATCAGAATATGTAGTTTAAAACAGGAAGGGAACACAATGTCATCCAGAGCTTATAAACAAGCAATAACATACATAATTAACGAACAACTAAATAATTAATTGAGTTGGAATATAATCAGAAATTACTTGGATTGATACAAGAATTGCTCTACTCTCCTAAATCTGGATTAAATTTATATGAACTCCATTGTCAAAATTTGATAGGTTGTCTACTCTCCAAGTCAAATTAACACAACTTCAAGTAAAACAGTCCTAAGAAATAAAAAAATCACACCTCAAATTACTGCATTGTGAAGCATTAACAGGTCATGAATTAGCTTCCGAAAAAACACATGTCACGAATTAAACAAAATCCAATAAAAACAGAAATAATTTCTAGAACAATCAATAAAAGCACGCCGCATACCTTCAGCCGCTTTCCGTTTCTTTGAAAAGGTGAAGAAAGAAACGCAGACACGCAGGCGAATGAGGAATTAAGTTTAAACGCCATTCTTTCTCAACAAGCAAGAAAACAATGGTATTTGCCGCAGCTGCCTGCTGTAACTCCGAAAACTGACAAAGGCACGATTTTTTATAAATTAATGAAAACCCATTTCGTTTCGAGCTAAAATCGGGGTACCCAGTTGAGAGTGGCTGCAGAAATAGTGAGAATTAAGAGTGGGGAAGCTGAAAAATGGATTTTCTTTTGTCTCGCTGAAATTTGGTAGAGAAGGAAAACCAAGTTAAAAATCAGAATTAAAGCTCGACACTACTCTGATAGTTTTTCTTTTCTTTTCTTCCTATTTTCTGTCAGGATTCGAGTGAGATGTAACTCAAATTTACCTGAAAATATTATTATCTTTACAAAACTTAAAAACTATAGCCGAATATATCTGATTATCAATTAGATCATAATCAAACGATCAATTCCTGATCGGAAACAATATTGAACTTGAATAATGACAATGTAATATTTCACCTTTTTCACTTATTAGCACCAATCATTCTTTTTGGAAAAAGGTCAAATACACCTCTAATGTTTACTCCAAGATGTTAATCTCCTAATGTATTTTTAAGTACAGATAGACCTTTGATATTGTAATTAGTGACATGCATGCCCCTCATTTGCTATTTCCACTCCAAAATAGTTGTGCTAATTTTTCTTATATTAATTTAATTTTTAAGCATGTTTTCTCTAATTTCTCTCTATTTTTGTTTGTAAAAAATGTTAAAATCATTTAATATATTATAATTACTATTATTCGAAAAATTATACATACTTGAATATCTCGAAAATAATTTTTGATAATTGTATAATTTTTATCTTAATATTATTATTATCACTACTATAAAATTTAATTTTTACTAGATTAAGTTGTAATCTAAACTACTATCCAAAATTTTATTATTGTTGTCCAAAACTCTAATACCACCCAAAACATATAAATTTATCACAATCTCTCACCTATTATAATATTTTGCATCAATAAATAAATGTAATTTATGAGACCATTTGACAGTAATATATGATAATGTACATGTTTCGCTTATTCTTGAAAGCAATAGTAGATAAATATCATGCTAAATTTCATTACTTTTAGTTAGATCCATTTGAATAATCCAAATACACACTACTCCTGAAATTTATAAATTCAAGCTCAACCACAGCGTTGAAGTGAAAAGATAAAAGTCCATCAAAATATGAAATGTCAATGAATAATGCAATCTTACTATAACTGCTGATAGAAAACTCAGGTACCTTCGAAACAGATTCAGATCCTCAGATATGTGTTAATATAGAAACGAAAAAGACGTTGCTATCAGCCATAGATCGCTACAGCCACAAAACAACCTAACCAAGAATGCAATGCGCCAGAGGGAAAAAGGAGATGACAAATACAAGTATTGACCTGCCTACACGTCTCCAATTTGTCGAAGGAAGAGCCCCAATTCAAAAGGGAGCTCAGCTGGAGGGGCCTCCGTGGATATTTCACCTTAAAGGGGCGAACTAAGCCACAGAAACGAAATGAGAATTTCTTGCCTCTCAGACGGATCTCTTGAAGAGGAGTCGGAGCTATATTAGATTGGCCCTCTTCAAAAATCTGATAGTTCTGCAGTAATACGGCCATATGGATTCAACAAAATCCAGGTATTTCTCCACCAACCATCCTTGAAAATCCTTCAATTTCCTCTTTGTCACCTCCTTGTAGTCCATATTTTTTATGTCAACGAGAGGTTGCCACATATATTTTTGCATGGCTTGTTTTAGCTTCCCTCGGAAAAGGTACTCGTGTGCCAGCATGTAGTAGGCCGGCAGATTCTTGACTATTTTGACAGTTTGCATGAAGCTGAACACGTAGAGGCTGCATATTCCTCTGAGCATCTTGACATAGAGAGCTGCAACTAGTGGTCCAAGAATCCATAGGGGAGTTAATTCTTTAGATACTTCTGATCCATATACAAGGCTGACTGCAAGGTACAGTGGTGTGCTGCAAACACAATACATAGCACGTCTTCAATAATATGCATGCAGTTGGAGGCACAGCATTTTTCATCATAAAGAAACCAATAGTAGATTTCAAAGAGGAAGCCCAATGCAGACGACAGGACATAAGAAAAGAAAAATAAACTTTATAGAGCACATTTTCAAAAATCTTGGTTTTAGGGAAGCTCGAGGGATGCTATATCTGCTACAGAACACAGGGACAAACAATTCTAAAATCAAGGTCGTCGTATTAATTGTGAAAACCATCTCTTGCTACATTATAATCATAAATTAAGAAAACATTGACAAATTTTAATAAGCCAAGCCCCTACTTCTAAGCACCAACATCAAAGCTCAGATTCAGCCATAAATATCAACATAAGCATTTCTTGCTAGCTATAGAAAAAGGAAGTGCACAAAAAGCAACACAAGCACATAGACCGGGGGCTGAGGACCAACCCATCACCATGAGCCGGGGGGGGAGGTGTTTGCGGAAGAGAGAGAGAGCAAACGAATATACTTACAACATTAACAATGGTATCTTTATTGTTGCATCCAAACTCAGAAAGTAGCACCAAGCTGCCTTAAAACTTCACGTCTTTCATTATTTTGCACAACATTTGACTCTTCTTGGGTTTCCTCAGAAGGTTCTTCGAGAACTCTCTCCACTGGTTGTGTTCCTAGTGGCGTACGCAGTAATACCAACCAATTCTTGAAGAGTTTTTGTATAGCCAAGGACCTGGTTGTTGTCTCATCTTCTTCAGTATAAGGGGCAGGCACAACATTCTGTACCTTTGAAGATTCCACGAAGGATTCTTCACTCTCATGTTGTAAATAAGAAACTTTAACAGGATTCTTTAGGGACTTCGAGTCATTAGCTCTGCCACCCGGATCATCGTGTCGACTGCCACCTTTGAAAGCCGATATTTTAGATATTTTAGACTTTGGTCCAAGAACAAAAGAAGCTCCCCTACTATGCAAGATGTATAATCAGTTTCATAATGAAATAATCAAAAATCAAATAAAATGATCAAGCATTGAACTTGTCCTAAACACCTACACAATATCATGAAAAATAAATATCTCAAACAAAAAGTTATAACTTCAAAATCAAGTGTTGTTGAAAGTCCCGCAATATCAAGAGTTGTTGAATCCACAAGATATGTACATCACAACCAAATTGACTTGCTGATCATGGGCATGCCTAAAAGTACTGACACAAGTGAAGCCTAGCTTATGGAACTACTCATGATAAAAATAGGATCAACTTCCCTCCAACATTTGATGCTATCAAATGGTTGCCCAAATGATATTCATTCATATGTTCTCATTGAAAGATTCATTAAAGATCTTGCAAGTAAGTACATGAAAAGTAAAAAAGATAGGGGTGCTGCACCGGGTGCAGCAAGGTGATGTTCACAAATCAGTAATTTTACAAACAGCAATCCTTCCATATCCCCAGTTCAAGCAACTGAAAAATCCGTGTTCCCTCTACTCTCAAAACCATAGGATGCCTCAGAAATGGAGATCATAGCCAATAAAGATTGATTTGGTATAAATTCTCGAATTACATTGATATTAGATGTAAATCTCACCTTGAACATGATCTGCATTTTAAAGAGATTTGTCTATCTTTTCTCCCAACTGGAGGCACTGGGACCGAGGGCAAAAGGTATTTTAGTTGGCTCCCTCTGCACCTGGCTGAAGGCACACAAGGGAAACTGCTACACATACCCTGATTAAAATCACCAAGAAGAATTAATGGGGGGAAACGGATATCAACGAACTGATGTTTCAGAAAATAAGGATAGATGATTACAAAGTTGATCAAGAAAATGAGAAATAAAAGGTGATATATATGTCGCATCATTTTGAATCAGGTTTCTATCATGCCATATCATCTGGATCATTTAAGATCCTGTATTGCATTCTAGCGTGACATCTCCTATTGCATTTGTGGATGAAGAATATGTGGCAATCCTAAGGGTTTAGAATTGTCAAATGTTACAGTGTTTATTTTCCTTATATAAACCATATATTCTAAACCATTACTATTGCCACATGTCAACCATCCACAGATACAATAGGAAATATCACAATAGAAGGCAATAGAGGATCCGAATTGCATCTGGATGACAATACTCAAATCATCATGAAGACCACACGAACTATATTAAATACAATAAATAGAGTAACTTGAAAAACATTTGTTGGGCTAGGACTATCTCAACCATTCAATAAAATGTATCAGTCTCTACCAATTATTGCATCTCAGAATCATTCAAATACTAATCCTTTGAGGAACACTTTCCAAGGACAGCAGCAAAATTGTTAGCTCAATTTCCATTTATATAAAAAAAATCTTGACTCACTTACCTGCGGCTGAAGTGTTGCTAATGCCATCATCTACGCATTAAGCAAGCAATAATTTCCTACTAAAACCATATTTGCACGAAAACAGCACGCCCTGAAAATAAAAGGCAAATAAATATATAAATCTTTAGCTCGAATAATATATGATATTAACCAATCAATGCAATCATAAAATTGCACATAATCTAACATCAAAAATCCTCTCCTTAGCAAGAAAGACAACTTCATAAACGTACAAGAAATTTATTCAAAAGGAATGATAAAAGTTGTCCGTCCTTCCGTTAATCAGCAAGAAGTTTGAATTGGGGAACTTTTGTCCAAATCCAATACCACGAGATTATCATAAAATTTTCTTACAAAAATTGCTACGCGTGAATCCCAAGTTCTGATGTTTATAAAATCAACCTACAAGACGCCGGCTTATTCGTCGACATAGATTACATCCATATACATGTATGTACGAAATATATAGACACGCAGATAGAGAGAGAGAGACTACAATAAACTCTGAGGCGGCGAGGGGAATTGGAGAGACTGGAAATCGGTAAAAAAAAAAAAAGGCTTTCCGCGAAGAGGTTTATCCTTGAGATAGAATTTGCAGAAAGAGGGAGATTTGGATAGACTATCCAGTCAATAGAAAGGGCGAGGTCAAATTTGTGAAATTAGGGTTCTTCGGGGCCCTTTCTTTTCTTCGAATTTATGTGCAAATTTGAGGGAGGATATATATCTAGAGAGAGACGTGTTCATTTAAAAACACCCCTTTATTCTAAAAAGTAAAAGCAAATTTCAACTATTTTTTTCATATGCGATTAAGATTGAAAATGTTTATTAATTTTTATTAAATTTATTTTTTAAATAAAAGGTTATATTAGTGATTTTATTTCACTTGTAACTTATTTTTTCTTATTTTATAGGGATTAGTTGATTAGATTAATAAGAGAGATTATTTGAATTTAAGATTACGTAACTAATTTTTTTAATTTTACTAATTCATAGTTGTGCATATTAATTTTTTTATTTTTATGTTTTTATTTCCATGGTTTCTTTGGATTTTTCAAATTATTTATATCTTCTTTTTCTCTTTTTGTTGATTTTTGTTAAGAAAATCATATAAATCATTAATTAATTTTACATTCCTACCTCAATGTTTCATATCATTAATCCACGTGATTGTGGAAATTTAATTTTGATCATGAATATTTGTGCAACTACGACTATAATTTGTTCTTATTTTCTCTCTTTATGGGTGTTTCACACAATAACACTATATAAGGGGTGGATTTACTAGAAACTATCTTTATTTTAATAATTAGAAATCAATTTGATCCGTATATCTTGATTGATGAAATATTGGTAGATTAGGTGCAGTCGAATGAGATTATTCCAGTTTTAAATTTATTTATCAAGGATTAACTAATGAACGGCCATTAATTATTTCTCATCCCACTTGCAATAAAAAAAAACATTGTACAAGATTTCAAATTTAAAGAAAACAGAAAATTCAAGGTTATTGTGTGTATTGTTGAATTTTGTCTAAAGAATATTTGACCCTGTCTTGAACTGAGCACATTTCTCTCCAAGAAAACACAAATTCATCATTTATTCCATCCAATTGCATATCTAAATTATATTATTTCCATATTTTAATTATATATCTATCTTCATCAACATATAGTCAACATTTTAAAATTGTAATACTCCTTCTGTCCCCCAATCTACTTCCTATTTTTTTCTTTTTGGGATGTCTCCTAATTTCCTTCCTATTTATTTATGGTAACTATCTTCTCAACTTTACCTTCAATAATATTTTTTATTTATACTTTTTATTACCCATGTTCCACCACTAGGGATGGGTCGGTACGGTATATCGAAATTTTTTCGCCGTACCGTATACCATATCGAAAACTACGGTATGCAAAATTTCATACCGATCACAGTCTCGACCATTCGGCATCTTAGAAAGTCGGTATATCAAGATTACGGTATGATAAAATTTTATATCGTTATCAGTATCGACTTTACTAAGATATCAACCGATTTCGAGATACCGAAAATTACCGAAATTATCGAAATCATAAAAAATTACTTAATTATAATTATAGATGTATAAATACGACTATGTGACTGGTACTTGTATATTTATATATACTTTATTATAATTAACTATATTGATATTTTTTTTAAATAATAATTAGTAAATCATGTAATTACTTCTCAAGTTTTATAATTAACTATAATGATATTATATTGCTCTAATCTAGTGTCATTAACTAAGTATATTGATATTATAATATACATAAAAATATATATTAAAGTTTGATTAAAATATAAATTACATATATAGTTATTGAAAGTTTAAAGTATATGTCGAACATAAATATTTTTCATTACGTATTAATAATATCGATCATACAATGTATGAATTAAATATTATATTTAATATCATTTGATTACATTTATCCCATTTATTTTCAAAGTCTACTCATGAATTATAATTATTCTTATCTCATTGTAAATTAGTTATATAAGTTAGATGTATCTTATTTACCGATTATAATTATAGATATATAAATATAACTATATAACTCGTACTTATATATTTAATTTTATAATTATGTATGTTGATATTATAGTTTCAAATAAAAACTTAGTAGATCATATAATTATTTTTCGAGTTTAAACAAACGGTATCTCATTGCATTAATTCTTATTTTTTATTTTAGATCATAATATACATAAAATATATATTAAGATTTAATTAAAGTAAAAAAATCATATACCGTTATCAAAAGTTTAAAATATATGTAAAACATAAGTTATTTTCATTATGTAATAGTAATATAGAGTATACTATAAATTGAATATATTATTTAACATAATATATTATATAATTTATATTTACTCAATTTATTTACTTTTCAAAGTCTATTTAAAAGTTATAATTATTTTAAACTCATCGTAAATTAGTTATATAACATAGATGTGACTTAGTTTAGAACTATAATTTTATTAAGTATAAAGGTTCTTACATATTTTTGATTATTAATAATAACGTATTTTGTAATTTATTATTAACTATGAATAAATATATATTTTTAGTATACCGGTAACCATACCGAAATTCATACCGAAAAATTCGATAAATCGAATTTTTTGGTATGTAACGCGGTACCGGTATATACCGACAGTAAGGTATATATCGGTATACCGCAGTATCCAAAAAATTGATAACGTTATCGTACCGAAAATTAAAGTTACAGTATCATACCGTACCGAAAATTACGGTATACCGAAAATTCGATATTTTCGATATTTTTTCGACACGGTAAGTCCGGTATATCGATTTTTCGGTATTTTTCCCATCCCTATCCACCACTAGTTCTATTTTTTATCTTCAACAACCTATTTATTTACACATTTTAACGCTTATAGCTCACCACTAACTAATTTAATATTACATTATTATGGGACCCTTACTCCACTCATAATACATTCAAACAACTTTTAATAAAACCTGTGTCGAAGATTCCTATGACTATATTTGGGAGATGAAGGCAGTATCAAATAACAATAAAAAAAAAACAAAAGTATGATTTTTATCAAAGGCAACTGGTGTGCGTGCCTCTGAGTTCCAAGGCAGGGATGAGGCTATTGTTTTCCACCATTCATCAAAGATAATAAAGAAAAAACAACTATTATATCGTAACCCCTCTTCTTTTCCTGCTTTTTTGCACTCAAAAACACACTGAGAGAGGCTGAAGAAGATAGTAGAAAAACACAAACTGAAACAAGAAATTTGAAATGGCACTAAGAATGTGGGCTTCTTCTACAGCAAATGCTCTGAGACTCTCAACTTCTGCTTCAAAATCTCCTGCCTTTTCTCTCTCCAGAGCCTTTTCAACTGGTAAGAAATTAAACCAACTGATTCTTTCTTCTTCTTCTTTTTACTTTTCTTTTTATGAGTGAATGCTGATTTTATTACATGATACGTGTACTGAGAAAACTCATGGATTTTGCAGTTTTGGAGGATTTGAAGTATGCTTCTTCACATGAATGGGTGAAACATGATGGCCCTGTGGCCACCATTGGAATCACAGACCATGCCCAGGTTCTCATCTTGAGTCCATAAAGAAGTTTATGCTTTGTTAATGAGAATCTGTAATTTTTGTAATGGTAAATTAGATCTCATACAGTAGAACAATAGCGCAATATGCAATATATATTATGAATAGCTGTATTAGTTAGTTAGGTAAATCACTTGATGTGCATGAACAGAAACTATCATTGCAAAATCAAATTCAAATGCTCGATAATATAAAGTCAAAATGGAAAATTCGATTTTCAAATCTTACAAATTACCTGTATTTTGATGAAATTGTCAAATCTTGTTTAGGGTCACCTAGGAGAAGTTGTGTTTGTCGAGCTGCCGGAAGCGGGGAAGGAAGTGAAACAGGGCAGCGGTTTCGGAGCCGTGGAGAGTGTCAAGGCCACCAGTGATGTGAACTCTCCGATCTCCGGTGAGGTTGTCGAGGTCAACACCAAGCTAACGGAGTCTCCGGGATTGGTAATTAACTCCGTAAATATTTATAAAATATCATTACATTTTTATATTATATTTATATTATATACTAAATATATCATATACCATTTACTTTTTCATGATAAGGTAGATGAATTAAGTATATGAAGAATAAAATAGTGAAATATGTACAAAATTGATCAATCCATCCTGAATCCATCAAAGTAAACGATTTTACCTCTTCTATCATATCATGAAAAGTAAACGCACTCTAACTCTGTTCGACCATTTGTTACTTTTGGTTCGTGCATTGATCAATGAAACACGAGATCGAAGCACGAGAGGGAACATATAATCCAGTATGTCGTTTTTGTTTATTTTTTCCTAATATATATTGTATTTTGGCATGAAGATTAATACAAGCCCATATGAAGAGGGGTGGATGATCAAGGTGAAGCCAATCAACTCTTCAGAACTTGGAAACTTGATGGGATCCAAAGAGTACACGAAATTCTGTGAAGAAGAAGATGCTGCTCACTAATCATGTCTCCATATGATTTTATTTTTTTAATTTGATTTCGAATCTTTTTTTTTTTTTTGTGTCAAAAACTGAATTTCAAAATTGTATGCAGTATAATAATTAAGTTCCGGCTAATTGATTATTAACAACTTGCATATCTTAATTTTCGTATTTATGAACAGTATTGTACTATTGTTTTAATTTTAATTTTGCCTGCAATCTTATCACTTTATGCTTGTAGTTTTTTTGCAGATTTTTAATTTTTGTTTCAAAATTCATACACAAATAACGATTGTGGAATTTTTTCCTTCATTGGAAAAATAATTCCAATATTAAAGTGCAGTGGGAGTTGAATTTTCCTAAAAAGGGCCTGCTAAACAAACATTAGAGAAAAACCCAAATGAAAAACATTCTTCAAAAATATATATTATTGGTTTTTAATCGACAATTATAAGATTCTGTTATATCTGGCAAAAATCTTGAGCATACATTATAGAGATTGTTTGTATAGTTTGTTGCATCTTTGATTCATTAAAACCCAACTATTGTGTGTGTGTGTTGGCCTAGTGGTAGAGTGGTTAATCTTTCGAGCGTCAAAGGTGCTCGTTTGAGTCAATTTATAACGCGCCTTTAAATTTTGTATTAAATTGATCCAAAAACCCAACTATTGATGAGTTATTTTACTTCTAATTCCCTCTCACATGAATATTTTTGCTTCTATTAAATACCCAATACGTCTGGAATATATTAAAGTCCAAAATTGTCAATTTAGAATTTGAATGATTGAAACTATAAATCCAAAATCCAATAAATCATTTATTTCGATTTGTTTTTTTTTTTCAATTATTTTGAAAAATTCTTTATTAGTTTAAATATACCATTCAGGTTATATATTACTTGAAAAAGAAAAAAGAAAGAAAGAAAATCGAATACATGATTCTTTAATCTTTATTTATCGCTTCAATAACTCGATATCGGCCTAAATGGATAAAATTAAAAACAAAAAAGAAGACTGAGATATATAACAAAACATTTACACTGCAGCTGCGTAACAATGTCTACTCAACACGCTTCCTCACAGCACGGCGCAGATCCGCAACCAAAAAGGGTACGTTGGCATTTCGTCAAACATCTTCTGGTAATTTGCTCTTTAACTTCATCGATGAATTGTTTACAAATCTGAAGACGATCCAGTCTCGGTTCTTCCTCTGCCTTGTTTGTGTCATCAATTATGATCATATTCGTGGGCAATCAGATGTTGTCACCTCAGATTCCAAGACGTGCTGTGATTTGTTCTGGTTTATCTTTTCAAACCAAAAAGGATATCACAGCAGATCAGTTAAAATTGGGTTTGGTGTAGATCACTGAAGTTTCGAGATGAAGCCCAAGTCGCCATCGAAATCGAAAGTCCAAATCTTGGGGTTCTCCAACAATCCCAGATTGCGAAAGCTCGCTGTAGTCTCCTTTGGTAATACTGATCTTAGGAGTAGTTATCGTATGTTCAATTTTTAAAGATAGAATTTTAATGTCTGAGAAAACGAGCTCATTTTTCACCGTTGTATTGGACTGTGGAAGTACTGGCTCCAGAGTAAGTGTGTTTGAATGGATGATTGGGAATGGGAGTAAAATTTATGGGAATCTACCTATTTTATTGCATAGTTATCCAGCAAATGTGAATAAGAGCAATGGCTGCCAGTATCACTGCTTTCAAACTGAGCCTGGTTTGCATAATTTTGTTAACGATGCAATTGGAGTTAGGGCTTCTTTGGAGCCCTTGATTAGGTATGCAGAAAATTGGGTGCCTTCGGAGAGGCGTGAGCAACACCTATTTTTGTTTTAGCTACAGCAGGAATGAGGAGCTTGAAGGCTGAGGATGCAGGTCGGGTTTTGGGTGATGTCGAGAATGTAGTGAAAGAGCATGCGTTCTTGCATATGAAAAGCTGGATAAGAGTGCTGAGTGGGAAGGAAGAAGCCTATTATGGTTGGGTTGCTTTGAACTACAAAATGGGGGTGTTTGGGAGTTCATCAAGGCTGCCTACATTAGGGCTTCTTGATTTAGGAGGCTCGTCGTTGCAGGTGGTGGCTGAAGGAGGCGTTCCAGTGGAAAATGAGCATGCTATTAGATCAAAGATTGGGCCAGCTGGGCATGATCTTGCAGCTTATTCATTACCGGCTTTTGGTCTGAATGAAGCTTTTGATAGGACAATTGTTATGCTAAGTCACACTGAGGCCTTCAGAGGAAGTGGTGGTGCCATGCTTGAGGTGAGACATCCATGTCTAGGTTCTGGTTTTGTCCAAAATTATACATGTCGTGGTTGCTTTGGTGTCAATTCTAGAGCCTCGAGAAATCTACAAGAGAATGGGTTGAACTCTGTGTTACTTGTTGGAGAACCAGATTGGAAGAGGTGTGAGATGGTTGCAAGGGCAGCTGCCATCAATTCAAGCAGTTTGGAGTGGTCAGATCTGCTAGACCAATCAAAATGCCAAGGCTTGTTTTCTTATGGAGGTTAGTTGAAATTTATATTGAGAGGGTAATCCTTTTACAAGTTTTTTGAATTCTCGGATTTTTGTTTTAGGGTTATTTATAATGTTACCAAATTTCATAAATTTAGCTTATGTGGTTTCATGTATCCTTAGGCAGCTTCCAAGTTCTTCCTTTTCCTTTCCTGGATTGGAGAAATCAGGTTTTAGAAGAAGCTATCTAAAGTAAATGCATAATAAGCATAGTTGATTGTGATGACTAGTGGAGCTATCAAAATCAGCCCGGCCCGAATAGTGCATTTGACTCATGGTCCCAATCCGACCCAATCATTTTACATTATAAAAAATTTCGAGCCTGTTGGGCTATGAAAAGTTAGGCCTGGTGGCACTGTGCAGACGGGCTGATCCAGCCTAGATAGTATTTTTGGCCAGATCATTTGCCAGCTCTAATTGCCTAGTTATCAATTATCACTTCTTATGAGAAGGAAGTATAGTAGCGTGTAACCGATTGGGTGTGCGTGCTTATGCTTAATGTACAAGCTCCAAGAACGGTTGCTAGCTTTTTTGAGTTTGACGTGTTGGTTTGACCACGATCATTTACTTCTCTGCAGGCACCACAAAGCTTAACCTAACTGAAACATTGCACGCCGTATCAAGGTACCATGCATTGTCCGGTTTTTGCCATCCACACCGCCTTAAACTTGAGCCGGAGGGCAAACCTAACAATGATGTCAGAGACGGGGCGGAGGTTATGCTCCGGATCATGGTCTGATCGGAACAACATGAATGCACAAAACTGCTTTCGAGTTCCCTATCTGACATCACTTCTGGAAAACGCCCTTTGTCTGAGTGGTGTGGAAATCATATTTGGACCCGGAGATGTTTCTTGGACACTAGGTGCTTCGCTCATCGAGGGAGATTCCCTGTGGCATCGAGCGGAGAAGCCACAAGATCGCGTGTTCACACTGAAAGACACGGTAACGAGACCTTCAACGATACTCATATTTGTATTGCTGTCGTCGCTTCTGGTTATTGTTTACTGCTGTCAAATTAAGCTGCCTATGCCAGGAAGGAAAAATGGTGGTTCTAGATCATCACTGCCTTCTTATTTGTGTCATAAACGACAGCCTAATTGACTGTTAGCTCAATTCTTGATTTTTTCAGGGAAGCTCAATTCTTGATAAGAAGATAGAGAATTCGGACAAGATCAATTCTTGATTTTTTCTAGGGAAGCTCAATTCTTGATAAGAAGATAGAGAATTCGGACATTCTTGTATTGTATGTATGCTCAGAATACTTCATTGATAGTACAGATTCATATGAAAGCAATCTACTTGTTTTTTTTTTTTTCCTTTTTCGGGGAGATGTTTGTTTTGGAGAACTTATAAACTCAGCCGAACACCCTCAAAATTTTATAATAAGCACACATGAACGCTTCAGTAGACTGTCGCGTCTTTCGAGTTTCTGGTTACATCGGGAAATAGAGCTGTCAAACTATCGAGTCAGGCCAACTAAACTGGCCGGAGTGTGCGGAGAAATAGGGCTGAGCCGGGCCCACTGGGCCATGTGGAGATATTGAAGGAGTTTAGAGATATGGAAAAACACTACTTTACAAAGATTTATACGAACATGTGTGATATTCAAACCCCAAACAAGTAAGAAGACCTATTTAGAATTCCAACACATAATTTACATTAAGATTTAGCAGAAACCTGATGATGGATTAGGTGAACTTGTGACTGAAACGAACATCATCCCCGACGTTTGGTAGATACAAGGCTGAGCTTCAGTATGCTTCCAGGAGGCTCGACTTGCATCCATTCAACTCAGATCCACCAACATCCACCCAGACTTCATTAACACGCGAAAATATCTTAAAACGAGAGTTATACTGCGCAATAGTGTAAGCATCGCCATTCTCCGCAGAAGTTGAGTTTGCCCACTCAGACCTGCTCAGACTCAGAGCCAGCTTCTCGGCCTCCTTCACAATGTTGCTATCCCTCGCAAAACCCGAAAATTTCCTCACAGCAATGCAGTGGCTCTTCCACCAGTCTGGCTGGAGGTTGAGCTCGGGCAGGGGAACGGGAGGGTCGGCCTCAAACTCCGCGGGGAGATAGAGCTTCACAGAGTAGGCCGATGAGTGAAGGGGACCGGCATCCGGGACTATGCTCGTTAGGATCGGGTAGGTTATTGGCAGCCTAGAGAAGTTCAAGTTTGCACCTTCTGTATACTGAAACAATCTGAATACAATAGGACAGGAGTATGTATAAGTTAGCAACAAGTTTGATGCTTCTATTTATATTTTCATTACATCTCAAGCTTCAATCCTACATTAATATGAATGTGTTTTATTCCCTTTTTTCTCACTGATAATTACAGACAATAGTTGACTTTGGCAAGTTTGTTTGGTTTCTTGAAACAAGTCAAACAACCAAGAAAGCTACACTACATATAGGCCCTCAAGAAATCAAATTGAGCTAGATACACTAACATACTAGATTATGGCCAAAACCAAGATTAATCAAAATAACATGCACTATGATGATAGAAAGAATAAAAAAAATGCTAGAAAAAAATAATTGGGAAAGGGTACCTGTGGAAGCCATTCTTGGTGGCTTTTTCAAAGGAAATATCATCAGCTGGAGCAGTCATCCAAGCTGATTCTCTGTAGAATCTGACCTCAAAATCAGATTCTGAGTGGACTACGGTGTACTGCGGTGATTCTGATTCCTTCTTCTTGCATTCAGCCCTTTCTGTAATAACTGCCGACATTATCAAGAATAGAATCAAGATTCTTGCCCGATCCATTTCCTAGAAATACACCAAGCACGAGAGAGAGAGAGAGAGAGAGAGATGATGATGATGGAGTCAATTGATGAGTTTGTTTTTCGCCTTTACAAATAAGAGAAACAGACGGGTTGCGGAATCTTGAGGTAGAGGTCGGAAGAATACGAGTTTCGGGTTTGCTGGCAAACGCGATTACGGGTGTAACTGGAAACAACCGTAGAAAGGGAAAAGAAGAGAATCGATTGTGACCAACTAACGACTTTAATGTGACTGTCTCTCGCTGCCTGCGACATTAGTTGATTGATTATTATTTTCTACGTTTTTATTAATTCATTAGTTTTTATAATAAAATGTTTATTATTAAAGAAAGAAAAACACACTCACACTCTACACCTTTAGGCGTGAATCAAACTCCGATCTATTGGTTGGAGGGGAAACGTCTCACCAACATGCTACATCTAATCCTTTAAGTGTAAATCGAATCCGACCTATTGATTGGAAGGGAAACGTCTCATTAACATATCATGGTCTTTTCATTTATTCATTACTATACTTTGTCTTTGTGTGCAGATTAATAACATATTTCGGCCAGATTTGATCTTTACATGAAGTGGAAATAACACATATAATATCATCTCGTCTAATATATACTAACAAAATAGATAAAAATAGATTTCATATCGCAATAGAAAATTAAATATCATAACTATCATAGTCTTAAGGCCAATGGTACAATTGATTTTAACAATCCACATTTAAAGACCTTTTTTAGTGTGAGTTTTCGATACGTGACGTACACCCCTATAATATATATACACAACCTAGACAAAACAAACACGATTTTATAAGTCGAAAAAACTATCCTGTCTCCTAAAGATTTCATTATCCAACCCCTTGGGAAATAGTAAGAAACAACAAAGAAGAAAAATATCAAGAACTTGTGCCCCCAAAAATGGCCGCAGTTCCAACAATTACTATTGATTTCAAACTCTCAAGCTTCACGTCACTACCTGAAGCTACTAGGAATGGTGTCTGCTGTGAAGTATTCTTCTTTGACCTCCTTCGCGGAGCAAAATCTCACCTACGAATGTTGCGATGCATGTGAGAAGCACGACTTTAATTTACAAGGAGACGTACAGGGCATGGATCAAAGAGAAAGAAATAGTCTAAGAGAACATGACATATAATCAGAATTTATGGACAATAAGTATGAAGGAGAAACTCACAAGAGAGGCATATGATTTGAGCAAGGGCTTAACAAGCTGCCAAAATGGTTTGAATATAAAAGGAGCATCTACGAAGAGGACTTGACCCAATCGCCTCGGATAGTAGCAGTAGAATGCGTCAAACTGCAAGCAGAAGATAACGCAAAATGACTAGCTAAATCACAAGCCAGCAGGGGTTATAGAAGATACTGCAAACAAAGTTATTAGGATTTACCACAAATGTCAAGAATTTAAGATCAGCATTTCGTCTGAAACCCACGAAGATCAATTATAACAAGCACTTCCTGCTTTCCTCCGGGAGTTTGTTTAGTGCTTTCTCAATCAAGAAAACACACAGCCTCTCGTCTTCATAAGGCTCATACGCCTGTGTTGATGGATAAGATGAATATCACCACAAAGCTAGCTTGATAGAAGCAACGATTACAGATAGAACTAACATTTCAAAAGAGAACATGCATAAGCCGAATCTTTTGACAAATAGCGGCAGGAAAGCAACTGCTATCTATGTTCCAAATAGGAAATCTAGGGCAGTTAACCACAGGATGAATCTTTAATAGGTTTTTCTACTTTCCAAATTGACAACCTAATATAAGAGATAGTGGACTGATACTTGAAAAAGATGTCCGATGGTTTAGTTGCATACCCCAGGAAAATGCTTGGATGCGTCCACTATTAGCACTGGTCTGCCGTGTACGTCGAGATAGTTGTGCAGATAAGCTTTTCCAGTTTCTGCGACACGCTTTACTGATTCTTCCGACAATTCGGAGACACGGAAATCCTTACGCCAACTCTGTTGTGGTAAAGGACAAAAACAAATTATTGTTATATATTTTTATTCTAGTTTTTATTTCAAAAGATAAAAATATTGAATAAACACTGATTCAGCAAAGGACTTTAGCTACACTTAAAGCCTTTCCTAAATTTGATTCATCATTAAAAAAAAAGGTATTGTAAACAAGTAAAGACTACAAATTATACTTACAATGGCTTTAGTCAATTTGGAAACGGTCTCTTCGAGAGAAAACTTTCGATCCTTCAGGAACCAAAGAATCATTTCTTCATCATCTCTTCCATATTTGCCGACCGGAAGACTGTTGTATTGTTTTTCAAGCTTTGCTTTGACTTCTGCCACAAGCTGCCACACCTAATCAACCATATGATTCCATCGAATTATCCAAGATACAAAAAGAATAGTAACTCCCTGCAGACAATTCATAAACACTCGTCCAAAGCAACTTTAACTGAAGCGCATCTACATAGAAAGGTTTATGGGATGAGAAGCTCCATGTTCAAGGAGACCTGTCCTTTGCCATTGGAATGCGATGATATGATAGTCTTAATGAGACCAAATGATCACATGTAGATAGAATATCCAATGAAGAGATAAGACTAGAAAGTTTTAATCTTCAAGAATCACTAAACATTAGTCAGCTTAAATTGTCATTTAACATCGTGGAACACTTCAATTACGCACTAACGAGGTACCAAGAGCAATGCTTCTTAATATATGCGATTGATGTTAGAAATTATATAGGTTCATACTTTTCTTGAAATCCCCAACTAGACATTGCACAAAGCATGAAAAGCAGTCAATAAAAGTTGTTACCATTCAAATTCAACCAAACAACCAACTCCTCCATCATCAAACAAGAAAGGCGCGAAAGAGCTATCTAAATTGCAAAATTGAGCTCAAAGTTCTCCAAGAAACAAATATGAAAAGGTGCATTGCCTCCAATTAGTTAAGTAAGACAATTATTATCCAAATCGCCCTCATCGAAACATTTCATTCAATCAAGAAGAAAATCATTATACAATTCTAATTCAATCAAGTAACGATGCAACAAAATTGAGTACCTTCCTAGCATTTTCAGGGGCCACCGAGCAACTGCGAATGCTGGGGTTGAGAGTCTTTGTGGGGGGTTTGTGGTGACGAGCAGAAACGGCTGCGAAATTGTGAGCCAAAAAAGGCCGCAATCTCAAACAGTGCGACATTTCATCGAACAGTTTGCAGTCACTCTTTCTGGGTTTTCAACTCTTCACCGTAATTACTACATTTTCTGCTCTGGCTCTGAGATTGAGCGCCTACGTGTCAGTCAGATAAAATAGTTGCTAACGTTGGACTGCGTCCAAACGAAGTCCGAAGTCGTGCAAAAGAGGACCACGACTTATATGACCCGTTTCAATTTTGTGTCGGGTTGGGCCACGTCCTTTTAGACCCGCCATAATTTCGGACTGGTTACTCGAAATTTTATGCCTTCTGGCTTGAAGGCCTTCCGAAAAAAAATTAATTTTAGATTGGATAAAACCGACCTCTTTTCGGTCCAGTATATTTCAGCGTGGCCTAACAATTTGATAACTCTTAGCGCCTGTTTGATAGCAAAGTTTTGATAGGATATCAAAGTTATCATGGGTAATGCGTCTGTTTGGTAGCTCATATTAATATTCTTACGGCCCTAGTTTAATGAAGGGCTTGGTGGATTTTGCACTATTTCTTTAGGATTTGTAACCCACAAAAGTGGTGGGTTACAAAAGTGGTTTGAACAATACATTTTATCTCAACTCTATAGTACTAACCTAACCTACCAAACGTGGCCTTAGATTGCAAAGACAGTGTCGAAAGAAGCCGACGACACGATTTGCAACATAAAACGTCATAATATCCTCAAAATAACTACAAGATCCCAGCAAATCTACTCTAATCAACACAATTACTATACATAAGCAGCTGCAAATTTTGCATAAACAACTATTTCAAGAAGAAACCAAGAATTCAAGAACTACATATTTGTCAAAGCATCTCCAAGAAGAGGCTTGCTTTTGAATTGAGCCCTGCATCTTTGAGAGTCATGCTCATTTCATCAACACCGTATACTTTCCTAGGAAAGTTCGATATCAGCCTATAATTCCCAGGTGTAGCTAGGCCTAATGAATCGATATATCTGTAAATGGCTTGAATCTTGTCGGTGGAAAAGAAGCTGTGTTCCCTCCTTTCCCCATTGGGAAAACGAATCAGAATCTGATGATCAAATCAAGCCAACGATTAGTCTTGGAGTCAAACGTGATCATCTTAAAGAGAACTAAGGCCAATAATGTTGTTCTTACTTGAGTTACTTCACCCTTTTTGCCTGCATTTGCATCTGTTTTTGAAGAAGTTTCTTCAGCTTTGTTAGGCTGTTTTTTCAAATATTTTGGAACTCTATCTTCTGCACTTGGCTTCTTCTTGAGCTGTTTTTCTCTTTCTCTCTCCTACAAAAGCAGATCAGCATAGTTTGATGTCAGTTTTTGTTTGCTGCAGCTAATGATGCTTTGGTTTTATGTTACTTGACCTGATCAATCTTGAGAGCTGCCAAATAAGCAGCATCTTGTTCTTCCTTCAAACGGCGGTCTGCTCGTATCTTCTCTTCCAGATTAGCTCTTCCTCTGCTCCCAAATGCCAGCCCTTGTTCTTCCAATGTCCTCTGCAAGATTTCTACTAATTCAGCTGGTGAAACTGGACCTTCCATCTGCGTAGAGAGGCACAAATTAAGATTAGTACTATCAAAAGATTGATCTTTTTTTAAGAATTCTGCCTGCCTTTTCACCTGTTGCAGCACAGCTAGATTATCACCGGGAGCAGGAGCAACAATGGCACAGAATGGAAAGCTAGAGACCTTCAAAGTTGTAGCCATATGAAGACCTTCTCCCCTGCTGGAAATTCCACCCCAGCTAACAAAATTTGCATCAAGAAACTGCACCACGAGCTCGGAGCAAAGCGTTTCTCTGCAGAAATTGGGTGTGAATGGATGCTCTGGCGAGTGGATGTACATGAACATGAACTTGTGCTCGTCCCGAGCTATCTTGAGGGCTTCCATGAAACGGCATGCATAGAAGAAGGGATGCGTGGTGCCGTATTGCTGCTCAAAAGTGGATAGAAAAGCCCACTCCTCTTGAATCAAAGAGGGTTGATAGTTGAGAGAGTCTTGAAATGGGAAGTTTGAGGGGTGTTGAGAGTGGAAGTTGTTTTGGTTATGGTGGTTTCTTCTTCCTCCAATTCTTTGGTTCATGGCTCTTGAGAAGCCTCCTAGTATGTTCCTAGGGAGGTTCACCATTCTGCGAACGAGCCCGTTGCACGCCGCCTCCCCCATGGATCTTGCACTGTCTCTCATAGATGATGACATTTTTGTTCAAGAAATGCAGCAAGTGTGGGAGTTTCCTAGTGTGTCTTCTCAACTAGGAAATTGGGAATCCTATGTCTGTGTAATGAGCTGAATGTGGGAGTAGTTTTTCCTTGTCAAACATACTATAAAAGTGTCATAATCAACTTTAGATTTTGTCTTTTCCTTTATCAAAGTTAGTTCAAAGTGAGGAGAGAATATAGGAATTCTGTCTCTTCAGATATATGTGCCTCTTTTCTTTTATCCTTCACTGATTTAGACCAAGATATATACCTTTCTTGGACAGATTCTTATGCTGAAACATCACTAAATTCGGAAAATTAAAGAATTGAAAGTGCTGGATTTTGCTAAGATAGCATCAACTTTATCAGTAATTCTGTTACTATTAGGCCAGAAAGCTGCAGATAGAGATGACAGTGTGTGTGTTGTGTGTGATTTCATAGTTTTCTAGCAGAGCTTCTCCTCATTCTTTCATGTTAATGGGTGGTTTGTTTGGACACATTTTGATTGTGGCAACATAGAAAATCGACATGAGAGAGAGAGGTAGTTGCAATAAAACCAGTAAAGCTCTACTAGTTTATGATGGCACCAAAGGTCCATAATTGATAATGGACCTATTTCTGTGCCTAATATCATTACTTGTCTTAGCTTCAAAGCGAAGTCTAATTTTTCGATTCACATTTCAATTAAATATGAAATTCCCTAAACTATGATAAAAGATTTGATGATGATCTTAGAATTGTAGTGGTTGCATGTGGGAAAACAATGATTGTGGTGCTAGACAATTCAATGCCTATCTTGAAAGGCAAGAACACTAAGCCATATAGTAGTGTAGCTCATGATTAGTAGTATGGACTAATTGAGCATACATACAAACTCAATTAATACTCTTTTTCCACACACATTTTCAAAAATCTTCAATCTTGATCTCCCACTCCCAACAACAAGATGAAAATGATGATAATCATTCTCTTGTTCTTCCACATTTTCCTATCCCTCAATCCAAAGATAGTATCCTCATCCCATTGCATAACAACCACCTTATCTAAAAACTTCGAGCGTTGCATGACGCTCCCGACCCAACAAGCCTCGATTGCGTGGACGTACCACCCCCACAACGCGACCCTCGACCTAGCCTTCTTCGGGAGCTTCATCTCCCCCTCGGGGTGGGTCGGATGGGGGATCAACCCGACCTCCCCCGAGATGACAGGGACACGGGCCCTGATCGCGTTCCCAGACCCCAATTCGGGCCAACTCGTCCTCCTCCCCTACATCCTCGACCCCACCGTGAAATTTCAAAAGAGCCCCTTGTCTCCCGGCCCCTCGACCTCCACGTCCTCACCTCCTCCGCCGCCCTCTACGGCGGCCGCATGGCCACCATCCACAGCGGCGCCACCATCCAAATATACGCCACAATCAAACTCTCCCCGAACAAGACCAAGCTCCATTTCACATGGAACCGCGGCCTATACGTCCAAGGCTACTCCCCCACGATCCATCCGACCGCCGTCAACGACCTCGCCTCTATCACCACCATCGACATCTTATCCGGCGCCACCGCAAAATCCCACAAAAACCTCAAACCACTCAAAATCATCCATGGCTTCATCAACGCAATCTCATGGGGCTTTTTACTCCCCCTCGGCGCCGTCTCCGCTCGGTATCTTCGTCACATCCAATCCATGGGACCCGCGTGGTTCTACGCGCACGCCGGCGTCCAAATTTCCGCCGTGTTTTTGGGCACGGTGGGGTTCGCGATCGGCGTGTGGCTCGGGGAGATGTCGCCGGGGAGAGTGTACGGGATCCACCGGAAGCTGGCCTTCGCCGCCTTTTGCTTAGGATGGCTGCAGACGGTGGCGCTGCTGTTTAGGCCGAAGACGACACATAAATTTAGAAAGTATTGGAAATCTTACCACCATTTTGTGGGGTACGCATGCATTATTTTGGGCGTGGTTAACTGTTTTCAAGGATTTGAAGTGATGGGAGAGAACGGTTCATATGCGAAGTTGGCTTACTGTTTGTGTCTGTCGACGTTGATCGGAGTTTGCATTGCGTTGGAGGTGAATTCTTGGGTGATTTTCTGCAGGAAGGCCAAGGAGGAGAAGATCAAGAAAGAAGGGTTGTTTGGAACTATTTCTGATAAAACCAGCGGTTCCACCCGCGGTTGAGAATTGATTTATTTCTTTTTATTCCAAATTTACTGGTGCTTGACCAACTGAGTTAAGTTTCGTAAACACTTGATCTCTTTTTTTTTTGTATATAGGTTAATTGTTAAAATATTTATTATGATATTGCAAAGATAAAAAAATATTTATTATTAGAATAAAAAATAAAATATAATCAGTGTTGAGTTAATATACTTTCTTATCTTTGTAATCTATGAAATTCGTGAATTTCAAGAGCTGGAGAAAATAATTCATAAATTGCCCCCTTTATACTTATTCAAGAGTTGGAGTAAAGCCTTGACGAGCTTAGCTCATTTGGTTAAAAACTAGTAAATTTAAAACAAATACCAATAATCAAGTCTTAGTCGCAACAATATGAGAGTTTCACTATTTTTAGAATAGTTATTTATGGGTACTAGACAAAGTTCTCATAATTTCTTAACCGTTAATCATCATGATTTATCAATCGTTATGATTTACCCTCTCACATTCTTATAGGGCAGAAACTCCCTCTTTAGTATGTTTCATTGTGGATACTAGGTAAAATCTGGACATTAGGCAAAGTTCTCATAACTTTTTAATCGTGAAGCTGAAACTCCTCTTTAGATTGATTCATTGTGAGCACTAGACAAAATCTTCCTAACGCTAGGCAAAATCTCATTCCTTCTTAATTGTTGAGTCACTGTAATTTACCCCTTTATATTCTCATGAGACTGATGTGTGGATGCTTTGGGATTAGAGTTTTCTCTTTTGAAACAAAGAGTTAGAGGAAGGCAAGAATTACCCTTTTATACCTAATTTTAAAAGTTAAATTAAGTTTAGTCTTGAGCTGAACATAAAAAAAGACTTATTCAAGAATTAATTTAACTCAAATCTTAAATTATAGACAAAATAGGTTAATTTAAGAATAAAGGTATAACAATAGAAATAGATACATTAATTTATTTTTTATATAATTATTAATTTCTATTTTTACTATATGAAAATTGATATTTTATTAGTTCTGATATGTATGTATGCATGCATGTAAAAGCGAGTTTTGAGAGAGATCGTAAATCATACGACGAAATTAAAGTTTATTAATGTTGCCGGAATCTATATGTATGCAGTATTCTTTTGATTCCTATGCAGTAGTGAATTAAGCTTGATCTCGAAGATTCCGTGATGTTGAAAAACTTTCGTGGAATTGAATTTGGGTTCAGGGAAGTGAAATCTTGATTGATCTGTGTTTCGTAAATGTGTGTTACAATTTTGTTTCGAAAAAATATTATTTTATTGTTATTTTTTTTTTATATTCGAGAATCTGGAATGAGATTAGAGGGTGTTTGGCTGAGATTTATAATTCTTAAATAAAATATTATAAGTTGTTTAAATTATATATAATTCAGATTTTTGGAAATGTTTGACATTAAAAATCCAAACCAATCCGATCCGAAAAAAATAATTTCCAACAATATAATCCGATAAAAATAAGTTGGTCCGATTCTAACTTATTTTTCATAAATTTATAAGGACCATAAATTTACCAAAATAACCTTATTATAATTAGTTATTTCCTATACATACACTATCAACTTCAGATTCCGTCATGTTGATCTCTAAATTATGATTTTATCTCTAATTCACGATTATTTCTCTATCTTATAAGATCAATTATCCAAATACTTTAACAACTTATAAGACTTGAAATATTATCTCTTATAAGTTCTTGAAACATCTTATAAGCTTTCTAAAATAAGCTTAGCCAAACACCCCTAGATCAAAGTTAAGACAAATTGTTGAACTATGAAGTTGTTCGAAATTTCGAATTGAGAAGATAAGCCTTATGCTAAGTGGCAAGACAAGGAAGTTTAATTATTTGTCAAGCCCAATTAGCTATAATGGGCTACTGATCCAATGAACGCTATATTCACGAATTTCATAAAATATATACTTCATCTGTTCTTGATATATGGTCTTAGTTTTTATCGATACGAGTTTTAAAAAATACAATGAGTGTAAAGTAAGTGGAGAATAAGATCCAAATAATAAAATATGTTATATGAATGGAAAAAGTGGACCATGGGTATTTTATTGTAAATAAGTTGTTGAGTGTGTATAAAATCATTAACTTTTGGATGTAGTCCATGTCTATGAAAGGAAATTGAACGAATTTTGAAGACGAATCGAAATAGATCAAATAAACAAATATGATAGACGAATTAAGTAATATTTATTGTCTGTTATAGCTATAAGACAATAGTAAATTATTAATATAAAAGTTTAGGATATTCTTTTATGTGCCTTTAATACGGTTCTCAAATATTTCTATAGTTATTGATTTTCTCCTAAAAGCACCGCGTTATTATAGTCAATATAAGTTATATAACGTCGGCTACTACTTATTTAAAGTAGAAAAAGAAAATATAGATTTCTTTATCACTAATTAATAATTGATAGCTACAAGAATGAAAGCATTGGGACCATAATCATCTGATGACCACTTTATTTATTTGAGGTATAACTTACTTTAATTTATTCTTACCTTCAGCCCTACACTTTGCAAGATCGCCAATTAAGTAGAAATTATTGATGGAGGGTTTATAGTTTAAATTAATGCGATAATTGACCTTAGACAGGGCTCTTTACACATATTAAGGAACTATATATTTCATTAGATGCATAAGCATCAAATTATAGTAATTTATAGGGACATGATCATCAAATAATTTTGTTATATTTTCTCACGAGTTAATTAGAAGTTAATCTTGACTATTAATTGATCTTGGTATAATATATAACTTTTATGAAAAAGAAGTATTATTATAATATATTAAAAATCTCATTGTGCATATAAAGAATCATGGCTCATAATTTCTAAAAATATTATGTGTGGCCCATATATATATATAAGGAAATGCTACTTATTTATCTGTTAGTCAATGCAAAATTGAGAGTGAATTAATTTTTCGAATATACTCTCTCGTCCGTTATTTATCACGTTAGATTAAGGAAGGTTATATTTTGTATGTAAAATAGTGGGTGGTACAAAATTCGAGATATTTTTAATTTAAAAAGTGTTTCTTTTTTTTTTGGAATTAATTAATGGGATAATCCAAAAAGAAAAACGTGTTATGAATATTGGGACGAAGGGAGTATATTGCATGAAATATATGGAGGGAAGAGGGACATGTCATTAGACCACATACATCCCATCACATGGTTTGATAATGTCTATTGGACTTTCTATTTTTATTTTTATTTTTTCATAAAGATAATGTCTATTAGTTAAACCATCACAATCTTGAATTCCTGATAATAGAGAACAAGTTGAATATGTGCTTTTCCAATTGGTAACAAACATTCTCTTGAGATGGTGAAAATAGTGCTTGCAAAACTTACTTTCTTGCAACATTTGCGCGTGCTCCTCTATCATTTTAAATACTTGCTATGATGACTCATAGTTGTACTTTTTGTCAGAATATGGAGTCTGAATATACTGTAAACTCAAACCGATCTCGGTGATGCCAAGTTTTTGGGCCCATATTTTTTGATTCAGGCGAAACCCTAATGGACTTAGGGTTAGAGTTTGATATTGTCTATTTAGTAGCCGTTTATCTGGCTTTACATCGCCCTCAGAAGTAGTCACATGATGAATTGGGTAAATAATTTCGTGTTCTTTATTTTCTATCGTGATTGTGGTGTGTTTTTTTCGCAACACCTTTTTATTGGAGAAATTAATAATTATTTGGACATAAGTAGTATTATATCATTTATGAATTCTAAACTATATTAGTATAATATCGTATGTATTTGGTCACAAACTCATACAAGCGATTCATGAAATTAGAAAATAAGTATTACAAAAATTGATATTATTTCAGAATACATGTTAGTTTTATCAAACTTTTCCTAATTTCGAATATAAGTATATGTCATGAGCATATAATTTTGAATCCAACTTGTTTTAAGATAGTAAAAGAACATTGGAATCGTTATCCTCTATCCCCAGACATAATCATTTATCTTTCCCTACTTTCATCCTATCTAATGCCTAAGAATATATGTTAAAATCAAATCTTTCATGGAATGCAGCTTCAAATCTAATTGATTGACTTCAAATCTAATTGATTGACAATCAAATCACACTTTATAACTTTGATTCATGACAAATGAGAAGAAGAAATGGACATATAATTTAATCTTTGGACACTCTATTCAATAATAATTTTTTCCAATAATGTCATTATAAGTTGGAATTCCACTAATATCTTCAACAATAATATCAAATGGAGCAATGGAAATATAATTTAATCTTTGGACACTATTCAAATTTTTTTCAATACTGTCTGTACGTATAAGTTCGAATTCCACTAATATCTTCAAAATCGAGCACTACACAAGCTCTAAAACAGGGGAAATCAAGACTGAAGTTTGAGAAAGAGACCCTCTTGCTGATTCAAAACAGCACAGGCATATATGTTTGGTACTGTACAACTTTCATTTTCTTCCATTCATTATAATATTCTTCCCAAACATGAAGCATAAGCTGGCAGTCTTTCCCACTTTTATAAAAAAGGAATTTGTGCCCAGAAAATAATGTCATCAAAAGCAAAAATTTCATACATATATTCCTCACATGCCCTCCACACCATTTGATGGCACTAACACAAATTTTGAGAAGATTTGGGGGTATCCCAAAATTTAAAAATTCAAAAAAGAAAGAATAAACAACAGATTATGCACATACTGTGTTGTGTGCCATTAGGGATTCTTGAATATGGGGAATCTCTGCTTTATGGCCACTCTAAAACTTTACAAAAGTTAATGTTTCCACTAAGAATTGAATGAAAAGAAAGAAACTTTTAAATGCCGAGCAAATTGTTGGGTGGTGAGAGTGACTTTATGGGCCTATGTTATTCATTCAATAAACAGTTTTCCACTTTTCCTAATTCCTTTGCAGTAATTGCAATATATATATAGGATAAATATCAGTTTATATCATAACATTTCACGATTTTTCATTTAATATCTCAACGTAAGCATATTGTTATTTTGGTCTCTAACGTTTCAGAAAATTTCTATTAATATCATGCCGATCGATTTCCGACTTATAAGTGTTTACGTGGTTGTTTAAATTCCATGTTGGATTCCACATTAATACAAAAATTTTATAAAAACTTAGAAAAACTCATACAAAACGACGTCGTCTCATTTCTTTTCCATGTCAATATAAGGGAAGAAATTGAACGACGTTATTTTGGATAAGCTTTTCTACTTTTTTTTTTATTTTGTTTTTATATTGACTTGGAGTTCAACATGGAATTTCGACAGTCACATAAGCGTTTGGATGCTGAAAATTGATCGACGTGACATTAATATAAATTTTCTGAAATATTAGGGACCAAAATAACAATATATTTACGTTGGAACATTAAATGAAAAATCACGAAACTTTAGTACATAAACTGATATTTACCCATATATTATGTGTGTGTATGTATGTGTGTGTACATGTGTTTTAGCAGAATTGCTCCATAACCATAAAAAGAGAACCTATGATGGAGGGTCTCCATGCCCATCTGATGCTTAAACCATACTAGTGCTAATCCACTTTGCTAATTCTATCAACAATCCATAATGGGGCATCTTTAATTATTTAATTGAGCTTAATTATTTGTTTCCATACTTTCTTGTTTGCTTTTGTGCTAAACTAAAAAGTGTTTGTTGTGTTTTTATAATATAGGGGTTTAATTATTCTTGGCTTACTTAGATTGAGCCATTTTATGATTATAATAGGGTTTAGTACAAACAAAATATATCAACAACCAAAATGAAAGGACAATAATGATATATACCATCTAGCCAATAATTACATATGATTTTGATCGATATTAATGTAGGCACACGTACAAATTTATAAAATTTTAATGTACGTATAAGAGTTGGGTCCTTCAATCTGTATACAAATTTGGCAGATAATAAGGACCTAACTAATCTGAAAATGACATCACATAAAATTGATCGTGACGTCAGGCCCAGAAATGGGGACAATAAATGATGTATCTGAATTGCCATCATTTTTCAATATCTAGTTCACATTGAAATTAATTTCTATGCGTTGTCATTTTTATATACTTTTTTCATGTAAAAAATAATACTCCATCAGTCACGCTTAAAGTGTCCCTTTTTTAACATGGGTATTTAGAAAATGTATAAAGTAGTTAAAGTATTAAAAAGCGGGTGGGTTCATACTTTTTAAAAGATAATTATTTCCTAAAATGGAATGAGGCATTTATAATGAGATAACAAAAAGAAAAGTGAGGCATTTTAAATGGAATGAAGAGAATATTAATTTTGTGGAGCGAACGATGCAGTGATTATAAAGTTTGATTCTAGTATTTCTTTTAAATTGAGTTATCTAAAATATATATATATATATATATATATATATATATATATATAGGGATGATTCATGTGAGAATGGAAATAAGTGTAGAAAATAAGAATAGATATGTAAGTCTAGCAGACATCTTTCATATTTGTATAAGACAATCGTAATTACTTATGTTGCATATATTAGTAGCACATATTTCATCTTATGTAGTACATGTCTTAAATATATTAGTTTAAGACATCTTTCATTCCAACAGAAGACAAGAAGGGTCGTAGTCTTTCATAATAATCAACGTAGCACACACACACAAAAGCGTAGCAATTGAAATTAAATCTCAACCATTGATCCGGGAATCAAATGTCCAGGATTCATTCTTATTTCCTACCAAATTATTCATTCCTACCTGATCCATCTCCTATATATATATATTGTTGTTAATAGTTAAAAGAAAGAAAAAAACCCCGATAATTTCTGAAAATGACTATGACAAACATATATTTATATGAAAAGTCTTGATATTAACTTTCTGGGCAGTTCATATATAACTCTTGAGTTGGTTCTGGTCTGATTGGAATTTAAAAATTAAAATAGTGAGTAATATTGTCCGAATCTTATACTCTCTAACTCTAAAATAATTTTCTCTATTTATTTATTTAAATCGAATCGAAGGGTTTTTTAATATTAAATTATACTCTCTCTGTTCCGGTATTGTTGACTCATTTCCTTTTGCATGTAGACTAAAAAGAGTTATGTTTTATGTGTAAAATAATGTGTGATATGAAATTCAAGATACCGAAAAAGAAAACGAGCCAACAATAATGAGAGATAGCAAGTATTATCTTAGTTTACTTTAACTGTTTTGCTATATATAAAAATGTTATGCATTAGGACATGCTTAGGAGTAACCTAATTAAAGGTCAAAGAGAAAAGCGTATATTATTTCAAAAGGTGGCGAGTTATAATAAATGGTCTAACATGCACTCATTACATGCTTTTGATTATAAATGTGAATACCATAATCAGTTTATGGGATTATAAGATTTTATATTATTGCAATTTTATTGGTTAATTATATCTTAATTTTGATAACTCACAACTGGTGGAACCGGTAAACTTGAGAATAAACAATATTTAAAAAATATTGGTGTGTGTGTGTTGGCCTAGTGGTAGAGTGATTAATGTTCGAGGCCAAAGGTCTAGGGTTCGAGTCCACCGTGACGCATGCTTTAAAAATTTCTACATTAAATTGACCAAAAAAATATTTAAAAAATATTGATGTGATTTGAACTAAGTGATTTTTTATATCACGAATTCACTAATCTCATCAACTTGGTCACCCGCAAAGTACAATATAGTTTTCATTTGACATTACAAATTTTGGTTAAATCTATAGTCTAAAGTATATTGGCCAAAATAATTACGAGACTTGTTTTTTAATAAAAAAGATATATCATTCTCATTTTCAGTACAACTCAAGAAAAAAGAATAACAAATAAGTTTGATCGCTTTTAATATTTTTTATGTCAATTAATACGAAATTTTAAAGAACGTATCACTATGAACTCGAACCACGACCCTTAGTCTCAATCATTAATCGATCTATCACTAGGCCAACATACATACATATATTTCCTTTTTCTGTTAATGTTATTTCGTAAAATTACTAATTTGCTCTTTTTATAACTCAAATAGGTCCAACAAGTTTACATGAATATTTTGATGAAGCCTAACTCGAAAGACAAAGTTGAGGCACTATAAGATTTTCATTCAAAATAAAATAAAATTAATTCAAGTCCCACCTACATATAAATTATAGTGTCATTTTATTTAAATATTAGTTTTGTGTGGTTTTTTTTACCAAGAATCTTCAATTGAAACTTGCAATCACCCTATACAGAAAAATTGTCCCATCATTGCACCTGCACCACAATTTAGTACTGTATAAAACAACCTACTCTCCTTTTTACTCTTTAATTCAGTCTTCTCTTTTGCCCTTTTGCTTCTTTTTCCCCCTCCCTTCAGCAAACTTGCACTAGCAATTCATCTAAATTTTATGCAGTAATTCTTGAAAATTTTATATAAATTAAAAAAAAATCACTCAAACAACATAGCAAATAATGAAAACACTGAAGATATTCATTTCATTACATATGTACTTCACATATTACGCAACATATATTATTATTATTATCGTTGGTTTTTTCTTTTTAATTTGTCCGCATATTGGTGGTTCGTTCCAAAAAAGAAATAATTTTACATTAAAAAATATCTCGAATTTTATATCACACACTACTTTACATACAAAACATAAATTTTTTTAATTTACGTGCAAAAAGAAAGGAGTCAACAATACCGGGACGGAATGGATTACAAAAGTCGGAAGCTAGAATATGCAAAGGAGACAAGCTTTAGAGACATGAAAATGCTTTGTTGCTAAGCAAAGACAAACTCAAACAGGGAACCAAGAACTGGCTGCGCTGCCATTGTGGTAAGTTTTACTGCTAAGGGTTCACACCAACAAACTTACAGCAACAGATATACCTCAACATGGCTCTCATAAATTCTGCTCAAATACACACACACACACACAGAGAGTGAATTTGGATCAATTATTTTAGAGATGTCAGTCTATAAAACTCCCAAAATCTTTAAAACAACAAAATCCTATTGACCACAAGCTGTTACTTCCTATTTTAATAAATAATAATCCTCAAACACTGAAGGTTTTCTAATTCACAACTCATAACCAAGAAACCAGAATCTCAGTCTCTGTGTGTCTGTGTGTGAGAGAGAGAGAGAGTTGCTCCTATCTGTCAAACGGGGTTCATTTAGAAATATGCTTAGAAAATGGTGAGTGCAGAGAGGCCCTGTTTCTTATTTTAACTTTTCCTTTGAATGATTCCGCCATTTTCCTTTGTATGGTTACAGATAGATGCAGAGAGAGTTTCCATAGACAAAAAATTGGAATGAAACATGTTGTTATGATCACATTACAACAAGACAACAACATAGATGCATACAAACCACAAAAACAACAACCTCGTTAGAGCAGCAACAAAACTCAAGATTCTGCTCAAATGGCCTCTTCTTCCACTTCCAAAATCCCAAACTTTTTCACCCTTGTTTCTTTCCTCCTGATTCTTTCCGCCGCCTCCTGCCACTCCGCCGAGCCGCCCGCCCGCAACCAGACTCTCCGGCCGCAGCAGGAGCTCAACAAGTTGAAGAGAATAAGAAGCTATCTGAGTAAGATCAACAAGCCAGCTGTCAAGACAATTGAGGTCTTGCTTTTTTCTCTTTCTTTTTTTTTTTCTTGAAAATTATTAGTAAATTGTTTGTTGTTTTGTTTTATTGAATTTCTTTGTTTCAAATGCTGCAGAGCATTGATGGAGATAAGATAGATTGTGTTCCAACTCATCTTCAACCAGCTTTTGATCACCCTCAGCTCAAAGGCCAGAAGCCATTGGTGACTACTTAACTTTTTCTCAAAAACTAGTTTTGCACCCGTACGATGCACAGAACGAGCCCTTTAAATTCTTGATTTCAACTTATGCAGGAGCCACCGGAGAGGCCTAAAGGGCGGGATTCCAACGAGTCCATTTCAGAGACTCAGCAGGCGTGGTTAGAATCAGGCGAATCATGCCCTATTGGGACAGTTCCGATAAGAAGGACTACTGAGAAGGATATGTTAAGGGCCAGCTCCCTTCGTAGATTTGGTCGAAAGATTAGGCGAGGCGTTCGCAGAGATACAATGAGCAGTGATCATGAGGTTTATGTTCATTCAATACCACTAATGCTATCACATTAGTACATTCTTGAAAATGTGCAAAAAAAAAAATGGTTTGTTTTCTTAAATATAAGTTTGATCCAAATGCAGCATGCTGTGGCATTTGTGAATGGTGATCAATACTATGGGGCAAAGGCAAGCATAAATGTGTGGGCGCCGCGCGTGACAGACCTGTATGAATTCAGTCTGTCACAACTATGGGTCATCTCTGGCTCATTTGGGAATGATCTTAACACCATTGAAGCTGGCTGGCAGGTCTGTGTTAGTACATACAAAATTTATCACTCATCACTCATATCTGTCCACTGTCGCCACATTTAATGGCGCGATTATCTCACCTAAGGCTTTCTTTTTCATGATTCTTGAGTTTCTTGAGGTTAGCTAACTGGCTTTGTGGATAAACTTCAGGTTAGTCCAGAGCTGTATGGAGACAACTACCCTAGATTCTTCACATATTGGACAGTAAGTATCTATCTTGAGTTACTGTGTGTAGTGTGTGTGCGCACGCCCAAAAATTGTTGTGCTTTTAAACTGATGCGATTGTTGTGCTGACAGACGGATGCGTATCAAGCAACGGGGTGCTACAACTTGCTTTGTTCGGGCTTTGTCCAAATCAACAACAAGATTGCTATCGGTGCAGCAATATCTCCGAGGTCAAACTACAAGAACAGGCAGTTTGATATTGGCCTCATGGTTTGGAAGGTATGATTTTCTTGAATTGTTATGTTCTCAGATTGTGCTATTATTACTCCAATCATATTCATTTCCTGTTCAACGAAATAACAGAACACTTCTTTTCCTGCTGATGTATGTCAGTTGGTGACCTAATAAGAGTCTCTTAGGTGACCAGAAATCTCTCTAAGTTTCGAACTTCACCCACTTTAGTTAATTAATTCTGATGCATAGACAGTGACATTTTAGTCAATTTTATCTACTTGCATCAATATTATATTTTCCTACACCTTGCTTTCACACTGATCTAATTATAAAAAAAATCAAGATTCTCCTCTTTGCAGCATGCTTATCCCATCAAGAATCTGAAAGAACCAGCTAGTGTTTTTCTTGTCTGTTTACTGTTTTAGACTGCACTAATGGAGGTGGCAAAATCAGCCCGGCTCTGAAATTTTGCACTATAAAATGGTTTGTGCATCGGGTTGGGCTATAAAAAATAAGGCTCTGTGTGGTACTGTGCGGCCCACCCGGCTAGGTCTGAGCAAACCAAATCTAAACCGCAAATAGAATCGAATCGAACCGAAATTGGCTGTTTGGTTTGGTTTTTAAATCAAATTGGTTCGGTTCGGTTTGGCAGAGTAGAAACCGAACTAAATTTTCTGCTCGGTCCGATTCGGTTTTAACCAAATTTCCGGGTTTTTTTGGTTCTATTTGTGTAGCAATTTGGTTTGGTTTGGTTCCGTTTGAGTAGCAATTCGGTTCGGATTCGGTTTGTGTTTTCTTCTTCAGTTTGGATTCGGTTTTTCCGATTTAGATAGATTTGGGACCAAACTGCCCAAATGCTCACCCCTACGGCCGGCATTAAGTCCCGCCGGCTTGGAGCCCGGCCCGGCTTTGCTAGCTCTCTTGCCTATTCATAGATTAAAACTAGCAAGATACAGCAGGTCCATAAAGAAGACTAAAAATTAAAGGTGGTTGGTGCAGGATCCTAAGCACGGGCACTGGTGGCTGGAGTTCGGGTCAGGGTTACTAGTCGGGTACTGGCCGTCGTTCCTGTTCAGCCATCTACAAAGCCATGGCAGCATGATCCAATTCGGCGGGGAGATAGTGAACAGGCGATCGACGGGGTCCCACACGTCGACACAGATGGGGAGTGGCCATTTTGCTGATGAAGGGTTTGGGAAGGCTTCCTACTTTAGAAATTTGCAAGTTGTGGACTGGGACAATAGTTTGATCCCTCTCAATAATCTGCACCTTTTGGCTGATCATCCTAATTGTTATGATATAAGAGCTGGGAAGAATACTGCTTGGGGGAATTATTTCTACTATGGAGGGCCGGGGAGGAATTCCAGGTGTCCATAAATGCATGGGAAGAAGATGATTTTATATAGTTATGTAGAGATGAGATGAGATAACCACCATTTTCATTTTTGGTTTCTTTGGTTTTGATTCTTTGTGAGATTCTTTTTCCAGGCAAGAGAAGTTCCTCTCATTCTGAGTTCTAACATGTTTCAACTTCCCCAATTGAAGACTTCGTGTAAATGTTTTGAATTAAGAGAGATGATAATATACCAGAGTTAATTTGTATTTATATTTATTTTTTGTCATTTTATTTAGTTCCATAATAATAGACTTAATTATGTATATATTCCTATCGTCAAAATAGAAGAAAAGTAAGCATGGATTTGCATGTGGAAATGCGTAGAATGCGCCATGGAAACCATGTGGCAGAACTCAAGTTTTTGAATTTTTCTGTAAATTATATAAATATTTAGTGAGATGACTCACCCAAAACCAGCTTTCAGACAGTGATTTTACAATCAGACAAAATTAGAAGCAAATAAAAACAATAAGTGTATCTGCCGCCGAGCCAGTTTGGTTTATTTGTTTTTTTAAATCTGAAAAATCATTAAATCTCAGTCAACTCAATAATCGATTAATTAAAATATGCAAAACTGCTGCGACCAAGAACCTGGTTTTTTTTCGAGAAATGGTTAGGTCTTGTTATGATACAAAACAAAGTCAATATTTAATCATTTTATTACAAGCATGACCATGAAGATCTGTGTCCAGTTCTTGAAATTGAGGGTTGTCTAAATCTACCAGTTTGGATTGATCTAGTGTTCAATTTCCCCCCTAATTTATCTCCCCAGTGAAAGGATTGAATGGATGGGTTCAGCATGTTAGGTGGCAACTTGCACCGATGATCATGATTATGTCGTGTCAACACAATAACGAATATTATATACACCCCAATATATCATTATATTGTGTGAAAGTTCGAGACGAAGGATCAAACCATTCAACAATGTGAATGCATCGGGTGCAGATCTCTCCTCCATCTCACAAGAGTGTGTTTGTATGTAAATAAACGGTAAATGCTACACTCATTCAAACTAACATATAAATGGAGAGTTTTGAGATTGTCTTATCGTGAGATGAGTCGAAATGCAAATTATTATGTGCCACTGGAACGTGAGTTTGAATGCAAATCTTAACTCGGTCTCGCAATGATACGATTTCACACAAAATATATCGTGTCATATTAATGGTTAATGGACCAATAATTTTCATTAATAAGATGGCATTTCCAATATTAAGTCAAACGTTGTTAATGCTATTGCAGTTAGGGGTGAGCATTTGGGCGATTCGGTCCAAAACCGAACCGAATCCGAAAATCGGATTATTTCTAAAATGTAAATCGAACCGCACCGTTTGTATGTTCAAACCGAAACAAAATATTCGATTTGGTTCGGTTTGGTTTGGATATAAGCGATTTTAAATTATTAATAATATAAATATTATAAATATATATATATATATATAATAAAAAAATCAGGCAGTTTGGTTTGAAAATCGATTTTTTTCTCAACCGAATAAATTTTGATTTTAAAATTTAAAATCAAACCGTATCGTTTCTTGTATAAATCGAACCAAACCGTGAATTTCGATTCGGTTTGGTTCGGTTCGTTTTCAAGCTTGGTTTGGTTTTGCTCACCCTAAATGTGCAGTACACAATCAAGAATCTTCAATTTTTTTGGAACATGTGCTTTGACAGGGAGTCAAAGAAATGCATCAAAAATGATAACTACTAGTAAATTTATGTACTTGGATTTTCCCAACTGTTTCAATTGCTAGTGAAGACAGGCAGTGAAAAATTGTAGAAATAAATATTCCAGCCAATGAACATAAAAATCTTTTCAGAAGGTTGAAAGAAAAAAAATTCAAGAACATGCCAAAAGTAAATAATGAGAATTTTACCACAAGCATAAATTTGGACAACCACAACCACACCATAAAGCTACTTTGATAGATTCATCAATTGTCACAAGACTCACAAGCTGAATGAAATTCACTACTTACCTTTCCTCTTATCTGCTAACTATTCCATGCCAGCCCACACCAAGCCATGTCCAGGCTTTTATGTAGAAGACAATCTCCACGAATAGTCGAACATCTACTATTCTCTAGAGCTCTATCTCAAATTTCTTAGCTATATGATTGCTTCAAATAAATGACAAAAATACAGGAAGGTCTAAATTTATGTTGCAGTAAAAAATGGATAAAGATTATTAAGACACGATCACTTTCGGGCATTGAATTAGAACAGTATAACATGGTTTTCTCGAACTAGCTAGGGCTCTTCTGTTTGAAGTATGAGATTGCCAGGATTACAAATGTGAGAACCAAAGGGTAAAGAACACTGATTTGCTCGTCTTCCAGAAGAGCTTGAAATATGACTGAAATTGAAGGTCATACATCATGCTATAAGTTCTTCCTAAAGTATTGCAGAAGTCCATGAATGACTGGTCTTCAGTAGTTTCAACGAGATGATCAGTAGCAGCAATACTGCCATCCAGCTTCAGCTTTCATCTTCAGAGTAAAGCATTTGATGTTTTTAAGGTTGAAAATGAGAAACTGAGCCACTTCAGACGAACTCCAGTTGATGAATCCCTTAGAAATTGTTAGTTGGTAGAGAAGGACAAAGTTGGCTAACGCAAAGCGAATCAAGATTCAAGAAGATGAAAAAATCTCCGAATTTCATGCCAACATGAACAAGAGATAAGAAAGACAATAATGTTCGAGTTTGAATCCATCGTGAAGCGACCTTTAAATTTCTGTATTAAATTGACAAAAAAAAAAAAGACAATTCTGAAACACCAGCCTTATTTATACCCACCAAAAAAATAACTATCACTGAGATCCATATCTCCCATAAGAATAGAGAATAGACCTGCAAAATCTTGCAATTATAGAAGCTTTTCTAGTTTCTTTGCAGAACCTAACACTTGCCACTAGCAATTATCACTGAACTCTAGTGTGATCCATTAGCATATATACGGACTAGGATACAATCTGAATCACACATCAATTTCACATGAAGCTTCACAAATTCAAAATTAACAAAAAAAAAAAATACTTAAGTCTCATTGATTTTTCATGAGACTTCACAATATCAAAATCTAAATAAAAAAAATATTTGATTCTCACATTGATTTTTCATTAGACATTTAGACTTCATCAAATAAAAACCTATATAAAATGACATGTTTATTCTCCCAACCAAAAATTATATATTATTTAAAATGCAACATCAATTTAATTTGACCATATAATTTTTTTTTTATTTTATATAAATTTTCATGAGACTTTACCAATTTATAACATAAATAAAAATGATATATTTTGCACAACAAATTTTCTTAAACTATGAATACCAGATTTCATAAGATTTCACAAATTGGAAATCTAAATCATATGATATACTTTGTACAATTTTTTTAAACAAATTTTAATTCCCTCATCGACTTTTCATGAAATTTCACAAATTAAATCTAAATAAAATGATATAATTTGAATCTCACATTGGTTTATCATGTTATTTCACCAATTCAAAACATAAGGCAACAAAGGGCAAGTCACTATTAATTACGATGGATAATCAATTATTGTAACTACTTATATTTATAAATTCAAACGGGGTTTGAATAACTAGCAATATTACTGTAAAGATCTGAGATAAAAATAGGTAATTAGCATATATTTATATTATTTATTGATAATGTTTACTATGTAATATTCAAGTTTTATGGAGACAAATAGTCAATTATTGTAACAATTTATATTTCATGTCTAGATATTTTGTAAATGTAAACAAGTTTGGATATTTAGCAAGTATTATTACTATACATGTTTGGGATGAAATCAGATAATAAAATTATTTTTTAATCGGATTTGACATTTGGGACATATGTGAGTATATAAATTCTAAACAAGTTCGAAAGTAATTGGCATACTTATGTGAAATTTTCTCTATATTTTAATCTTTTGTTGGTTATTCTACTTATTATTAATGTTTTTTTGTAATGTTCATGTTGTTATTACAATGGATTACCAAAATTGTAACAACTTACTTGAATTTGAGACAATAATTAGTATTAATGAAATCCCTTTTTAATTTGGGTTTATGACGGATACGAGTATATACATCTTAAATGGGTTCGGTAGTTGAATTATAACCTCATTATTTCGTTTCACCATAGTGCTAGCTCCGCCACAATCAATGATTTTGGAGGATGTACTCTAGTCTTGTCGTTTCGTTTTATCATCATGCTCCGTCACATTCAATAACTCAGGGTGATTGAACCTTATCCAAAGCTCGAAGAAATCTAACTTATACATATTATATTTAGACACATCGTGATGATATAAAAATAATTTCATTTATTATGACCATAAACACAACGTAAACAAAATTTCGATTGAAATTCGACGAGTTACATGCTTAGTATTGTGCAAATTAGTGCAATTAAGTACAAAACTAATGAATTATTGCAACATTTATAATTTGATCGATAATGATCAATTGTACCGTCAGTTCAATCTATATTGAATAATGCCTCTATTAATTACAGTTTATTTGAATTGCTATATCACATTTCATTAATACTACTTAATAAAAATCAAGAAGTAATTATAAAAATAAATCCAATATCATACCTTATTATGTTAATAAACCTCAAGTTTAATTATTAGTTTTTTTTCCTTCGATAATTTCTCCATTTGATATAACAAATGCATGGAAAATAGGAAAACACTGCCCACGAATTTCAGTTGGTCGAACTTTATGTAAGGTCAACTAATTTAAATAGTCTTTTAAAATTAAATTGTGAATAATTAAATGAGGCTATCCAACTTATATATTTTTGATATGGAAAATACACAATTTTAGCCCAATAAATTGATTTTGTGACAATTTTAGCATAATCAACTTAATGAATTGATTTTGTGATAATTTTAGCCCGTAAGTGATTTTTTTTGCATCGAAAAACATAATTGGCATCGGAAATAAAAATAGCCCGTAAATCATTTCCAACTACGTTTCTAACTTGTGGTTTCTATATGTCATTTCTCGATACCGATTGTGTTTTTTGATGCAAAAAATCAATTACGGACTAAAATTATTACAAATCAATTCATTGGGTTTAATTGAGATATATTATTAATTTATTAGACTAAAATTATTACAAAATCAATTTATCAGGTTAAAATTGTATATTTTCCTTTTAAATCCAATAGTGAGTAAATTCTTTGTTTAAATAAAAATGAAAAAGAAGATATATTTCAAAAGAAAAGGAAGAAGAAGGAAAAAGACAAAAAAATCCCTTTAAAGCAGATTTTAGTTGTTTCATTTTCATAAGGTTCAAAAACAAGAAAAAATGGCGGGCTAATATTCTCCTCTCTCTCTCTCACACACACACACACACAAACACATCTACAGCCTCAGTCTCACATTAGCCATTTACAGACAGTCAGATGCAGAGCTCCGGGGAGAGCACCGTGCTAACACAAATGGCCGAAAGACGATTAGTGTGTGAACGGGAAATCCCAATTCAGCAGCGGAGAGTCGACACTGCGCTCTCCTCTTTTCGCCAACTTTTCGATTCCGCTAAGTCCGGATCCCAAAACACCATTCAGCTTCAAGGCAATCCAAATATTTTGTGTTTGTGTGTGTTGGGACTCGGATTTTAGGGTTTAATTTGCTGATCTATCTTTTCATTTTAAGTTAGAGAATTCTATGTTTCGTTAGGGCATCGAACTAGTAATGATTTTTGTAATGTTTCGATGAAGTTCTGAGATTTGGTGTTTTCTAGAATTTCGTGGATTTGTGAAATTTTTAGTTGGGGTTATTCTTGAATTTGGTGATTCTGTTCGCTGTGGCAGAGAAATTGGGAAAGCTAAAAGAGGAATTGAGGGAAGCTGACGATGCTCTGGTGAAGGCTCTTGCTGGTATTGCTCTCTTTCTCTATTTTGAATGTAGCAAATGTTTAGTTTTCTTAAGACAGTATTCTTTCTACAGTTTTGTATTTTTTGGATACGATTTTCTGCTTAAAAATTCATTCAATAGGATAGAGTAGAAACAGATAGGTTTAAAGTATTATTAAAGAGCAGATTTTGGTGCAGCTAATATGCAAAGAACTATGTGATTGTCCTGCTAGGTTCTCAGTATCGATAGATAGTAATAATTTGGTTTGATTAAAAAAGGTTGAATTAGTTTCTCCACTAAAACTGCAATTTTGAATTGCTAAGTTCAGGTAGTAAACCACATTCTTTCGTTTAATTTACATATATCAAGTAGACTAATATGTCTTTTCCAGCCAATTTGCTGATAGGGTTGGAATGGTTTCTTCATCAAATACTTGAAACTGAGATTCATCAAATATCTAAACAGTTACTGATGTCAACTTGCAATTGTAGCTTTATTTAGAGTAATCTCCAAAGTAATGTCATTAAAAACATGCCATCTCAATGGACATCTTGTGCGGAATTAAGTACAAAAGTGACATTCTGCCAACATATTTATCATGTGCATTTAAAACAAATAATGATGATCAACTTGAACAATGTGTGTGCAGTACCTTTTCCAGAATCTCATAATAGATAGGACTTATTTCTTTTGATGCACAAATTTCAATGAATTAACAAGTTTGTCTCATGATACCAACATGTCAAAGAAGCAACGCATGGTTTTAAAATTTGCCATCTGCAAATGCATTTAACCATGTCAACTGTGGATGCTGCTAGTTAATGCTGACAATAGAACATCTTTATTGGTAATCTTTTTGAGTGGCTTGCTAATCTTCTTTCCGTTGCCACATTTGTAGTGAAGACCGGAAAGAGGCAAAGCGAATGACAATCATGGAATCTATCTCTGTTATGAAAGCTAGAGTTGAAGAATTAAAAGGACTCGTGAAAGATCAGCGGGAAAGAAAAGATGAATATGCTGCTATTCTATCTCAGCAGGCTGAAGGTGTGTTTTCTAATACTCTCACCATTATGCTTGAAAAATGGGCCTATCAGCTGACATTATCTTAGGAAGTATACATTTTTAGTTTTTGATTAGGCAAATGAAGATATGAAAACTAAGTGTAAAGGAAAAAAGCATTGATTGGAATATATAGTAATTGATTATATAAAAAATCTGAACATCTGCATAAATACCCAAACAGTAACATTATCTCTTATTTGAGCTGACTCCTTATTTGCTTTTTCTTTTGGAGAATAGCATTGACAGCAGGCAAGGAAAAGTCTAATAAGAACAGGGAATACAAAGAACAAATAGAGGAGGCTATTTCTTGGTATAACAGGGTTCTTGGTTTCCGTATTGAATGCGGACATGGTAAGGAACTCCTGACACTTGCTGAAACTCTTAAAACATCATTTTCACCAAGATGATATTTCTCACCCATTATCTTTCTCCTAGGTGTAAAATTCATTTTCACAAATATTAGAGCTGAGAACCCAGATGAAGAGTACTCCTTTGTCATTCGTCATGAGAATGAGACCTACAACTGTAAGTAATAAGCTTTTCGATGATTTTGTTGCTTTGAACAAAATCTTAATGCTCTGTTTTTGGAGCTTCTCTTTAGTGCTCAAATGTGATCCGCATCTGAGTGGGACAAAAGAGTTGGTGAATGAGTTAAATAAAACCAATGGACTGTTCAAATTTGTGAGAACCATGAGAGAAAGATTTCAACAAGCTGCAGCACAGGGTACGTCCTTGTATCTTTCATTTATCTCTTGCGTAAGTATCTAATAAAGAATTGTATTAGTATATCCTTCGTTTTTTCACAGGTCGTGTTTCTGAGAAGATATATAATGACTATCCAGGGATTTCAATGCATCGCTCGTCTCTTGATCAAGAATCTTCAATGATTTCAGTTTCTGCTCCAGTAGCTTCATTTTCAACTGATCACAGACATGAATCCACCCCAGAAAAGGGATTGCAATCTGCTGAATCTAATAGCGTTTCAAGAAAAGTTGGCAAAGGAAAGCAAGTTCAATCTCCCAGATCTGCTTCTTCTCTTCGCCGTTCCTCACGTCTGAAGGTAACTTGTATTAACATAACTAGGACATGAAAAGTTAAGACTATATATCAGTTCTTGGACTTTTGTTTAGATTGGAGATATTTTTACATCCTGAAGCGTTTTATCTGCAGCACGTGTAACATATGTAGTTCCGGTATGTTGGTTGCTAAGTATGCAATGAGCGTTGGTAGAGAATTAATATAAGGATAAAACAGCATATGAATTTGCCAGTAAAAATGTTATGACAACATGTTTCTTGCAACTTCTTGTTCTTGGCAAAATATCATTATATTGCAATTTTACTGTTGAAACCGACCAGTTTCAACTGCACTTGTCGATCTTCCCTACTTGCAGTGATGTCCTTTCACGTCTTGCTTTGTTTGTGATTGTGGAAAAGTGGATTTTTGCAGGGTAAGAATTGAAGATTGTCTCAGCTCAACCAAATCACAATTGGTCACCTCTCAGTGGATGTAAAATATGTCTCTTCTTACATATATTGCTAAAGGATAGCTGTATCGTCTGTTCTGCATAGCTCGTTTACAGGCTGTAGTTAATGAGTTTGCAATCCATGGTGCGGAAGGCCACATTAGTGTGCTACAGGTGATACAATATATCTTAATTTCTGCCAAAACTTTTTGAATGTGATTAAGTCATACTCTTAACCAAGAGTAATGATGTCTGCTAGAATGTACTAATGCATAACAGATAGGTAGAAGTTGAAAATGCATCTTTTCTTTCTGGTTACATCATACCTATTCAGTTTCAACTTTCAAGAACCAGAAATGTATTCAGCTTGTCATAAGATTTTTTTTTCTTCAAAGAAACTATGAAGAGTCGTGTGAAGTTTGATATTGCATTACAGATTCTTATAATCTTGAATTTGGAATTCATCTTAAGCTGAGAGTGGACAACTTACTGTGTTTTTTATACGACTCTGATCAGGGACTTCAAGTCTTGAATGAAACCCTAAAATACGACTTGATATTTATAGTAACAAATATTGGGGTTTGGGAAGTTGGAGGGTTTATGGATTTTGAGGAAGAATGGTGAATCCCTAAAATACAGTATAAATGAAATTGAAGTTATATTGTAGGGGCACAATGAGAAATTAAATTACTACATATTTTTTTAATCCTCGGCGTACCTATTATTTGTTACTCTAATACTAATCGAAACTAATTATTCCTTAATTAAGGGGCTTACGTATTAGTTATTAATTGATTCAACCTTTCAAAAATTATTAATTATCAATTTAAAAATAAAATTAAAAATTATAGTAGAAATCTTGATGAATTCTCTATCCGGTCCAGATAACTGTATTTTAATACGTGTTACTCCAATTATTAAATTTTTGTATGTCAGGTGTGAAATGTGAACCATGAGAAATTTAGAATGTCATGTTTTATAAAACCCTAACTTTTGTTTTAGCTAGGGCTGCTTAACGGTCGGTTAACCGAATTATCGTAAAAATGGTAACCGAAACCGATACCGTTCGGTTAATCGGTTATTAATCGGTTAACCGATTAACCGAGTCGGTTAATCGGTTCGGTAAGAAAATAACTGAATTACCCGAAATTTAATTAAAAAATACAAAAATTCTTTTCCTTATTTTCTTCGATTATTTTCCTGTTTCGATTCCAAAATCACAAGAAACCAAGATATCACACATGGTAAGGATTCAAAGCTGAAAAAATTAAAGGGATTGCAAGCAATTGTAAGTATTCAAAGTTGAAAAAATAACACATAAACCCCCCAGGCGCCCCCATCGGCCATCCCTCCTCTGTTCCAACTTCCAGCAAGCAATGAAGAGTCCTCACTCCTCCAAGGAGTTCTTCCAATTCTACAGACTGAAAATGAGAGAAAATATGTGTAAGGTTTGGCATGGAGATTGAGACAGAATAGATGAAATGCTTACCATGATCGCAGGACGACTGGACGACGATGAAGAGTCCTCACTCCTCCGAGCAGGCCAGCGACGGGTACGCTGTATGTCGAGAAACAACACGGCGCCGGCAATGAATAGACGGGAGAGAAAGATGGGCGACGGACGGAAGCTGGAGTTCAGGAGGCCTGGAATGGAGGCTGTTGCTGTTGTCTTGCTGATGGAGGGGGAGCTCATGAGTCGGGGAGGTGGAGACGGAGGCGGGATTGGGTCTGGGAGGCAGGGAGGGTGAGAAGAAGTGAAGAAAGAAGAAGAGCGATTCCGTGAATCTGAAATGAAAAGGAAAGTTAAAAGCCCTAATTGAATTATTTCGGTTAAACGGGTATACCCGTCGGTTATTCGGTTATATCCGCTAACCGATTTCACGTAAAATACCACACCGAACACCGACCCGAACCCCGCTATTCTCGGTTATCGGTTAACCGAAACCGCCGGTTATCGGGACGGTTTCGGTTATAATCGATAACCGATATACCGTTAAGCAGCCCTAGTTTTAGCATAGCTCTCATAGCTTTTTTATTTATTTATTTGAGTTAGGTCTATTGGACCTAAATTATTTAGGTAATATATAGTCTCTCTCTTCCATATTTTTGGTTTAAATCCATAAATTGAAAATTTAATTGTATTTGGAAGGTCATTTTGTGCTGACAGAAATTCTACAAGAGAAAATGGTGGAGACAGCATCAAAAATCTTGTATAGTGGTGAAATGAGATATTAATTTGTAATTCTATATATGTTTGAAACACAATTGTAAAAAGATTCAATGTTGAAGTATAAAATAATATTTTCCCTAACAGATTTTAAGCACTTCTATATATGTTGACAAAAACTTGGGTGAGCTCCGCCTCACCGTAGCTTTCATTGTTTTTGTTAAAATAATTATATATTAATTATGGTGAGTAAGGATAATTAGATTTTATTAATGTATAATTAAATTTATTAATTTTTAATTATAATTTTAATTCAAAATTAGATTTTATTAATTCATAATTATGGTTTATTAATTCATAATTGAGATTTATTAATTCATAATTAATGTTTTTAATTCACAAGTAGAGTTTATTAATTCAAAGTTAGGGTTTATTAATTCATAATTAGGGTTTATTATTCAAAATTAGGGTTTATTATTTTCAATTAGGGTTTATTAATTCAAAGTTAGGGTTTATTATTCAAAATTAGGGTTTATTATTTCCAATTAGGGTTTATTAATTCAAAGTTAGGGTTTATTAATTCCAAATAGGGTTTATTAATTCAAAATTAGGATTTATTAATTCACAATTAGGGTTTATTATTTCACAATTAGAGTTTACTAATTCAAAATTAAGATATATTAATTCAAAATTAATATTTATTAATTTACAATTAAATTTTATTAAACTAGTTAAATTAGAATTAATTAATTAGGATTAAGAATTAACACTTTAATTAATTAAGGGTGGTCTCACCATGTCTATGCTACAGAGACCATCCCATATATGTTTGAAATACAATTGTAAAAAACTTCAATGTCGGAGTATAAATTGATATTTTTCCTAACATATACTCTATCTGTCTCACCCAAGATGACATGTATTCTTTTTTGGACTGTTCCATCCAAGATGACCTTTTCATTTTTAGGAAATAATTATCTCTTCAAAAGTTATGGGACCTACCTATTTTTTATCACTTTAATCACTTTATACACTTCTCCTAAATAACCGTGTCGAAAAGAAATGGACCGTCTTGAGTGGAACGGAGGGAGTAATAAGCACGCCGACAGATAGAACATAAATAATTTAATTCCACAAGTAAAAGATTAGCCATTTAATGATATATTTGATTTTAATTCAATTTTGATGCTTTTTTTTCAGACCACTTCTACAAACAATTCCACTAATGAAAAAAAATGCAGTTGTTTCTCTGCTAAAAGAAACTGCAGCCTGTAACATTCCACCGGAGCCAAAGTGATGTGCATTTTATTACTGATAAACAAATAATTATTATCACCACAAAATGGAAAAATTAATCTAATGCTAAAGGGTGCTGTATTATTTACATGCCTAAAGATTATGTAAGGTTCAATTCGTTGCAGAGGCTTCTTCACCACATTTTTCCAGTGGGAGAAGAAATCGCCTGTGCATGAGCGCACGCGTCTGCTTCCGTAGCTTCCTCGCATTGCTCGCATCACTCGCCAGCGCTGAGCAATGGCTCTCGTTGCAGTCCGCAAAATACTTGCCACTCATGCCTCCCACTCGAGGGCTCAATGCAACGTAGCACGTCGTGGCCGCCCCCTGCATCATGAAGCACGTTAAGGGGGCGTTTGCTATGAAGGGTTACACGATCAAACAAGCACAGGAAAACATAGTTCTCTTGAGCAAAAACAAAGACAAATTACCTGTGATGTTGACTTGAGCAATTTTGATGCCACAAAATAGAGAGAATCTGAGGAAAATATTCCAATCAGGAGTCAGGGCAGTGGAGTGGGATTTCAGTTATGTTTGGTTGGATTATTACATGCAAAAAGATGGACGAATCAAATCCTGTAAAAAGAAAAAAAGTGAGAATATTTTGCATGCCTGTGATAAAGCCTCTGTAATCTCTGGTAATTCCAGTCTTGATTATCCCAGGATGGACAGCATTGATTGTCACATTTGCTTTTTTTGCCTGAAAACAAAAAAGAAGAAAATAGGTCAGAAAAAATCTATCATTCTTTTTTTTTTTTTATGTTGGCTTTGATAATTTCCTCAAAATGTTATTACATTAAGTTATTGTACCTTGAGCTGTCTTGATAGTTCCTTGGCATGTAGTATGTTGGCTAGTTTTGAGTGAGCATAAGCTCTGGTGCCATTATAACTGCATGGAACAAGAATGCTAAGCTTAGTATGAAAATTTGACAAACCATGTTGTAGTTGCTACACGTGGTGAAGTTAACTGTATCTAGTGGAATTCATCGAGCGTAGCATATACATATAGATAGATAGATAGATAGATAGATAGATAACGACGTGCATACCTTTTTGGGATGAGCAATTTGCTGAAGCAAAAGTGTTTGGTATTCACCCAATTGTGAATCACAGAGGAGACATTCACTATTCTCCCCTCTATACAAGATACTGCTGCTGTCTCCACCATTTTCCCAAGTAGCATTTCTGTCAGCAGAAAATGACCTTCCAGATGCCAAAATAAATTTAAATTTCTAGCCTAGTATGTTTTCTTGATTAAACTAAGAAATTAAAAAATAAATAATAAAAAATAAAAAATAAAAAAATTAGAATATTATAATACCTAAATAATTAGTGGCAAAAGTAAGCTCAATTTTGTCCTCAGAAAATTCCAGTTTCTGTGAATATTTGCCAGCATTGTTTCTGCAAGAAAACAGACATTGTTGAAATATGATATAAATTTGTCATAACAATTTCATGCACTCACTACAAATTAAAGTTAACAACAACAAAAAAACATACAAAAAAACAGAAAAATAAAAACAAAAATACATTACATTAGGATATGTAGAGGCAATCCTAAAGATAAAAACTCAGAGCAAAATCTCTGAATTGAACTAAATGAGCTCAAATCAATCTCCAATATGATAATCTCAGCTTCTGGGCTCTCTTTCTGTATTGTTTCCTTCACTTTCTCTGCCTTCCTCAAATCCCTTGCTGGCATAACTACTCTCACACCTCTCATGGCCAGCACTTTTACTGTCTCTGCACCAATCCCCGACGTCGCGCCTACAAGACAGAAAATCCATCATTTGAATGGCTCAAGATCACATTTTTCTAATACATTCTTAATTTACAAAAAGAGGAACTTGTTGGTGAATCAAAAATATAAAACATTATATTTCTTGATCACGTGATTCTTGGCAAGAATTAGTTTAACTAACCACCTTTTTCATAGCCCCCTTTTGGCGTCAGTGAACACAGAATAACTATGAACAGGTCCACACTCGAACTACCTTAAACTCAATGAATAATCTTGTCCAAACGCATGCACATTCAAAGAGAGAGAGAGAGGCTGACCAGTGACGATTGCAGTGAGATGGGATGAAGGCTCTGAGCAGAAGCAATCCTCAGCAACTTGTTGAGCAGTTGTTTTGGAGCCATAGCCACTTGGCCCAGCAATTCCTGCCAAATATTTCAATGTATCCTTCATTTCTGGACTCAGATTTTGTACCTTAAACTCCAGTATTCTAACTATTGTCGAAATCCATATATATATAAAAGACATCAACTTCGATCAAACATTCCATGCACACTCTCTCTTTCAAACGTGTGACATACGTTGTTGGTTCGAGGAGAAAAGAAGAAGAAAAAATCACATTTTTAATTTAATTTTTTTGCAAGTTTGATGGTTTGAGAGGGAGGAAATATATATTTGTAGATATATTGGAGCAAAATTAGGTGGTCCATTAACTAGGTTGATGATTTATGGAACATGTAATTGTGAAAGTCTACTGTTGAGGCCAGTTGTTTCTAACTCTTTCATAATTGTTGTCTGCTCTTTATTTTGTGCATTTTCTTCTTTTGGTGGGCTGTTGAGATTATTGTTTTGGGGGCACATTTTACTGTTTCAGATTATATTTTCTTCAACCCCTTAATGTTGCTTTGCTAGGGTTTCATCATTCACAATATACATGGAGGATATTGTGTTTAATTACTATATAAATTTATTTATATGCTTGGTTTTATTTTTGTTCCATGTTTCCACGAGTGTACGTTACTTATGTTTTGCTCGATGTCGTCTTGTTCCAAAAGGGGAAGCTCTCCACCTAGGAGACACACCAGCCCCATGAAAATGCGAGAGGGTAAATCACGATAACTCAACGGTTAAGTAGCTAGGAGGACCTTTGCATAGTGACTCCACAAGGAGCCACCTTAAAGAGGGTAAAACTCTCATACTGTGGCTGCTAGAACTCTATTCTTGGTTTATATCCCGAATCTACTAGTTCTTAACCAACTGAGCTAAACTCGTTGGTCTCTATATACATGACATAACTTTTTAACTAACACTAAATAATATATATGACTATTGACTCGCTAGCTACAATTAAGTTTTTGCCATTTTCTCCATTTTCTTGGTGCAATAAAGAATAATTAAGATTAATATTTTCATACCATCATATGTACATATACTTATAATTAAGATTAATATTTTTCATATCTTCTTTAACTTACTTATTTAAGTGATACATTTAATACTTTTAAACTTGGCTTCAAAGCAAACTATGAAAAGGGAAAGAAGGGATAAATATGGTCTCCCATTATAAGTTTTATAAACTTTTTTTAATCCTTTTATCCTTCCACTTTTCACTCAAGTAGTTGATGAAACTGTATGTAAATTGACAAAAATTGATATGATAAAAAGGAAATGAAGTGGGCTAGACAATTACCCCTCACACGTGTTCTTCTTTAATTACCTATAATTGTAAGTTGTAACTGGCCGGCCCTCGAGTCAAAATAAATCTATGGTGAAATTAGGCCATAAAAAAGCGACAAATTTACAGTGTTTTTATTATCATCTGAGATCTTTTATTTCAAATTATATATTAGTTTATCGTGTGTATTAATTATGATTATATGGTTCGGATGTATAGTGATAAAGTAAACCATATATAAACAAAATAATAAAAAAATAAAAAATAAAGAATTACATGTGATATTTGAAATCGACATTGTGAGAGGAAAGGGGAATTTGATAGGAGAAAAGTAAGGTAGGTAGGTGATTTGTCGTTGGACTTGCTTTTCTAAACTTTCTTAGTTTCTTTCATGAATGAGAACTTGGAGATGGGAAAACCCTAAAGTAGAATATTGGGGTAAATTAAGTTAGCTTAATTAAGAAAAAATAAATTCAACTTTTTTAGTTGAAGAAATAAATTAACCTAATTGGTTGTTAATGGGTAAAAGGAGAAACTATTAATGTGATACTTTGAAGGCGTTTAGCTAAACTTATTTTAGAAAGCTTATAAGCTCCAACAAATTATAAGTTGTTTTAAGAGCTTATAAGATATGTTGTATTAAGAGCTTATAAAATGCTAAAATGTTTGGAAAAAAGGGTAAACATGGAAATAAGAAAATATATCAGGGTTATTTTTATAATTTTGTTGTAACTTATAAGATCATTAAAAAATAAGTTGGGTTTTGGAGCTTTTTTTAATAGAGCTTATAAGATCTTAGAGCTTATTTTGAAAACGTAATAAGCTCTCTAACAATTTAATTTGTCAAACACATTTATTGAGCTTATAATCTCTTAAAGGGCTTATAAGTTGTTTTAAAGAGGCTTATAAGCTCAACCAAACACCCCTTTATCTTTTTAGATACACATCGGTTATTAAAACAAAATATATCAATTTATACTAAAAACAATTTATACTAAAAATGTGTATATGATAATAGAATAAGAGATAACATATATTTTAAAGCATATAATGCGGACCGAAATTCTAAAAAACAAAAATAAATTAGTAAGTAAAGCGTGCATATGAATTTCTAATCACTTAAATATTTAACAATAGGAAGTGAGGACGGATTATATTTTTTAATTTGGGCATAAAAACCCAAAAATGAAACCGGAGACATATAATTTTATTTATGAAAAAGTAGTCATAATGTGGATACTACCAATAGATTGTGGTGGACAAAGTACTTTTGTTGCGTGCGTGCAAGAAGAAAAAGGGAAACAAATAAATAAATAATAAAGGAAAAAGAGAAGAAAAGAAACCCATAAATACATAGAGACTTCAAAATTTTGTTTCGAAACTTTAGGAAAAATTAATGATGTCGAATGTTGGATGATCGAAAGAGTGGAAAAGAATAATGAAGTTGACTCCTCAACTATGGGTGATACAAATGGGGCTAAGTAGTCCCCCATATACTACACACCTCTCATCTACTCCTTTCACATGTCATCCTCTTTTCCCACTTCATTTTTATTATCTATAAAAGGATATTTTTGATTATTTATTTTATATTTATGTGTTGGTTTTCCTCGTTTCCGTGTGTAATTTCTAGGGGTGATAATCGGTTCGGTTTTGGTTAACTGAAATCGAATTGGAACAAAAGAAATAACCTATATCGATCGGTTAATCGATTCGGTTAGTCGGTTCGATTCTCGGATACTCGAAATTAACCGTTTTTTTAATTTCTCTATTTTAAGTAATTTATAATAGACATGTCTAATATTGATAATCAAGGTATATATATTTTAATTGAAACTTTTATATGCTTTATCATAGACTTTTTTGATATTAGTCAAAACTTGAAATAAATAGAGATCCGATTGCATTCATTGAATCTTTTTAAGGAAATTGCATTCACTTAATCATTACCATATTTTTAAAATGGGAAATCGAAATACACAACTAAAATTAAAATTTAATAAGAACAAATATGAGTATGAAAATACACATAAGAACTCTTAAATAAAGTTAAAATAATACCTTAATTTTGAAATATGAATTTAAATATATATATATATATATATATATATATATATATATATATATATAATTTAAGTTATTCGGTTATACCCATCGGTTAATCGGGTATAACCGATAACCGAAATTTTTAAAATATACTAACCGAGAATCGAACGCGCAAATATCGGGTATCAATTATCCGATAACCGACAGTTATCGGTTCGATTTCGGGTAAACCAATACCCGACTAACCGATCATCACCCCTAATAATTTCTATTATCTTCATGAGTAGGTTTACGATAGATGTTGAGTCGATGCACACGTATGAGTAAGAGTCATATCCACAAGGATAGGAAAGAGACAGTATATATATGAAAGCAATATTATGTGTATAAATGGGATTGAGATTTAAAACAAAAGGAGTGAGGTACGTATAAGGTAAATTAAAGTTGATATGCATTACGATGATTTTAAGACTATTAGGAAATTTTCCGAGACAGTTTACAAAATTTAAAATGAAATAAAAAACAATAATTTGTATGAGCAAACGCCCGAAAAAAAAAAGAAGGAAAAATCAATACTTAGAATGGCAAGACCAATTTGCCCAATTCTTAATTTTTTTTTGTAATTTGGATTTCAAATAGACAATGGTTTTCTTAAATTAAAATTATAGGGTAGATTTTTGTTTTAATTTCAGTGGTTTTCTTACAAGCGTAGTTAACATTCTTCTATCTAAAAATTTTCAGCTATTACATATTGAATTTTTAAATGCACAATCGCAGCGCTGGAAATGAGCACAGTAAAAATACTTTCGAAACAAGCGACCCTTAAAATTATACTCCCTTCGTCCCACCTAAGACGTTCCTTTTTGGGTTATCCCACCTAAGATGATATGTTTCATTTTAGAAAATAATTATCTCTTCAAAAGTTATGAGACCTATTTAATTTTTATCACTTTATTCACTTTATACTATTCTCTTAAATAACTGTGCCGAAAAGAAATGGGTCATCTTGAGTGGGACGAAGGGAATAATTTGCTACATATATATCATTTTTACTTAAAAACGGACATATATTACTAAAGATTTATAGTTAAGGTGGGATATATTTGCAATTCTAAACTTTAATTATTTAAAAATATGGATAATAAGACGTTTCTCAATAAATAGATTGAACGCCCGAATTACTTAGAGGATGTGTCTCAGAAAGAAAAAAGTTCGAATTTTAAATATAATGTTTTTAATTACTACTGTTACTGTACATATATATGTTTCGTACATAGAAAAATGTTATGTAGATATGCACATTTTTAAGTTGGGAAATTATCAAATTAAATCCTAAACTATTTGACTTGTCCCAAAAAAGTCCTGAACTTTCAATGATATCAATAAAATACCCAAACTAATCATATTATACCAAAAATATATTTCCTAATGTTTTTAGTTAACAGAATATTGACTGTAATTTTCACATGATGAAAATGAGTAATTAAGTACTTACTTTACCAATAGAAATGATGTTAATTAAATAAATTCATTAGTCCAAAATACTAATCACATCTTTAATAAAAATTTCAAGAAAGATTATCAATTGTACTTATAGACTTATGAGACTCTGTAATGGTTCTTCAAAAAACTTTGAATAAATAGGCAAAAACCATTCAAGTTCTACATCATCAAAATAAACCGTGATCTCATTTCACTTCTTGTTGTAAAACTAACAAATTGTGGCCTCATTCCATTAACTAAAAATGTTAGGAAATATATTTTTGGTACAATGCCAATCATGTAGGTATTTTATTGATATTATTGAAAGTTCAGCTGTTCAGGACATTTTTGGGACAAGTTAAATAGTTTAGGATTTAATCCAATAATTGCACTTTTAAGTTTATGTGGCAATCTAATCTAATCTATCTCTATATAAAAGATATTTCTATTCTCTAAGTCTCAACCAAATTTTCACTTTTAATTGGTGGAGTGATTGATATTAATTTATTTAATAATATATAGCAAAACATATTGGAGGCACCACATTGATCCTCAATCCTATGTGGAATTACTATAATTTTTTATTCTTAATTTTCTAAATTCTTCATCTTATGTCTTCTAATCACTCTATAATCCCACATTAATTTTTTATGAAACATAGACAAATGAGAACTTATATAAAAAGATATTACTATTCTCTAAGTCTCAACCAAATTTTCACTTTTAATTGGTGAAGTGATTGATATTAATATCATTCAAACTACAACACCAATAGTTTATTTAATTTAATTTGACCAAATAAATAATTTTTTATTCTTAATGTTCTAAATTCTTCATCTTATGTCTTCTAATCACTCTACAATCTCACATTGATTTTTTATGAGACATAGCCAAATGAGAACTTATATAAAATGATATTTCTATTCTCTAAGTCTCAACCAAATTTTCACTTTAAATTGGTGGAGTGATTGATATTAATATCATTCAAACTACAACACCAATAGTTTATTTAATTTAATTTGACCAAATAAATAGGTTTTTAAAAGCTATAAAAGCTATTTGTTTTGTTATATATGAACATAAAAACGGAACATATGCAATCACTTTCCAACGTAGGACTTTACCTACCGAAACATATATTTAGTCATTGTTAATCCTACGTTGTAATCTTACGAGTCAATAGGAAAAGTGATTTAAAATTTTTAATCTTCACTTGGTAATGCAATATTAGATAGTGAGATGCACGGTACAATAACTAATGTGGTAATGAAATTTTGGGTAGAGGTCAGATAATTACAAAGTTGTTTTTTATATTAAAAAAATTAAATTAGTCTTCACTTTTTATATTTAGAATAATATTTTATTATTATATTTTTAAATATATGTTGAATTTAATTTCTATTGATTTTTTTTGTATATATAGTAAGAAAAAAATCGATAAATATCCTCCTAGACATATTTTTTGAATTATTATTTTAAATTTCTACTTATAAATTACAACGTAAAGTGATTTTCTGTCGAAACTCGACGGGTTACACGCTAGTTAATATAATACACTTACAAAACAAAATCAACTTGGTTGTTTGAGTCTGCCAACTAATATATACAAGATTCTGGACAAAGCAAGTGCTACCCATAATATCAATTGGAAAAAGTGGTTGCATTTTATCATGCAATTTAGGACCAATAAATCCAATTATCATCAAAGCTTTATTACGGCTTAACAAATCAATTAATTGTACCTAGTAAAATTAGATGGGTATGATTAGAAGCTAGCTTATGACTTTTTGATTTAGGATATATATATAATCACCATTTTCAACCTGAATTGATGCCTATCAAAGTCCCAAACCAAATTAACTAAAATTCAATCCCGACAAAATATAACATTCTTCCCATCAATCATTTCCCCTACAGTTTCACATTCGTTCTCTATAATTAAGATTTTTTAGGTAAGATTCCCTCCGTCACAATAATAATGGTTCCTTTCTTTTTACATGTAGATTAAAAGAGTTGTGTTTTGTGTGTAAAGTAGTTGGTCACATGAAATTCGAGATATATTTTAGTGTAAAAATGTTTCATTTTTTGAAAATTGGTCAACTTAATGGGACAGCCAAAAAATGAAAACGCGCCAACAATAATGGGACATAAGGAATATAATATAATTCCGTTGGTTGATTAGTAAGTTGTACATGCATTTCTACTTCTATAATTCTGTAATTAACTATTCAATATTATTTTGATTTTGGGTAATTTAATTGGTACAATCGACAAACTCATCAGAGCATCTTCAGTGGTGTCTCTCCATTTTCAGGTTTTTGCTGACATCATTCCAGAACACATCATCATATTCTCATTCTCTTTTTTTCACCTCCAACAATACCTCCTCAAGCTCAAGTTCTTGATGACATCATTATACAAATCATTTTTCACTCACTTTTAACCCACTCAATATTTATTCACATTTTATTTAAATTTCATATTTATTATTTTTAACTAATTATAAATTAATTTAATAGTTACTTTCAATTATTATATAATAAATTAATTAAGTTAACAAAATCATAATTAATTCTAATTGTGCTCAACGGCGGCTAACCTCTCCGACGACAACTAACCTATTTTTTGGAAAGCTACCTTCGTTTATGCTTGAATGTGAATTTTATTTATTTTTTAATTGAATCTATGATTTATTAATATTTTTTAAATACGGAATTAGAAATAGAACAAAAAAAGAAAGCAAAGAAATAAAATACAGAAAACACAAGCAAAATGCAGTAAAAGAAAAGGAAAAAAGAAAAAATAATTAAAAAAATATGAAAATTCATGTGCACGATGCCTCCTGAGAGGTGATACCTTACCTCTCCCTCCTCATTCCCCTCCCCACAATGGTATATTTAGGAGATCCTCCTCATTCCCCTACCTCGCTACCCACAATGGTATATTTAGGAGATGCATCCACATAATTAGGGATGTCAATGGATGGATTTTATCCGCATCGATCTGAAACCGTTTAAAACCCATTAAATTTTAAAGCAGCGGTTCTGGTTCCGGTTCCGATTCCAAACCCGCTTTAGACCCGGACCGTTTAGATCCATAATTTGATGGTCCGGTCCGATCTGGATCTGATTCCGGAACCAGAACCAATACTTATTTATTGATTCTGGTCCGAGTAAAACCCTTCTATTGACATGTCTAAGTTTAGATAGGCTTATCAATGAGCTAGTTTTACCCATATCGATTCAAAATCACTCATAACACATTAAATTATAAAGCAACGGTTTCGGTTCTTATTCTGGTTCTTGTCTGATTCTGGTCCGTTCTGGTTCCAGACCCACTCTGATCCGGACCGCTTAAGATCCATAGTTGATGGTCCGGGTTCGGTCTAGATCCAGTGTCTAATGGGTCGGTTCCAGAACCAGAACCATTACTTATTTATTGATTCTGATCCGGGTAAAACCCACTCATTGACATCTCTACCCATAACATCCCCATTGGGGATTCTCCCATTAAAAGATTATTTTGTAAATCGAGTTAATATGTATTTATATGTAAACCTAGTCCAATATTTACTACATCACAAACGTTTGCATATTAATTTATCCATTAATACTCCCTCTGTCCCATTTAAAATGTCCTATTTTCCTTTTTGGGTTGTCCCATTACAAATGTCCCATTCCATTTTAGAAAATAATTAACCCTTCAAAAAGTGTGGGCCCTACCCACTTTTTAACACTTTAACTACTTTATATCTTTCTCCTAAATAACCGTGTCCAAAAGAAATGAGACGTTTTAAGTGGGACGGAGGGAGTAGTAAGTTTTGTCTAATCTAGGACCTATAGATACATTGTTTTATCTCCTCTCTCTCTCTGCCTCTCAGACAAGATACCTATCTCTCTTACAAGTTACAATCTTAGGTGAGAAGCTGAAATGTTGGACCAATTAATTCAACTACGTTCCTCGCACAACTTAGATTAATACTATATATTAGCAGCAAAGTTTGAAAATTTGGTAAGCTTTTAGAGGACATGGAGAAAAGGTTTGTTGTCTTCATCTTCCACATGCATCATCTCACCAAACAAGAAAGTGCAAATTCTTTATCAAAGAAACGAAAAGAAAACTTGAGTGCCCAAACAAACAAAATTGGCACAGACCAAGATTTTATATTTGTAGTTAGGGTGTGCTTTAACACACAGAACTGGAAGTATTTAATAACTTCATGTTTGAACCTATTCCTATATATCTTGAATAATACTCAATCCGTCTCAATATTCATGACACGTTTCTTTTTTACTCGTAGATTAAGAAGAGTTATGTTTTGTGTGTAAAGTAGTATGTGACATGAAATTCAAGACACTTTTTAGTGTAAAAAATGTTTCCTTTTTTGTAAACGGATCAACTTAATGGGAATCCTAAAAAGGAAAACGAACCAACAATAATGGGACGGATGAAGTATGATCTATGGATGAGTCTCTCAAGATCAATTGCAGCCAAAATCAAGCTGATTATCAGAGTGATGAATTCACAAATAACGAATACGAGAAGTTAAAAAGTATTATAAACAACTAAGATCAAGTTTAAATAAGCAAATTTGGAGTTTATTTGTGGAAAGAATGGGCCCATAAGTGAGCAAGCATAACTATGTTTTATGCTCAGTCCAAGTAATGCACAAAAGGCCCATGAACAATGCCCTTTATTTTCCTATTTTACTTCCACAAATTATATTTTGGCAAAATTTGAGTTCATGGTTTTAAAATTCAAATTGCAATGAATCTAAACATATGTAATAAATAATTTATTTTCAAACATTAAATTTAGTGTAATGGATCCAAACTCATATTCTAATGGTATATATAATTTTATTGATATTTATAATTATAAATATATTATTAAATATTAATTTGAATCTAAATCTTAAGACCCAAATTTTCACATAATTTTTTTGCAAATTTAAAATATACACCAACAGAAATGATTAAAAAAAATTATAGTGGAGGAGATAGGGGTGAGCATTCGGGCGGTTCGGTCCAAAACCGAACCGAACCCGAAAAACCGAAAAACCAAATTTTTTAAAAAACCCAAACCGAACCGAACCGAACCGAATTAATGTACAAAACCGAACCGAAACCGAACCGAAATATTCGGTTTGGTTCGATTCGTTTTAACCAATTAAAATTAAAATTAATATAAATATTATAATATATATAATATAATATATAAATATAATTATATATATATAAATATATATAATATTAATCAATTTAAATATTAATAATATAAATAACATATATATATAATATATATATATATATATAAAATAAAATAAAATATAATAATAATTAATTGGTGGTTCGGTTTAAAACCGAATTTTTTAACTAAACCAACCCGAACCAATTAATTCGGTTTGAAAATTGAACCGAACCGAACCGATTATCTTGTTAAACCGAACCAAACCGCCCATTTCGATTCGGTTCGGTTCGATTTTCAGTTCGGTTCGGTTTTTTCTCACCCTAGGAGGAGATCAGTAATTTTGCTTTGAAGAAATTTTGAATCTTGCAAATTGCAAGAGCTACTCTCTACAGTAGGCACAACAATAGTGGAGTGCCACGTGTGGGTGCAAGAAATAAATGCTCCGCTAATTGCAGGGGATTCTGCCCTTTCTCAGCTTCGTTCCTCTGCGGCGCATCCCACTATTCTTACTTCTGCACCTCTCTCCAATTGGATTTGCTCTCAGCTAGGGTTTCAAATTTCAGTCGCTTCCCAATTTTGCATTCGAATTCCAATGGCGTCACGTGACCATATCGACGATGTAATCTTCTGAACGCCCACCGCTTTCTTTGGATGCGATCCATTGATTGTTTGATTATTCTCTCCCTAAAAAGAAGATTGTTTTGTTCGATTTCTTTGGTTTAACTCTTGCGAAATTGCAGGAGGATGATTTCGGGGGCGATTTTGCGGGGGGAAACGCTGCAAGGCGTTCAGGTTATCCGAGCTACCTGATTTATTTGGTTGAAAATAATGTCGGTAGTTGTCGTTGATTTATGATATTTTTTTTGGTTTTGTTTGTTAGGCGTTAAGAGAAGCTTTGGAGATCTTGACGATGATGAAGACGATATTTTTGGGTCAAAAAAGGTTCCTTTTACTTCTAATTACACCTGCTAACATGTGGTTCTTAATATTCAAATTTGTCTCTGATTTGTTTGTTTACACTTCAGGGTAATCTAAAGGTGGAGGAAACTGCTCCTGGAGTGGCAACTGGGATGATTTTGTCTCTTCGTGAAAGGTATTGCTACTTATTAGATACGAAATATTTTTCATCTCCTATGTAAAATGTACTCGATAAACTAGTGTTCATTTAGCAGTACTACACCTTGACTGTATGAAGCTAATTGGTAAATCCCTGAATTTTCTTTGTAGTCTCAAGAACTGTCAAGATGAACTCTCGAGATGCCAGGTATATATGAGAATTGGGATGGCTGAGAGATTTTGCAAGGATAATAATATTGAATTCTTCGTTCATAATTTGCTCAATTAGTTTTCTCAATGGGGGCATTTTCTTAACCGGTAACTCTTTCTATGGTCTTGGACTTCAGACGAAGCTCGAAGATGCTAAGTCTGAGATTCAGCAGTGGCGCTCATCTTTCCAGAATGAGTCTTTCATACCCCAAGGCGCAACTCCTGGTTTGTTCTAGAATGCTCTTATGTAATTTTTATTCTGTCACTAGTCTGTATATAGTTGATTTGCCATTATGTCATCTGTTTTAATTAAATTGGTTTCTGCTTCTATGTCAGAACCAAGATTTGTGGTCAGCTATCTCCAGACTCTGCGATCCTCTGATGAGTCTCTGAGAGAGCATGTATGTTCTTAATCTGAAGGCTCTTAGAGTTGCAAAGTTGTGATAGGTCATATACTCAGTTTCTACTTTATGCTTCTGTTATTAGCTTGAGAGAGCAAAGAAGAAAGAAGCTGCATTCATTGTGACATTTGCCAAAAGGGAGCAGGAGATAGCTGAGTTGAAGGTGAGAAATTCCTAAGCATGCATCATCAGCTGCAGACTTGCATGTATTGTATATTTTTCCACATTTAATTAGCTGAAATACATGCTTATCTTACATTTCCTATGTAGATGAGAGGAGAGAGGATATTGATTAAGGTAGAATGCAGTTACCAAAAAGTTTGTAGTTTAGATGGTTGAACTTCGTTAAATAAGGTTGCGAGACTTATGGGATTTGTATCTACTATCTTGTTTCCAGTTAAATGCCATTAAACATGACCATGATGCAAACTCAATCATCTAAGATCTTCATGGCAGTGATGTTTGTTATATACCAGGGTTATGTAGTAGATAATGTTAGAAATCCCAATCAATCTCATGATATAACCTTTCCGAGCATTATATTTAGTTTTCCTTTGTTTCTTGGCTATGATTACTTCTAACATAATCATGCTATATTTAATAGTTAGAAAGGGATTTGCTGAAACTTGCATTCATCAGCATTTTAGAGGTTGTGTTCACCTCTAGGTCCTTCCTGGAGTTGATTTAGATTATCTAGAAGAAGGCAATTTTGATTACTGATAGTTTGTGGGATCATGAGTCCTGTTTATGGTTGGGTATATAATTATTTATGTGGCTTGTGATGGGGTTGGGAAAGATTGTTGAGATCTTATTCAAAAAATTGTCAGGTTTACCAAAATCAGTTGCTTTTTATTAACAAAGCTAATTATTCATTGTATGTTGCATTCTATCCTTGTTCTCATTGTACTTCTTACTATGATACAGACTGCTCTTAGAGAATTGAGAGCTCAGCTTAAACCACCATCAATGCAGGTATACTAGAAAATGCCGATTTCCTACATTTGTTTCATATTGCTGCATGGCTATCACGTTTATGGAAAAGCAAAATATTGTAGCATGAAATTACCTCTCAACTTTCTTTCAAATGATCGTAAAATGTTTTGAATTCTGGATAGGTGCTTCTTAGTTCGATGCAAATGAAATATGTTTCTTGATTTTCAGTTTTAAAACTGGAAAAATAGCTTTCTAACTTATGTTAAGAAAAGTGTTGAAAGGGATAAGAGAACTTTTGGGAGTTGGCGAGTTGTGCATCATCTTGTTTTTATTGCATTACTTTCATCTTCTTAAACAAACAATTCCTGGCAGGCGAGGAGATTGTTGCTGGACCCAGCTATCCATGACGAGTTCACAAGATTAAAGGTTCGTGTTCTGATTTATGCTCACAATTAGTTTAAATCACTCAATCTTAACTGTTCTGAATTATGTGCTTAACCTTTCCAATAAGTAAATCTCCCATCAACTATGTGCTCACATAGACACGTATTTCCATATATTTGATTATGTCAATATACTTTCCTTGCCTGAACCATTCTTACATCAGAATTTGGTGGAAGAGAAGGACAAGAAAGTTAAAGAGTTGCAAGATAATATAGCTGCTGTCAGTTTCACCCCACAAAGTAAAATGGGGAAGATGTTGATGGCAAAATGTAGGACACTGCAGGAAGAGAACGACGAGATTGGCAATCAAGCTAACGAAGGAAAGGTATTGGATTTTTCACCTATCAGATGATATGATATCAACTTTACTAGTAATTATAACACTGTTTATTCGCTTTTCTTGTGTTGTTCCCGGCAGATTCATGAGCTGGCCATGAAACTTGCTTTACAAAAATCTCAAAATGTGGAAGTCAGAAGTCAACTTGAAGGTTTGTTTTTATGAGATCTCTTGCTTGCTACTGCATGATATATGAATTCTGCACCTCATCCAACTATGGAACAGTTATTATTGATATACTAAAATAAAATGAAAATCTCACCCGAATATGGATTATATTCACTATCTTATGATTGATTATAGATGTGTGCTGTTACTTAGCATTATGTTGTTTTCTGCAGGATTGTGCAAACTAATGGAGAAAGTGACCGGAGATGTCGACAGATCAAATGAGTTGGTAGGTTTCTGTTTTACATTTGTATCTCCATACTCTGATGTGTGCCCACTGTACAGTATTGATATATTAAGTTATACATGGATTCCTTACCTATTGCTTGTTAGAAGCATTTGAATTCTATACTGGCTCGATTTTGTGTAATAAAGTGATGTCGATTATTGCAGGTGGTCATCTTGCAAGAGAAACTAGAAGAAAAAGAAGATGAGATTCAACAACTGAAGCTTCAGCTGCAAGACAACAACAAATACAATTGCAGTGTAGAGGAACAACAGACAGGATTAGCCATTGATGATAATGCTAAGGAAGAGGAGTCGCCTCCCGCTGAAGTTCAAACTGAAAACTAGATTTTTGTTGAATTGCTGCAATCAAAATTTTGAGAACTTCCTTTTGGTTTTCTCTTTATTCATTCTTCTCGTTTAGTTTTTACGAACTTCTCATGATCACAAAGCTCTTAGTGCATAAAATGAAATATGAAATCAAAATGCCAAAAAAGTACATATTTGGATTTACTACAGGGCACAAGTCCATACTCCATATCTGTTCCATCATCTCATTCTTAAATCAGGTGGAAGGAATCATCATCTGCACAAACAGTAAAATAATCTAAGTGAAGCAATGACCATTGCAGTTTCTTCGTCTCGATGCAAGATAAGTTCGATCTTTTTGAGGATTACTTTCTTCGGGGATCGTCCCAACCTAGACCAGCAGTTCCTTTGTTTCCGGTCGCCTGAAGAGGTTCAGTGAGACCCTTCGTGCTATGACCGAGCGCCTCCCCCTATACAGCACCATAAATAACATCATTCGATGCCAGAAACCAAAAAACCTAAGAATCATCATTTGATATACAACATGTTTATGGTAAAAAGGGCGTTTGCTTTAGGTACTTTGTTGAATTGAACAATTTTGAACTTATTGGTTCATGTAATCCTTTGAATATTCAATCTTATGTCCTTCCTTCGTCCATAATAAGTGTATCACTTGTGGACGACACATGTGTTAATAAAACTATTGGTGGCTATTGTTTGAGTGGAGAAAGGGTTCCACCAAGTGTTAGGTTGTGAGTGCTAAAAATAGTTTTTTGATAAATAATGAGTGGTTGTGAGGTTGAATAATAAATAGTAACGTTCAAAAAAGGAAAGTGATACATTTTTCATGGACACTGAATAAGGCAATTGTGATACACTTCTCGTGGACAGAGGTAGTACCATTTATCCAGTCTATCTTAAAAGGTAAACACCACCTAAAGGATACTAAAGAACTGATATTTTCTCCAGACCTTTCATAATCACATGGTTTTCCAGACTTATAAAATTTGCAGTGTTCAAAAAAGTACCTCTTTCCAGCCCATGCCTTCTAGAATTCTTCTGGCATAACTTCCTGCCCCAAATGACATGCTCAATGACTCGGCTGCTGCCACTTCGGTCGGTAAAGTAGGAGATGATGGGGCTGAATCAGGGCTAATAAGTGAGTTCTTCTGTCCTGGACCCACACCAAACCCACCGTGCAGAGCTCTTCTCTCAGCAGCCCGATCTCGATAACTATGTTCCTAAAATTGCAAAATACAAGGCCCAGGATGAGGGCAATGAGTAGTGTCCCCGATGTATACATCCTTCTAGTTTAGAACCTAACCTTAAGACTTCAAAATTATATGCTTATGCAGTATGAAAATATCATAATGTGTATAAGACGTTTTAAAGTTGAGACTAAAAAAGATAAAAAAAGATAAAAAAAGTACTTTTTTAGATGGGCAAAGCTTCACAGATGACAACGATTTATCTTTCAGAACACCAAGACCTTCCAATGTTCCGGATTCAGGTTGCAGATCAGATTTTTGCAACTTCTCTATATGATCTTTGATGGACAGTTGTGGAAAGCCCCAATCTTTAGTTGGGTTGGACGCATCGTGAACTGACAAGGATGCCAAATATTGCAAGCTAGGATTCCTCAATCTGTATATCCGGCCTGTGAGAAGGAAGAGAAACACGTTTAACTAACTGATAGCAGTGTGCATATCTCCACGAGCGAGCTAGAATACAGGTGAGCCGATTAAAGTACAATCACACAAAAACAATAACACATGGAGTGTTTTAGTTAATAATCCTCCAGGAAAAGGATGCTGCATAATCAGACAGATTGATTTCTGGAATCCTCTTCTTTTGGAATATTTTACCAATATAAAATAGAATGTACATTGTAAACTTCATCAATCACACCCAAGTTCATTTCCCAGATAACATAATGAACATATATCAGTGATTCAAAGGGAGCATGAAAACAACAAAAGAAATCATCAAAAGTTATTTACTTAGATGGTTCAAGAGTATACTTCTTGCCAACCATATTCTTGAGCAATTCCAACCCATTAGTCAGTTCATCTAATAAAAGTTATGGAAAACAGGCAAACCTGATGTCACTCGTACCATATCAAGGAGCACTTCACATACTGGTGCCGTTTTCAGTATGCCACCACCTGAAGGAACTGATGGGTGAAGCTTGCTAGATGGCTTCCTCAATCTGCCAACAAGCCTGAAAACCTCCGTCTTTCCATCTTTTTTTGTCCCTCGAACCAAAGCCCAATCCCACAAATGCACCATCTGCACACCTGACATCCACTCTTCGTCTGGTCGACTTACTTGAGCACCATATTGAGCACGCCAATTTTCTTCTTCCTCAGAAGTACCTAAATGATTGCAACAATTTTCATCAGAAACAAAGATTTTGGACGAGTTTTGAACTTTGGCACCCAGTTAACTTCCTTTAATCTATGAAAGCCTATTGAAAAACTCAGCAGATGAGCATTTACATGCTTTCATGTGAATTTCAAGAACATCAAATGTTGCTGAGAAAGCTAATAAGTCATAAACATGTCACAAGTTACAACATGACTGGTCAGATTGAGATGAGGCAGCAGCAGATGAGAACATAAAACGTAAAAGTGACCAAAGCTTACGGATATCAAAAGAAACCAGCAATCTCAAGTAGTACACACCTTCATCAACAATTTTATCACTGAAGTTCTTCCAAAAATCAGGATCATCAGGAATCCATTCGCCTTCTTCTAGTTCTTCAATATCATCACATCCTGCACATTGACAAAATAATAGCTCGTTAAGTACACCATGCAATGAACTTACTCTATTCACCTACAAAATTATTCACCAACCATAGGCTGGTCCATTTGGGATATCGGTACCATTAGTTTCCACAGGCATTGTAGTATCAGAACCGGCAACATGAGTTGCTTGACTGGGATAGCCAGATAAAAACATATCGATAAGAGTGTCTTCCAGCCTGCATATGAGCTTTGGTTTAGGCATCTATGGTACTCAACCATATATCATGCATAGTGATGAAAGATGGATAGACTGAGCAGACCATTCTGATGGTGGGGGCGGATAGTCTGATTCGTCGATGCCATTACATGCTGAAGAGTCTGTCTAGATACAACCACAAATGCTTGAGAAAATAAGCATCACTATTCACTACTACAAAACAATAATGACAATTGACAACTACTGGAAGAGAAAAGAAACACATACTGAATAAAGTATGCATAATAGGCCAAACATTGAGCAGGGTGTGCTACATGGTAATCTAGTATTTGCAAAACCATAAATAAAATGACGATATACTATTTCACCTAGAGAAGTGTTGATTGAAACTTCTTTTCCTTCCACTTGAGCTTCAGATGTTTCACCTTGGCTATTACTGTTATGCATTTCCACTTGATCCCATGACTGAGAATCAACACAGTAATGACACTATTACGTTCAATCCAGCTCCACCGTTCTTAAAATCAAGAACGAGGCTCCAAGAAAACAATCTTTAGAGAAAGGGGAAAAAAGAACCCTAAACATTCAAAATAATACCTGATTGGAGTCAAGAAGCACGTAATTTCCATCTTCGAATTTGTAGTAAAGCCCATCTCTGCTATTGTAATACCAACCTGCTTGAGGGTCATGGTAAAACCCAGTGCTGCATCAAAATTCAAAAGCTAAAATCTTCTCATCCCAATAAAATTGTAAATACTGATTTGGGGATAAGGTCAAGAGGGGTCATCGTTAAACAATCGGAATAATTTGATAATTCGAAAATATTGCACTTAAAATTACAGATATTGAGTGATTGAATAAACACCTGGCATGATAATAAAGCTGAGAATTCTCATCCCACTGGAAACCACAATCTTTTTCCGGATGTTCGTCGTCTCCCGCCATGATTCAGCTCTTCTCCTCCTTTTCACCGTCACCTCTGACTGTATACGATATATTATCCCCTCAAAGGAAAAGATTAAATATTTTGAAAATTGGCCTATTCAACTTTTCACCACAAAGTCTATATTGTTGAGCAACGTTTTCAATTTGGTTAAATTAGGAGGAATCAGTGAAACGACGTCAATTCCAATCCTGGATTTTTGAATGGCGAGAGATATTGAGAGATTTTAAGAATTCTCTATATTCTGGATAAATGAAGCTAGTCATCTTCAATTTTAATCTCGTTGTTGTTTTGGACTGGGCTTACTGTATAATTTAAAAGTAGGCCCAATTAAAGCCCAAAATAATATGTACAGTAACTAATTAAATGGTACTTTTTCTTTTCTTTTTTATAATTAATCTCGATCGAAATATAAATATTGCGCATGAGCGTGTGTAAACATATAGAAAGTTTGCATATATTATGTCTCTAGTTTATCAATATTCTTTTAAATAAACAGTTCGGACAGAATCTCGATTCTTAACGTAATCAACATTAAAATTTTGGAAAATATACCTAATTTTGTTTTAATATGGATTTAACATGTACTAAGATAATATAGACATACAGAAAGAATACACCAAGGGAAGAAAAGAAAATAGAAAAAAGAAATTGTGTAATTATTCTTTTTGACGGTGAAAATTTATTTTTCACCTGAACATAGAAACGTTGTTGTTATGGTGTGAAAAATAAAAAATCCATCTTAAATAATTGTCGTCCTAGTCAAGGTTCTGGTATCCGAATTTTTTTCCTGATCACATAAGTTAGTATATTTTTCAAAGTTCATGATATATAAAAAATTCTAAAAGTTGAAATCATAAACTGAAAATGACTGAAAGTTGAGTCTATAAACCATAATATACAAATGTGGCTATACATCAGATATAGTCTACATTCTATTACAGAGTTCCTCTTAGGGATGAACATTTGGATTTCGGTTCGGAGTTTTACCTAATCCGAACCGATCCGAAAATTCAAATTTTGAGAGGAAAATAATCCGATCCGAATCGAATATCCAAATCCGAAAATCCAAAAAATTTATAAAAATATCCTAACCGAATCGAAAAATCTGAAATTATGAAAAATCCGAAAATCTAAAACCAATTTTCGTTAATTCTTATATATATATATTTATATTAGATTTAAAAATATTTAAATAAAATATTATTATTATTATATATAAATTATATATAATTCGGATTTTCGGATTTTTTTGGATTAAAAAAATCCAATCCGATCCGAAAATCCGAAATTTTGAAAAATGTCAATCCGATCCGAATCGAAAATCCAAAAAATCCGATCCGAATTTTAAATTTCGATTTGATTCGGATCGGATATTAAAATTTCGGGTATTTTACTCACCCCTAGTTCCTCCCTCTATAATGAACTACTTAATTGCAAGTACAAAAGCTCATTTACCTACTCAAAATATCATCAAAATTAGCTTGCTGTAGGCATGTCCGATCCACCTTTAGTATCACGCAGGTGAGCTAGCCCAATCCCCATCGTCATTGTCGTCACTCTTTCCGTCGACTCGAGTCCATCAACAATACTGTTCATATATTGGGTGCTTCTTGCACTACGACCACACGGTCTCTGTAGAGATGATCGCCATTTTTGGTATATTGAGTTTATAGGAAACAATACTCCCTCCATTTTTTTAATTGTCCCCTTCTGTCGATTCGCATATATTGAGTTTATAGAAACAAACAAAAAAGTAGGTAAATTTACATTTGTAATCTCATTAATTACCATAATAAATACATTCATACAACTAATTATCAAATTCTAAGAATATTAAATAAGGGTAAATAGAAAATACATCACAATTTTACTCTTAAATTGCGAACTATGAGACTTATTAAAAAATAAGAAAAAAAATACTAATAGGACATTTAGAAAAGAAAGAAGGGAGTAACAATTAAGTTTAGGGTATTGGAGTTAGAAGGGTGTGATTTACATTTTAGAAGGGTAAGGAGGAATATATATAGTGTTAATATGTATGTATGAGTGCTATAAAGGATTGCGCATGTACAACCTAAATGAAAAAGTGCATGGCTTGAAAATATGCATGATTACAAGAATTTATTGGGGAAATATCAATATACTTCTAGTGTCGAATCATGATTTCTTTTTTTTGGCCGTGTCGTGAAGTGAAATTGTATCGTATGTTAGTTAGAGAGGTTGTGGAATTAATATACACATCGAGGAAGATAATATTGTAAGCATACTCTTTTTGCGACCATAAAGATATGCAAAACACTAATTTTTCATGGAAATAATAAATAAAAATACATTTACTTTTTCTAATAATAATAAAATACATCAAAATGCAACATGAATCTAACATGGCACGTAATACTAGACCCGGACGGACCACAATTGCTTTTTTTTTTGTAGTGGAACACAAATTTAATAATAACTATTCTTTTAGTGGAATTGTTGCCGAACTTTTTTTTTTTTCAAACTCAATATAAAATGTTAAGATTAAAAAATCAACATCCTTACTTTGTTAAATATTTTATATATTTATTATTTTATTTATTTTAATTATTATTTTATTTATTTTATTATTTATTAATTTTAATTCAGTTTTTCGGTTAATCGAAAACCGAACCGTCGGAACCGATCGGTTTTCGGTTAACTGAAAATTTAAAACGGTTCGGTTTCGGTTCCACTTTTTCGGAGAAATTGATTCTCATAAACCAAAACCGAACTGCTTAATGACTTTATATATATCACATCGCACTACATATATATATATATATATATATATATATATATATGATATAATGCTAAAAGTGCAGATGTAATTTTTTTCCAATCCCATGCTTATAATAATATTCCTTCCGTTCCATTATTGTTGGCTCATTTCTTTTTACACGTAAATTAACTTTTGTGTGTAAATTAATGTGTAGCACGAAATTTGAAGCATTTTTTACTATAAAATTGTTTACTTTTTTGGAACAAGCCAACAATAGCAGGACAATTCAGAAAGAAAAACGAACCAATAATAATGAGACGGAGTGAGTAAGAACAATATTTAATTAGACCATTACAAGTGAAGTCATATATTTTAAAATAGTTACATCTCACCATTCAAAAATCGACAGTGATCAACATGGCCACAAACCGATAAATTACTAAATCTCAAGCTGCCGGAGCATAATCATAATCTGCATCATCGTCATCATCCCCATCTCCTTCAAATATAACACAGTTGTAGCCTTCATAGCAAAATCTTGCACGATCTGCATCAACATTCTGGTGAAATGAATAATAGTTGTTGCAGAAAAAATACATTCTTCTTCAAATAAAGTAAATTGAAAATGGGGTTTTCTGAAAATTGATGGAAAAATTTGAATTTGGCTGGAATGAGTGAGAAACGGGACGTATAATGTGTATATATAAGCTTATGAAAAAGCTATAGTCTGCTTCGCATGAATTTGCACGTGGTGGTCGGGAAAATCGTGTGGAAGAGTATGCAATTTGTCCACGTTGGAATTCCATTATTTAAGTGCATAGTTCGAAAAAGGCTTATATGTAACTTTTAATTTTAATTATGATCGACTTAGGCAAAACAAATATTTAGTACTGTTATTGATTTTACATACTGTCGTTACTCATCCAGATCAACGGATATCTATGGTTTTTCATCATATATTATTCGGGGCAATTTCGTCTTACGATTGTTATATATAGGGTGTAGAAAATGGACAGAATAGTAATATGCTATATAAAACCGAGGCGAGAGTTAGACTCTCTTTCCGTAAGACAAAATTACCCTGCACAGTACACGCGGTTCAACGGCAAACGTCCCCAAGATACAACGGTTTTCTATGAATACGAGACCTTGTACTAGGAAATCGTATTCCGGACGAACTACTCAATACTCGGGACAGAGAAGCTTTTGAAAAATGAATGAGATAGATTGATTTAACTTCGTTTTGGTGTCTTTGAATGTCTAAGCAAATGGGTCTATTTATAGAGAGGAATGTGTCTTTTACGAAGAGTGCGTGCTTTTCATGTGAAAGACGCGTCTTTCATATGGAAAATGTACGTCATTTCATATGAAAAGGTACTCTAACCGCTTTTAACCACCTATAACCAACTCTATTAAATAAATTCATATGAAAATAATAATTTTCCAATGTAGTAAATCACGCAGAGTGATATATTAATTTTATCATTATTAAGCTATGTTTAAAAGAAATAAAATAACCTAATAGAGTAGTAATAAATAAAATCTAATGTAATTTGATGTTACAGAGGTCATTGTCTTTTCAACTTAATAATTCTTTTATAATTAGAAGATCACTAAAGTATAGCATGATCTACGGATCTTATTAATTAAATCGATCCAGTAGAATATAATTAAGTTGGTTCCACGCATAATCACTGAGAATTTTTTGTAATCCACCGGTGCTGCTGGCATACAGTTCAAAAAATAATTTATAATTGTTTACTTAAATGGATCAAAGGTGACTATTAGTTCTTAAATTTTTAGAAAAGATGTAGTTCTAATGTAGTCCACACTATATAAATATAGGCACGTAGGAATGAGATCGAATACAAACTAATCTCGAAGTATAAAATAAGAACTATTTCCAGTCATTGATTCGTTAAGATCTATGGTGAATTCATCACTTTGTTTGATGAATTCAAACACCTGGGATCGAATCCCATGAAGGGCGATTTTTTATCTTTTTGAATTCAGACACTTTTATAACGAATTCAAATGATTTCATGAATTCGTAATTTTTAGGTTATGGATAATTTTTTCAATAACAACTCCCTAAGCATGTATAGGAGAAATGATCATACTAAATGATAGTAAGAATTAAAAATATAGTACTTGAATTAATGTCAAACTTATTAGACTGACGTAGTTTATGGTTGCAACGTTTAAGATGTTTTGTTGTAACTGAAAATTTGGTGAAAATTTGAGTTAAATCTGACAGTTAACCTTTTATTTAGATAATGTCACAACTTTTCGTTCCATTACTATATGTACGAGCGTTTACTTCCATATATATTTCATTTTTGCTAATATATAGATATAGTAGCATTTATTGCTTATTCATGGACTCATCAACTTTCAATCCCGCAATTTTGCTTTTCCTTCAATAAAACTTCACTTTAACTATCGTGTTATAATTAGAGCTCGATCGTAATTAAACTTAGATTTTAGATTATGTAGTGCTTAATTATAAATACTTAATAATTTTAAAAAGGTTTAACATAACAAGAGCTGTCGATTAGTGTAACTTTAACTTTACGACATTCATCACAATAGTTCTACTAATATGCAATGTCACATGTATAGCCCACAATCACAACCCACCACATTCTGCTAGGGTTTTCCCCACTAATGAACTACCATGTTGCAAGTACAAAAGCTCACAATATTATCTATGCAAAATATCCTTAAAATTAACTTCCTTTAGCCAAGTCCGATCCACCTTTCAATATCACGCAGCTGGAGCATAATCGTACCCTCCATCGTCGTCGTCGTCATCGTCATCGTCTCCGTCTCCGCCACTTTCAGTACTCATAGTTTTAGCAGTGTACTTGAATCCATCAACAATATTATTGTTCATATCGTTGGGGTGCTTCTTGCTATGGGTATTGAAGGGTGTGATTTACATTGGTGGAGGGGTAAGCATGTATATATATAGATGTAGATGTATTAACCTTAACCCTAGAAATTGCCATGAGTGTGCTCTTGCGCGTGTACAACTCAAAAAGAAGGTTTGCACGTGTGAATGCGTGCATGGCTTGAAAAGGTTACGAGTTTAGCAATTCTGGCCTCTCCACGTCGGATATTAGGTGCCATGTCAGATTAGTTGAGTTTTTTTTATGTATTTTATTATATTCTTTAGTCTTTAGAGTGAATAAAGTATTTTATTTATTATTTGCATGAAAAATAAGTGGTGTTTTTGCATGCATATCTTTTTGGTCGGGAAAAGAATGTACGGGAATTTTCGTGGTGGGCGGTTTCTAAAGTATATTTAGTAGGACTAGAAATCTTGAAAAGTAATCCTAATTAATAAAGAATATTTTCAACAACTCAAGACAGAAGAAGAATATTTTTAAAAGAAGCATAAGATGTTATTCTGATTACATGCTATTTTTCGATCATTGTGACACCATAAAATCCGCAATTGAGGTATATTAATTGATGGTGAAATGGTGTTGACATTATCTCGGTATTTTATTACAATTGGCTAAAAAGAATATAATTTAAAAGTGCACATTTTATTATTGATCATAATTAGTTAGGGTTTATATGTCGGAATAAATTCACAATTACTATCCATTGGCACATCTAGGGGTGTGCATAACCGAATCGAAACCGAAAAACCGAACCGAACCGATGAGTTTCGGTCGGTTTAAGATGTGATTCGGTTTCGGTTCGGTTACAAAATCAAGAATCGAAATCTATTTCGATCGGTCGACGGTTTGACGAAAGTGAGATTCTGTTCGGTTCGGTCAAACCGATCGAAATAGGCACATGATTAATATTATATATATTTCGGTCGGTCGACGGTTTGGACTACTTGCATTTCAGTTGGTTTAGGTTCGGTCGAAAGCACAAGATCGGTTCGGTTCGATCAAAATTTTTAAATCAATTCGGTTATCGGTTTATTCGGTTCGGTTCGGTTTTTAACCGAAACCGACCGTTGCACACCGCTAGGCACATCGTCTAAACTCTGTTCATGTATTTATTTATGTTGAAGCCGCCTTGTTCCTACATCCATTTAGTAAATGATCCTGTTTCGATATATAAAATTGGAAAATCCTCTTCCTTTATAAAGCATTTTAAGGGGATGAATAATCCAATTATAATATGATATCATACCATGTCCAAGTTCGATATGGATTTGTTTGGTCTATTGTAGAGTTGATGAGAAATACGTTTAATATTATAAACGTAAAAAGATATTACAATATAACAAAATAAATTTTAAGTTTAAAAAAATTATATACCCTATTTCTAAGATATTATTTCTAATAATTAATTATTAATTAAAAATACAAATAATTGTTAATGAATAATTATAAGCTCTATTTGAATATAACGAACCTTAATTGTTATTTGTAAAATTAAGTTTAAACATAAGAAAATAGAAACATAAAAGAAAATGAAAAAGCTATTAATAGTGAGATATGAGTAGGACACCAAAAAGTGGGAAAAAGGATCACAAGTGAATTATTAGGAAGATTTATTTGTATGTTTTTATTTTAATTCGGGCGGTTCGGTTCAAAACCGAACCGAACCCGAAAAACCGAAAAACCGAAATTTTTTGAAAACCCAAACCGAACCGAACCGTTTCTATATCCAAACCGAACCGAAATATTCTGTTTGGTTCGGTTCGGTTCGATTTTAACCGAATCTAAATTATAATTAATATAAATATTATAATATAATATATTATATATATATATATATATATATATGTATATAATATTAACTAATTTAAGTATTAATAATATAAATAACATATATTATATATATATATATATATAATACAAAATAAAATTAAGGCGGTTCGGTTTGAAAACCGAATTTTTTTCCCCAAACCGAAACCGAACCGAATTAATTTCGGTTTTCAAATTTTGAAACCGAACCGAACCGAATTACTGTACAAACCGAACCAAACCGCTAATTTCAGTTCATTTCGGTTCGGTTCGATTTTTCGGTCCGATTCGGTTTTTGTTCACCCCTAGATACGAACATAGATCATAGATGCCATGTATGAAACGAATAGAACTTTTCAGTTCAGCATTTAAATAATTTTTTCTATAACAAAAATTAAATAACTACGAATATGGATGTCAATGGGTGGATTTTAACTGCATCGATCCGGAACCGCTCATCAAATTTTAAAATAGAAGTTTCGATTTTAGTTCAGGTTCCAGACCCACTTTAGACCTGGACCGTTTTGACCCATAGTTTGATGGTCCGGTCTGATTCATGTTCTTGTTCCAGACCCAAAATCAATAATTATTTATTGGTTCTGATCCAAGTAAAACTCGTCTATTGACAAGCATAAGCTTAAGTAGACTTGTCAATGAGTCGATTTTATCCATATCGATTCGAATCACTCATAGCTCATTAAATTCTAAAACAACGGTTTCGATTTTGGTTTCAATTTAAGTTCTAGTCCGTTGGTTCCAGACCCGCTCAGATCCAGGCCGTTTCAGACCCATAGTTGATAGTTCGAGTCCGATCTGAATCCAATATCAAATGGATCGACTCAAACTAGAATCTATATTTATTATTAGTTATAGTACGGGTAAAATCTCTTCATTGATATTTCTAAGTACACATATTATAACTAGCAAAAAGTTATATAATTACCTGTCAACATCCTTATATGCCTTTATTTTTTTCTTTTGAGTGATTATGTTTGAGAGAAACGACATCCTAAGTTAATGTAACCAAGAATCCACGATCTCTGATTTCTTGACAAAATTAAGATATTCTTTCTTGCTTGACGCAATTAAGACATTTCTTTGTCAATATATTAATGGGATATTTTTGTTTATTTTGTATCACGTGGAATCTGTAGCCGCTATCTATAGTGTCCATTGTGTAAAAGTGTGATATTAATTATTTTCAAGTGTGTTAATCGGCATTTAACCTCTATCTTACTTTTTTTTTTCTATTTTTGTGTCCCATGTGTGTACAATTTTTAATTTCTTTAACTCTCGTTTTTTCATTTTTTCTTCAATTTCATTTTCTTGTGTTTAATTTTATTGGGATTGACTATCCAATCAGGATTTATTTATTTTGTATAATTCTTTATAAAATATATTAATATTAAGCTAAACATAATCGCGAGAAAACAAATTGGAAGAACATAATAACAATTTCTTAGGCAAAAATGGAAATTCACCAAATTAATATAAGATACACAAGGCACACTAGCTAGCTATCTCACAGTCACAGATGTACCTACATATTTATCAAAATTATGCAGCAGGAGCATAATCATAATCCACATCATCGTCGTCGTCGCCGCCACCTTCTGCAGGCGGCTCGTGGTCATAACTGCAATTCCGGCCATCGTCACCGGCGGCGGCGGCGGCGAGCCATTTCTTGCACCATGTGGAGACGAGGGCCATTTCTTGGAAGTTGGATTTGGGAATTTAATTGAACTGTTGGAGTCTTGTTGAATTTGCGTGGTTTGGGTGGGGTGAGAATTGTGAGGAGATTAAGCATATTTAAGGTGTTGGGAAAGGTGGCTTTATGGCTGCGCGTGGCGGGGATGGCGGTTTGTGTGTGGAGCGCCGATGCCGATTACACGTGGCGCTGCCACGTCAGGAATTCGACTATTGTGAAGTAAGTTTTTGTGTGAGGAAAAGTGAATTTGATGTGGGTGCCGTGTCGAGGAGTGTGGCAAATTTTTATGGTGGAATTTGTTCCTAAAGAGGAAGCTCTTCTAGCGAAGCTCTCACACTCCAACTTTACGAGAATGTAAAATGATAAATTATGATGATTCAGTAGTTAAAAAACTACGAGAACTTTGTTTAGTGTCCATAAGAAGCCACCCTAAAGAGGATGAAACTCCTATATTGTGACTACTAAAACTCGATCATTGATATTTATTCCAAATTTGTTAACTCTTAATCAACTGATGTAAATATGTGGGCCTCACTTTATTCCAAATGCTTTGTGAATATGGAAAGTGGAAACCTCGAAAAGTAGGGCAGGGCCTCACCTTATTCCACAACAATGGGATTAACTTTTGGTTGTATGTTTTGCTTTTAATTTTTTTTAGAACCATTTGTATTTGTATTTATTTTTCTTTTTCAGTATGAACAATTTGTATGTTTTAAAGCAACTAAAAATGTGGCATTAACGACGAATTTTATTAAGGAATAAAAGGCATCGTAATATCGTCGAAGTTAACGACAAATAATATTTGTTCGATTAAATACCTAGCGAGTTTAGTTTTGCAATAAAATTCAAGACACACAATGCGAATAGAGATATTCGTATGATGAATAATCTTTGTAAGCTATTTGGAGTTAGTGTGCTTTTATTGAGAGCAAAGATACAAATATACTAATCAACTATCACAAGACTTATCGAGAGAGATAAATTATTGTTATATGTGTGATCCTTCATCTGAAATGAATTAAATGTTGGTAATTGAATAATGTATAATTACATGATTTTGGTTAAATTAATGTATTCCCTAGAGTCGGTCTTTTGTTCTTGATTTTTATTAGAAGTTCTTATTATTTAGTTGTCTAGATAATAGTTTTAAAATCTCTAAACCTTAAATTAAGCTCGGATAATAGTTACATATTTGTGCTTATTAATTGTTATGTCGTTGTTGTTTCAGTTCATACGTATACTATACTTTGCTTGCTAATGGACTAGAATAACACTTTTAGTTGCTGTAATTCGTTGCTAACATTTTAGCAATCACCCAAAAAGTAATATATGTAGAAACATCATCATTGTCCCCTAGGGACAGCCCAATAGTTAAGGTGGGTTCTTGTGGCTGAGAGGTCACAAGTTCGAACCCCACCAAACGCCTCTATGGGTTTGAGCCTATCACACCTGATTTTCCAAGTGTGGTTTACCTGTCCTGTGTGGTTTGCAGGCTATTGCACAGGAACATGGGGTTTACCCAGTGTGCACCTAAAGTAGCGGCTGCGGATTCCCATGATATAAAAAAAACATCATCATTATCCAAACTAGACTATAGGATTTGAAGATGTTATTATTGTCTAGGAAAAAATTATAGAGATGCGGCTAAAAAGACTCAGATGAAAATCAAGACTTAAAGATTATCATTTAAAATATATTGATTCAAAAAAATATTTAACTAACTTGTTAATTTGATTACCAATTTTTAATTCAATTCAAATAAAGAATCACATCACCATCATTTCAAATTTATATTCATTTTTTTTTAATTAGTAAAACCAGGTTAATTCATTTCTCCCATAATTAGCATAGCAATTCTGGAAATCAAACAAAAATGAGACTATTGAGTATTGACATAGTCGAATCTAACTGCCTCGGTTTATTGGATGTTGGGTTTGGGTAAAGACCCATTTCTGCTCGGATCTGGGCTACCCATTTATTTAAGGTTAATGGGCTTTCTGGTTTGACATTCGTTCCTCTATGATGACATAAAGCCAAGCCCGGTCGCTATACCCATTATTTTTCTCAAGATGATAAAATTAATAATTTTCCTATTCTTTATTGGGCAAAAAACAGTCATGATTATAGTTTTTAAAACTACAAATAAAGAAGTCAAGTTTTCTCAACTGATTTTCTAAAGGAAATGTTAACTCAACTAGTAAATTAGTTACCTTTTCCATCACAGATAGTTTGCCCTCAATATTTATTTTCATCCTTATCAATAGTTCTAAGTGATAGACGTGTATATTTAGGATGAATATGCTTACCTCAGTTGGTTAAGAGCTAGTAGATTTGGAACAAGGACCAATTCCGAGTCCTAGTAGCCAGTGTGGGAGTTTCACCCTCGTTAGGGTGGCTCCTTGAGGCCACTAGACAAAGTCTTCCTATCTTCTTAACCACTGAGTCACCATGATTTACCCTCATGGGACTGGGTGTGAGGGTTCCCGGAGGAAGAGCTTTCCATTTTGGAACAAGGATACCTAGATTCACTTGCATGATATGTAAGAGTAAAATTCAAGGTATATGCTATGTGAAACAAAAATTTAGCATTTCATGTGGTGGGGTTGAGTTGTAGCAAATAGGGTAGATATTATGGTCCAAAATAAGGACATAGTGAAAAAGGGTTTCATTCCACTTAAGGCAAAGAGTGGAATCCACAAAATTGTTTTTAAGGCAAAGAGTGGAATCCACAAAGTTGTTTTTACACTGAATTTATCCATAGTCACATATATCTTATTGCAAATACCTAATTTCCCAACCATAATAATTTAGGGTGTCTTAATTAGGTATGTAGACATTCCAATATTTAACTTGATGTTTTTTGTCATTTTGTTCTTTATAACTTCCTCATATTGCATATGCTTCTAAGAGAAATAATGGGACAAGTTTATAAATGATTTCTTCCACACATGTTGCAGCAAGCACCTTGGTGTAAATTTAGTTGTTCCAGATTGGGATGTCAATGGGTGAGTTTTACCCGGATCGATCCGGAACCGTTCAAAATCCATTAAATTTTAAAGCAGCGATTCTGGTTCCGGTTCCAGACCTGCTTTAGACCCGGACCATTTAGATCCATAGTTTGATGGTCCGGTCCGGATCTGGTTCTGGTTTCAGAAACAGAACCAATACTTATTTATTGGTTCTGGTACAAGTAAAACCCGTCTCTTGACGAGCCTAAGTTTAAATAGGCTTGTCAATGAGCTAGTTTTATCCATATCGATTCAAAATCACTAATAACACATTAAATTATAAAGCAACGGTTTTGGTTCTAGTTCGGTTCTTGTCCGATTCTGGTCTAGTTTTGGTTCCAGACCCTCTGAGATCCGGACCGCTTAAGACCCATAGTTGATGGTCCTGATCCGGTCCGGATCCAATGTCTAATGGATCGAATCCAGAACCAGAACTATTATAACTTATTTACTGGTTCTGGTCCGGGTTAAATCCACCCATTGACATCCCTAGTTCGTAAACATTTTTTTATTATAATTATTTTTTATTCACAAACAGATAGAGTATCTTCGTAGAAGTTTTAGTATATCTTTAGTTGAAGACTACAAATTGTGATTTAGATTATTCAAAACAAATGACTGAGAAAAGAATGGAGGGTTTTCATACTTCAATTTTATCATTGAGTCACAGTAGGGGACCTGCTAACCTAGTGAGTGACAGAAGCCGAATTGAATACGAATAAAACCGATAATAAATGAGCAACTTGATTAGGTCCAATTTCTTCAATAATAGGGCTCCTAGCTAAATCAATTTTGTCACACACAAAGGACCACTTTTAGATTTTGGGGTGCCCAATATTAAATGCTCAAATTTAATTATAATCCCTTCAAATATTATGTCGATTGAGAATTTGGCATTACATTTTGTAAGTAGCTTGTGATTGATTAATAATGAGATGCACGTTTAATGTATATCATTAAATTTTAGATGATATACTCAATCATGTGTAATTGACCATTTGGTCCCATAGATTTGCATATAATTTACATGTGTAGTCATTGAGTCACGCGTAAAATCATAAAAAATTGTGTGAGACTGTCTTATCGTGAGATAGATTCAAATCATATTTCAATAATACATTTGTAATTTTATAAATATAAATACATCAGAAAATATTAGGTCGAAACCGAATTTTGATCCATCTCACGTAAGAGCTTACGATCACATTAATGTGTATAATTTGGTAATTTCCTATGGGCTTCAAATGTGACTCATGGTCTGTCTTCTTCAACATTGGTCACCCCTCATTAAATTTAAATTGAGAGTCAAGTTTCACATCATGTGGCGGTAAAGATTTTTCCAATAAAATTGAATCATATGGTATTCTCGTATTGATACACATAGTAATAATGATGATGAGCTAACGTTATATAAATCTTGACCAATGAAATAAGTGTTAATGGAGAGAATTGCCCCAAATGATTAACTCATATGTTAAGTTGCTACTCTTTTGACCCAATTTAAAGTAAAATTACAAAAATATCCTTCATTTGTAAAAAAAAAAAACAGACGAAGAAAATGGGGAGACGTTGGCCGCTGGGAAACTGAAGGGAAGGGAGGGTAGCCACGGCAAAAGGGGGATGGAGGGATGTTGGCCGCCGGCAGAGGGGAGGGAGGATGGTTGGCCGTCGGGAAAAGGAAGAGGAGGAGGTTGGCCACGGGAAGAGGTTGGCCGCTGGGAGGTTGGCCAGCATCATGAGGAGAGTTGGCATTGGGAGTTGGTGGGAGGGTTGGCGGTGGGGAGTTGGTCGGTGGAAAAGTTGACCGCTGGGAGGATTAAATTGTACAATTAGTTAAAAAGAGTAGCAACTTAATATATGGGATAAAAACAATGTCAAACTTAACATATAGGTTATATAAAATTTTCGGTCATGAAATAATATAACTTAATGAAATATAACACTATAAATAAAATTAGACTAATTTATAGTTCTACAAGTTACCCAAAATGCATGTTGATACACTAGATTAGTATGACTGAGCTCTCATAAAGTACCCAAAGTGGTCCCTAAAAGAATGGCTAATATTCCATTTGTTCCTGTAGACATCTGATCTTGTAGACCCTATTTATGCTTCCAACTTCCAAAGAATGCAGACAGATTGATAGCTCAGTATCATCACCCTTCAATTAATTTCATAATTACATTATATGTTCAAGTGCAAACTCTAAAACAAGTCCAAATATTAGAGGAGAAGAAGAAGAAACTAAAGCCTATAATATAGTTTAGTTGTGTGAGTATACCTTGCATATTCATTTGGTTATATGTCCTAGGGGTGTTTGGCTAAGCTTGTTTTAGAAAGTTTATAAGCTCCGAGAGCTTATAAGATGTTTTAAGAGCTTATAAGAGGTAATGTCTCATGTGCTTATACGTTATTAAAGTGTTTGGATACTTGATCTTATAAGATAGAGAAAGAATCGTGAGTTAGAGAGAAAATCATAGTTAGAGATAAAATTGACGAGATGTGAAGTTGATAGTGTATGTATAGAAATAATTGACTATAATAAGATTATTTTGGTAAATTTACGATTGTTTATAAGTTTATGAAAAAATAAGTTCGGGACCAACTTATTTTTAGGGAGCTTATAATCTTGTTGGAGTTATTTTCACAAATTATAAACCTGCTTAGAGCTTATTTTGCCAAAACTTTGCAAAATATTTTTATATTGAAGAAAAATATTATAAGTTCATCAAACACCCTCCTAGTCTTAGTTATAAGTCCTAGTTTTTAAGTCGGGTAAGAGTGATGCTTTAATTGTTTATCATAAGAAAGATCGTTTATATTGAAAAATGTATCACCGTCTCATGCGGACATCCACACAAGAGACCGTCTCACTAAATCTGGCTATATACATTTCATAGTTCCAATACCATATTTATGAGGTTCGTGTTTTGGGTACATATTATCAGCTGTGCTGATGATGCCATATAAATAAATGAGCCGCTAAGAAATTCTAAAATATTTAACTTATTTTGCAATATTCCAAAATATATATATATACGGACATTGTTCACATATATAAAAGTATTATCATAGAAAAAATATCAATAAAATATTATAAAACATTATTTTCATATTCAAAAATATTAAATTATTAAATTTAAATTTAAATGGTTTTTCATTCAATAAAGTTGATTATTCAATATCACTCAAAAATATTATGTAAAACATTATTATTCAATTATAAAAATCAATTCAAATCATATGTAAATTAAAATCTATGAATTAAATTGATTTCTAATTAAAAGAATAATAACGGATTTTATTCGATCTATTTCCCTTATCATAAATATACCAATAAATATACGGACAGTTACATATTTAAACTCCTACTCCAACTAAAAAGTGCACACCACAAAATCATAATAAAAAACATTGATGAGATGAATCTTGATTTGCAATTTTAGTGCCACGAGATAATAGTTAATAAATACATGGGATAGTTTCATTCCCCGAGGAAAATACTCTACCCGTTCCATTTTTATTGATTTATTTTTATTTTTATATTATCTCATTATTATTGGTTCGTTTAAAAAAAAAAATTTATACTAAAAATTTATTGAATTTCGTACCATATATTATCTTATATATAAAATAAAATTCTTATTAATTGATATGTAAAGAGAAATAAGCCAACAATCATGGACAGATGGATATATTATATGAAAAGAAGTTTTGCCTAAAACATGAAAAAGACAAATAAAAGAAAAAGAAAAGAAAAATAAAGGAGAATTAAAAGGCAAAGTACAAGAAAAGAAAAGGCAAATACAAATTATTAAAAAGAAAAACAGAAAGGCAAACTGCAAATGCAAAGAACACAGCGAATTTTGCAGATATCTTTCCCTTTTGCCATCCCTAAAACCAGCGAAGCCACTTCCTTTTACCTTATGTGAGAGAGAAAGAGCGGAGGGAGAGAGAAGCGCTGAATCAATTTCTCAAATCTTTTGTTGGGTACTTTAAAACTTTTTTTTCTGCTTAAGTAATATAAATTAGCCTGCAACATGCTGGAAGCTTTAGTGCTTTTGAAAACTGCAGATTCTGCAAAGTTTCTCATCGCGCAAACTCCATATACTATATATATATATGTGTATGCTTTTTTAGTCTTATTCCTCTCTCTCTCTCCACAGAAAGCTTCCCATATAAATGCCAATGTGATATGGTAAAATCTTTTCGATTCTCAACTCTTCTTTTCCCTATATGAGCTTTTCCGAAGTGGGGTTTCTTTTTCAGATTTGAAAGTTGCTTATTTTATGTGAATGCATGATGAAACTTTTTTTTTTTTGTATTTTTCTTGCACTCAAAAACCATAATCTTCCTCTAGTATCTACTTTAGCACCTCACGAGTCACGTCGTAATCTCGGTCATTTTCTGTACTTTTTGGCTTAACCAAAAGCCTTTTTCTATAATATGCGATGGCTTCTTAAATATACGTATACATTATGTGTGTGTTTGTATGTGAGAGAGTGACTGAGAGAGAACATATTTGGTTTAGGCATGCACCATTAGCTTTCTTGTTTTAGCCTTTGGCTTTTTCTGCAATTTTTGCTGATATCCTTCTGTTCTTCCTCAGTGATTCTGGCAGGTGAAAAAGAAGAGCTTTATACAGAAAAAGCTTGATGGTTATGGAGCTTAGAGCGATGGTTTTGGGGCACTTTTTGGTGGTTTCTTTGGCCTTGAACGTGGGATTGTTGTACAGAAGCTACTGCAGCGGCAAACACAAATCCCAAAACGTCTTCAGCTTCAACAATGAGTGCAAGAACTCATCTTTGCTCCCAAATAGGGAAGCCCATGTTGCTCAAAAGGCGTTTCCTGAGACTAAATTTCAATCCTCAAAAGCAGCAGCTCTGAGTGAAGTTATCGATCTCGATCAGTAAGTGGCTTTCTTTCACCTCTCTTTCTCACCCCCTTTCGCCGCCCCTCAAATTTGAGGGGGAAAAGGGGTCTTTTTACTTTTTACTGTTCTTACCAAAATGAGTTCTTTTTGAACTAGGTGTTAAATTTTTTATATTTTATTTCTATAAACAAGTGGGGTTTGACTCTGGGATTTTCCTCTATCTTAGTCCATATGCATGTATTCAGACAACATCTTGTGCTTGAATAGCAGTCTTCTCCCTAAAAAATGTCAATAATGATGGTTAATTTTTTGTGGCATGGGCTTTGTAATGATGACTATCTTTCACTAGAAGTTAGTTTATGGTCTGTTGACCAACCCATCATCAAAGATTCAATTCTTTTTCCTCCCTTTTTTTTTAGATTGACATAAGCAAAATCCCCAGTTTGGGGATTTACTATTGATATTTTGAGGCAGTGTATTAGATTCATGTTTGCTGGTTTGTTAAGTGATTTGAATGATGGTGCACTGGCATGCTGGTGCGGTTCCCTAACGTGCGCTTGGGTTTCACGTTATGTCAGTTTAGAGACAGGGACAAGTCATGCTGGCTTTGGAATTCCCACGGTGCATGTTAGAGAGAGGCACAAAGCAGATACACAGTTTTCATTTTCTTGAATTTTACCATGCTTTTCTTGCTGTGATGTTTTCCAAAGTGGTTGTTGTATTCCTAAGACAGTGGCATGCATGATGAGGGGGCAGAAATGGTGGTGGTCTTTCTTGATTCCCTCGTTGACCACTTTCATCATTCTTGCTTTTGTTTTGACACTTAAAAAAATAATATAATTGAAAAATAATAATAGTTTATGTACTATTTTTAAAGAACTCTCACATTCCTCAATGTGTGATCCTTCTCGAGTTGAGCATTTAGATTTTTATTTTTAGTTTTATTTTTCCTTTTCTTGATCTGTAGTAGTGTTTATGCTAATTTATTGAAGAAAATAGTTTCACATTTCATTCCATGCTTGATTCTTGCCGAAAGCTTCTTTCTTTAAGAATCTTGAAAATCTGAGAACATGTGAGCCACATAAATTTATAGGCCTACTTTAACTTGGAATTGGGAGTATGGGAAAAAGGGTTGGTGTATGGCAAAAAGGGTTGGTTAATCAAGCATTAAGCAAGTGTTTAAAGAGCCATTTTTAGGTCTTTGTCTTTTCATAGTGAAGAATAATTGTGGACCTTGATATTTACTTGTCATTTATCCAATCATTTGATCAAATGACCCACAAGGTTGGCCCTGCCATACCTACCAACCACCCGTAATGAAACCTATGGGGGTGGCAAGGACCACCGTCCTCGATTCTGGACCATCCTTTGGGGCATGGTGGTGTCATATCATGCCCGTGTACGTTTTCACCCCCACCCGATGGTTAGTTAAGTTAACCAACCCTACACACCGGGTGCAGTCACATGTTTGTTAGTACTAATGGAAAAGGTTGAGATTGGGAACTGTTTTGAATTTCTGAATATGGATGAATTTGATGGTTTTTGAGAATCTGATCTAATATTTTGGACTATGTCTAGTGGTGATCCGACAATGTATGAGAGATATTGGCAGCAGATGGGGGATCGAACTACGGTTGTGATCCCGGGTTGGAAATTCATCAGTTACTTCTCTGATGTGAGGAGCCTTTGCTGGTTTCTTGAGCCGGAATTTGCAAATGCAGTGGTTAGGCTGCACAAACTGGTGGGAAATGCCGTCACTGATGGCCGTTATATTGTCGTTGGGACGGGATCCACGCAGCTGTTCCAGGCTGTGCTCTATGCTGTTTCCCCCCTTAATGCCTCGGAGCCAATCAGTGTGGTGTCTGCTGCCCCGTTCTACTCTGTAAGTTCGATGTTTTACAGTTTATAAATGTCATTAAATATGGGTTTGAATCCGGTGAATCTTGACCCGTGAGACAGTCTTACACGAGATTATGTGATTTTATTTTTTCTTAGTCAACAGACATCAAAATCTGCCCATAATTGCTCACCTGCAGATCTGTATTCTGTCCCCATTTACTATTACAATCTGCAGGGGGAAAACATTATTTTTAGCAATTATTTGAGTCTAAGATTAATGCCATGTTCAGTTACATGTTTCACAAGTTTGGTTAGGATGTAAAGAAAAATAATAATGCACATGCTAGATACAATGTAGCTGTGGTTGAGTGATTCACACAGTTCACCAAACAACACAGACTGCAATGCATCATTTATTGTTGCTGAGTTGGCAAGATCTTTTATCTTCAAGATTTAGATTTACATTATTGTGTCGTGTTGCAGTCGTATCCTCTGATCACCGAGTTTCTCAAGTCGGGGCTCTACAAGTGGGGCGGCGACGCGCACAAGTTCAAGAGGGATGTTCCGTATATCGAGCTGGTGACGTCGCCAAACAACCCCGATGGATTGTCAAGAGAGGCCGTGGTGAATCGGAATCAAGGCATACTCGTCCACGACCTCGCTTACTACTGGCCTCAATACACCTCGATCTCGTCTCCGCCTGCGGATCACGACATCATGCTGTTTACGGTCTCCAAGAGCACGGGCCATGCTGGAACGCGCTTGGGGTAAGTATCGTGCCATATTCTTGAAACATAAGGATGTTAAAGACATGAAATTCACGTTCAAAACTTTGCAGGTGGGCTCTTGTGAAGGATCAAGAGACCGCGAGGAAGATGACCGAGTTCATCGTGCTCAGCACCATTGGCGTCTCAAAGAGTCACAGCTACGCGCAGCCAAGATTCTGCAGGTCCTATCTGACTCCCACGAGCAATGGGGGAGTTTCCAGGAAGGCGAAGCCTTCTTTGAGCACAGCTACCATCTCATGGCAAAGAGGTGGAAGCAGCTGAGAGAGGCAGTGAAGAAGAGCAAGCTCTTCAGCTTGCCTGTGTTCTCCCATGGCAAGTGCGCGTTCAGTGGTCGCACCTTTGCCTCACAGCCAGGTAAAAATCCATCGATCCCTCCTCAAAATCGCCTCATTTATTTCACACGAATCTTCAAAATTCATCACCATTGCTGCAGCTTTTGCTTGGTTGAAGTGTGAGGGCGAAACAGAGGACTGCGAGGGATTCCTCCGTGACCACAAGGTGCTAACGCGTAGCGGGAAGCACTTTGGTGACAGCGCGAAGTACGTGAGGATCAGCGTCCTGCCACGAGATGAGGTTTTCGACCAGTTCACGGAGCGATTATCTAGCATCACGACGTTGCCGTCATCCACATAGTATATCCGATGTTTTTTTTTTACCTAATTTGTAGTAGGTACAATGGGGTTGTAGTTGTATTCGCCTTTTTTGCATAATCTCTATGAGTTTCTATAAAGAGTAAATATTAACAACTAACATCTATTGAAAAAATGCAAGATATATTTTAATTCAACCATTGCAAGAATTGTTTATTTTCACTAACAGCAGAGAGCAAGAAAATTGAAAACACAAAGGTATGAAGAATTATGCCAACAATCAAAACCTGTGTTCAACTAAGCCTGAGCTCATAGTCTCCAGCAATGGTTATGTACCTCACCCATGGAAGAGCTTGATACCCGCTTTTCTCGATGATTTTGAGATATCGAATCTGTTAAAACCCGAATGCAGTTATCAGCCTCCCAACGTGTAAACATAAGCCTGAGAATCATCAATTCAAGAAACAGACCTGAATGCCAGAAACAGTGAAGTATGGAATCTCAAATTTGACACAAATTGGAGCTTTTCTGTCCACTGCATCCTCAGATAATACAGAAGGGAGTTTGAACTCTGCTTTCAACATGAATTCCTACAATTTAACTAAGGTAAGAGAAAGAAAAAATATATATATTCAAAAATAATCTTGAACTCTTGTTCTTGCAGAAGCCTAACCTTGTTGCCAGGGAAAGATTTGATAGTCCACAACAAGGCATCCTTTTCTGGGGCATACTTGGCAGATCCCATTGATGTCTTTATGGTAGGGCTCGTTGCATCCGGGGGCACAGGCAGCTCGATTGTGACACTTGTTGCAGTGCTGCACGAGGCCGTTGGAGTTTTGCATTACCTCTTTCTAAGGCAGCATTTTGAAGAGAACGAGATAGAGGATTACCTTCGTTCCTTGAACTGGCTGCGAGCTTTCACCATCATCTCAATCCGACTCCTTGAATATCTCTCGACATGGGCTTCGACCCAAACCAGTGGTTTCACCTACGATCACGATGAATGTGTGTGAAAAACAAGATCAAGATGGCCTAAAATTAAGCCTTGTGTCACCTGAGTACTGAGTCTGTAAGTCATGAGATCGAATATTCCATCAGGCGGTATGAAAGAGATCGTACGGTCATTCTCAAATCGAGCTAGACGTACACATCTGAGATCAAAAAAGGCCATGAGATTGAACTTAAGTGAAGTTTATACCATTCATTCACACTACTAAACAATGAAGCTTTACTGGTGGAATTTGATGTCTTCCAAATCAATGGCTTTCACTCTTGATGATTGGTTTTGAGACTCCATCAACACTCGATCATTTAGGCCAAGCTTACATTCAGGCATACCACTAAACACAAAAGGAAAAAACAATCAAATAGTATTTGATAATCTCTGAATTGAACTCATGTGTTTACCTCAAACGGGTCTGCATCTTCAACGCCCCGTTCACCTCTGAACGGATTACCTGCCCGTTGCTGTTGACAAGAAGGTTCACCTTCTCAACCACATCAAGAAACACCTGGTGGAAGCATGAAAGAGATTTAGATGGCGCGGATTTTGATCACGAGACTAAGAATTTCAAGGCCTTACTTCATTAGTCCTATACAGTATCCCTTCACTGCGCCACGACACTGCATTGGTTACAGCCATTGGAGGCTTCTGAGAAGCTTCCATACGATAAGCATCAGTCTTGATGAACTCGCTAAGTATCTTAGCTTCTGTGTATTGAGGGTATCCGAAGTCCATGATTTCGTCGAGCAATTCGTACTGCAGATTTTAGCTCATTTATCTTGAGTTTCTGCAAATATGGTTTAGTAACATTTGCTATTGAAGAAAGTTTTGGCACTCACCACTACAACAAAGTTGTCTTTGAGAGATTCCTCTTCCAACTTTTCAAAATAGTGCTTCAAAACCTACCAACAAAGAAGGATGTAACAAGAAAGTTAAAACAAATAAAACAGTATGCCATGGCTTCTTCTTACATCAACAACACGGTGTAGGAAGACGAGGAGGGTAGCAGCATTGCTGTTCTGTCTTGATGCTGTCATTATATACACGTTGCTGTGTTGAATAAACACGTAGCTCACACCGTTATCGTAGCATATAGGGCCATGAGACTCCATATCTCCCTGTAACAGATAAAAATTAAGCTTAGAAAGTATGAATTATCGAAAGAAATTTTCATTTTCTCTCAAATGGTATTGTGTTTAGCCGCTTTTTCTCAAGAAACACGCACTCGCTGTCCATGAGTGTGCCTCGGGCAAGATCACTTAACACACACATTTTACAGACAGAATAATTTCAAGATCTCTAACGTCAACAATGCCAATAAACCCTCTTCATTTTCTGTTTCTCATTGATCAAGCCAAAGCTCAATTCCAAGAACACATTAAAATTCAGGAAAGTTTTTAATCAAACACAATGGTGCACACACACACCCGCATTGTGTATGTGTAAGAGAGAGAATGGACAGACCTCCCTTTCAAGATGCTTAGAGAAGAACCTCTCGACCTCGGCGGCGGAGACGTTGCCGCGGTAGTCGCGGCTGATCAAGCACCGCCCCTTTATGTCTAGAACAAACAGGGCAGAAGTGGCCGCCATTGATGACTACTGATTCACTGCAAATAATAACTATTCAACATTTTCACATATATACTGCTCTGCTCTATGTGAACTGCCTCTAAATTACCCATGCCAGATCTTGTATCGATAAAAATAATGCACATGAAATCATGTTTTCAATTTACACGTAAAACTTATTAAATGGGAGGGTGCAACACAATTTTTAACCAAAAGAAACAATCCACCAATTAATTTCGCAATTTATTGTTCAATAATAATGAGAATTTCTCACATTTCACAGTATGGCAGGATCTTCTCGTTTTTCACAAATAAATTATTTATTAAAATAATACTCACTAATGCTGTCGATATTTTGTTAAAAAATAAACCAATACATCAAACTATTACAAAAATTAAAGCTAAATAAAAAAAGCAGTATCGAATACATTTTAGTAAATATATTATTATTTTCACTTTTAGTAAGAGATTTAAATGGTGATAAATAATAGTAGTAACTAGTAACAATATAGAACACACACGACACGACATAGAAAATAAGATCCCTAGCCGCCGCCTGCAGCTCCAGCTCCGCCTTTTCTACAGTTATGGCGATGGCCTGCTCTAAGTTGGCCTACTGCTTCACATCAACTCTACAAAGACCGCGCCTCTTCACCGTCAGCTGCGGCTCTATTTCCACCGAGAATGGTGTGTGTACTGTGTGTTATTTAGTCTCACAGCTTTGGAAGTCATAAAAAATTAATCTTGTTCTTTTTAGGGGCCGATGCCAGGCTGGTGCTGGAAGACGGCTCCATCTGGCCGGCTAAGTCATTCGGTGCATCTGGAACCCAAGTTGGCGAAGTCGTTTTTAATACATCCTTAACTGGGTAAACTTTTTTCTTCTTCTTTTGGCAATTTATCAATCAAATTGGTGACTTTTAGAATGGGGCTGTGGGAGGAGCACCATTAGTGTTACTAACATTATATTAAACTGGTTGGTTGAGAAAGATTTGACCTTTCCACGACCACTGTTTTGTAAAGCTTTAAAAGAATTAAATAAGTGATCTTTCAACAAGCAGTGTTGAAAATTTATAGTATTTCAACATTTACTAATGTTTTTAGTGGATTGAGTCTTATTATCTTCTATTGGAAGTTTCTTGTGCCCTATTTTACTGCTAATTTCACACTTCTTGGTCATTATAGGTGTTTATTCACCTCAATACCTGAATCATTTTATGTTGGGAAAATTTGTGGTTTTGGCTTCTGTTTGTGGCTGTAATTATCTAGTTCCTTTGCCCGTTATGCATCGACACATTTTGAATCGTGATATGGCAGGTACCAGGAGATCCTTACAGATCCTAGTTATGCTGGTCAGTTTGTTCTGATGACTAACCCTCACATTGGCAATACCGGTGTTAATTTCGGTGAGGAGATTGCTCGTTTTTGCATTTGGAGTTGTGGTTTGAAAAGGGATCTCATTTGGCATGTTTTCCTTGTCAGATGATGAAGAATCGAGGCAATGCTTTCTAGCAGGACTGGTTATCCGAAGTCTGAGTATTAGGTCATCCCTTTTGACACTCGAATTGTGACCACGCTTCTTCGTTTTCTGTTTTCTACCTTGCATTTTATATCTTATATATTTACTGCTTTGTATGCTACAGCACCTCCAACTGGAGATGCAAGGAAACACTTGGAGATTATTTGGCTTCGAGGAACATTATGGGAATATGTACGTTATCCTCTCATATCTCAATCTTGCTTTGAGTATAACAGGAATCGAGTGCTGGTTTACTCTGATTTTCTTGTTGTACTTTGCTGCAGATGACGTTGACACTCGTGCTATCACCCGTAGATTGAGGCAAGACGGCAGCCTTATTGGTGTGTTGAGCACAGAAGAATCTAAAACAGATGATGAACTGCTGAACATGTCTCGGACTTGGGATATAGTTGGTAAGTCTCCTCTTGCTAAAAAATGTTTTAGCCCATTAGGCAAATAGATCTTACAATCGGCTTATTTACAGGAGTGGATTTGATAAGTGGTGTCTCATGTGAGGCTCCTTATGAATGGGTCGACAGGACTAATTTGGAATGGGAGTTTAATTCCAACGGAAGAAACAAAGAGACGTTTCATGTTTGTATCGTATACTGTATTTGATTACTCTAGAGATAAATTGCTAGCAGATTTGTAATAAATTGTACTTATCTCCGATTCTTGCTGTTTATTCTTGGGTGTAGGTTGTTGCATATGATTTTGGCATCAAAAGTAATATACTGCGACGTCTTGCATCCTATGGCTGTAAAATCACTGTGGTTCCTTCGACATGGCCAGCGTCGGAGACCCTAAAGATGAAGCCAGATGGTGTGTTTCTCAGCAATGGTCCAGGAGACCCCTCAGCAGTTCCTTATGTTGTTGAAACTGTCAAGGAGATAATTGGAAATGTTCCCATCTTTGGCATCTGTATGGGCCATCAGTTGATTGGTCAAGCATTAGGGGGTAAAACCTTCAAGATGAAGTTCGGTCACCACGGAGGAAATCACCCTGTTCGTAACATTCAAAATGGCCGTGTTGAGATTAGTGCTCAGGTTTGTTTCTTGACTAGATTTCTGTACAAATCTGTATTGTTGGTACAAAAACATAACGAGATCGAAGTTTTTGCCTTGTGCAGAATCACAACTATGCTGTTGATCCTGAATCGCTTCCTGAAGGTGTCGAGGTTACTCATGTCAATCTGAATGATGGAAGCTGTGCCGGCCTTGCTTTTCCTCAGCAAAAGCTCCTCTCACTACAGTATCATCCCGAAGCTTCCCCGGGACCCCACGATTCGGATCCAAGTAAGTTTCTTATTTCATTTTTCTAGTTTTTACTAGTTCTACCATGAATTAGGTCTAAAATTACATATTTCCAACTAACTTGACTTTTAGTCTTCAAGAACTTCACTGATTACACATTTTATATATGCCAAAACCACTTCATCGTATTTCTGGTTATTCACCTGCTTTCATGGAGTCTCTATAATTCTAAATAAGATTATTATGAAACTGATATGTCGAAACCCTGTCTCTGAACTCGATAATCGGGACTCACGGTATACTAATGAACTGCAGATGAATGTTTGTGACTATTAGTTACCACCTTCATTTGAAACACAGGGATTCTAATATGTGAACTCTTCTGTCACAGTATTTGGTGAATTTGTAAATCTCATGAAGCAAGAAAAGGCGAGAGTGTGACAAAATTAGGCATCAGTATCTCTCTGCAGTTGAGTAGCTGCAATGGCCCTCCGTGGGGATGAAGAAGAAAATATATTTGTTCAGTTCTACTGTTTGCTTAATTTCTGTGCTTATTTTGCCTTTTAAGATTTATAATGACTAGAGAATTTTGTTTTGATTTTTTCTTTTTTCCTTTTTGTTACGTGTGATTAGGGATGTCAATATGTGAGTTTTATCCGGACCAGAACCAATAAATAAGTAATGGTTCTGGTTCTGGAATCGACCCATTAGACACTGGATCCGGATCGGACCCGGACCATCAACTATGGGTCTTAAGCGGTCCGGATCTGAGTAGGTCTAGAACCAGAACCAGACAAGAACCAGAACTAGAACCGAAACCGTCATTTTATAATTTAATGTGTTATGAGTGATTTTGAATCGATATGGATAAAACTAGCTCATTGACAAGTTTATTTAAACTTAGGCTTATCAATAGACGGGTTTTATTCGGATCAGAATCAATAAATAAGTATTGTTTCTGGTTCTGGAACCAGAATCAGATCCGGACCGGACCATCAAACTATGGATTTAAAATGTCCGGGTCTAAAACGGGTCTGGAACCAGAATCGAAATCAGAACCGTTGCTTTAAAATTTAATGGGTTTTGAATGGTTACGGATCGGTCCGGAGAAAATCCACCAATTGACATCCCTACGTGTGATTGTTTTGTTTTTCTTAACTTACATGTATCACCTGGGCTTGCTATATTTTTTTGATATTAGTTGTTAAAATTATATATATAGCTTCCATAAGTGAATAATATTTAGTGAACAAAATAAATAACAATGATGTACTTCCTGAAATATTATATTTATTGAAAATAAAACATCTTTTCGAATTTGGTACAGTCATGCTAAAACTAAACCCCTACCTCGTCGAGCAAAAATCTATTTGAACTAAATGCAAATGAGGGAACCTATTGAAATATTTTATAAACATTCAGATATTTCTGAGTTTAATTTTACAAAACAATCTAAAATTACATATTTCATGTGTCTCCAAAATTTGTTTCTAGTTTTTCTTTTTTATGTCTCTTAAATTTATTTTTTTCACTTATGAAAACTATTTATCAAAATACTCCTTATTTATTACCCTCAATAACATCATTTATTTATATTTTTATCATCCATGAGGACCATGACTTGTCATCATCTTTCCTTTTTATCTTCAACAATACCATTTATTGATATTTTTTACCATTCATGATTCATCATTATCTACAACTAATTAATTTAATACTTATCAATGTGGGACTATTACTTTACTGACCAAACACTCAACAATTTTTATTAGAATCCACATTGAAGATTCTCAGGAATAAATTTTGGGGACGGAGGAAGTACTATTCAAACGGAAGAGGCCTCCTATAATGGGATCCACAAAAATTTAATTTTGGCCAAGTGGTTTTGTTGTTCTTCGATGTATTTGGGTTAGGGGTGTAATCGAATCGAGCCGAGCCGAATATCATCGTGCTCAAGCTTATTTGTTTAGTATTGAGTCGGGTCTCGAGTTTTATTTATCGAATATTTCGAGTTCACGAGCTTATTCGAGCTTTAATCGAATCCAAACAGACTTCCTAAATTTAGATATGTGTATATACTATTAATTATTTTATTTTAAAAATAAATTATTTTATCCATAATAAAATAATATATTTATTGATTTCTTATACAAATAAAAGTAGTTAGAGATTTAACACAACAATTACTAATTATAGAAAGAAAATAATTGCATTTAGTTAATAATTTTATATTTTCAAGCTAAATCAGTTAACGAACTTGTTCACGAGCCGAATACTATCATACTCAAGCTTGATTTGTTTAGCTAACGAGTTTCACTAAACAAACTCAAAAGAATTTTTATCGAGCGAGCTTCGAATAACTCACGAATAATTTGATTCATTTACAGCCCTAATTTGGTGAGTATAAACCGGTGTATATACTTGATTAATTTACGAATAAAACATGATTATTTTATCTACTCCTATTTGCATTCGGGAAAATGAAACACAAATTATTTTTCGAATATTTGATTGGACCAGGCTTAAATTATAATTTGCTGGGGGCAGCCGAAAAGCCTTAAAATAAGCCCAAGATTTCTAATTTAGTTAACAGATTTCATTTTTCGTTGAAGTTTTTATATGCTACGCTTGCTCTAAAAAATAACAGTAATTTTTTGACTCTTTTAATGATTATTATGCATATTTTTCGAATCTAAATGTACATGGATCATAACAATTTATTTGTATTTTAGGAAAATACGAAATTATAATCTTACTGGATTTTGCCACTTGAACTTTTTGTTACTTTCTGACTCGAATGTTTGTATTCGACCAAAATATACATTAAAATATTCATGTGATTGACTTCTAATATATTGTATTTTTCAACAGAACCCGTCCAGCTGTTGTTTTACAAAATAAATAATATGATTAATCTTGAATTTCCGATATCGCATTAACTAGGGTGTCTAAACGGTTTTCGGTTAGAACCGAAATTGAACCGAAACCGATAAATTAGGTTAACCGAAAACCGATAAATTCGGTTATCGGTTCAAGAGTTGAAAAAAAATTAGGTTATTGGTTAACCGATAACCGAACGGTTCGGAACCGAAAAACTGTTCTTTATTTTTAAATATTAATTAATTAATTAAAAATTCTGAAAATCAATTTTAATTATTATTTTATTAATTATTTTAATTATTTATTAAATATTTTATTTATTTATAATAAGTTTCAGTTTTAATTATTATTTTATTTATTTAATTATTATTTTATTTATTTTTATTATTAATTTATTTTAATTCGATTTTTTGGTTAATCGAAAATCGAACCGTCGGAACCGATCGGTTTTCGGTTAATCGAAAATTTAAAACGGTTCGATTTCGATTCCACTTTTTTGGAAAAATTCGGTTCGATTAATCGAAACCGAAATGTTTAATAGTCCTATCATTAACACCTCTTCTTGAACGTATAAATGAATTGGAATTAAAAAAAGTAAAGGTAAAAAGTGTTCACTTTTTGTATATAAATTATAAGAGAAAAATATTAATTAATGGAGATAATCATGAGTGTTGAGTGCCATCATTATATTCGTTGTAGACCATTTTGTCATTTAAAATGTATCATGAAACAATTCAATCATTAGATATAGTGCACAGTTGAACATAAATAAATAAATAAATGTGTTGCTACTTCTATATGAATAATTGGTAAAATCTACAACCACCGGAAAGAAATAAAAATTTAGAGTTCTAGTTGCTGTAGTAGTATGTGGCAGATAAAGAACTTTAAATTAAGAGCCTATTATAATGAATGTGTTGGAGTATGTAGTATGAATGTTTTATACACTTAAGCCCGATCTCGAAACCATAATGAGCTTAGGGTTAGGGTTTGGTTATTATCTATTTAATAGTCGTTTTTCATATAATCTATATCCGAAACATATAGTGAAATCTCGGCTTGACATCGCCCCCAGACGTAGTCGCAAGACGAACTAGCTAAACAATTCTTGTGTTCTTTATTTTCTGTCGTGATTGTGGTGTGTGTTTTGAAATATAATACTCGAAAAGTCGTAAGTTCTCAATAGTAATTAGCAGATAGGTATATACTCCCTTATTTCTTTTGTAAGTATCCCATTAGTAATTTGTGCAATTTGACGGTAGATGGCATTTAAAAAAACAGGGAAGTATATCTTTAGAGTAATTAAAGGGTTTCATTCAATTAAAATACCAACTTATAACTAATTCATATTCTTTATTTTTTACAAAAAGGACGCACTTAATTATTATTCTGATTAATATTCCCGGCCGCCTCAAATTCGATAAAGCCTGCACATCCTTGAATTAAAACACTATGCTTCTTTTCGGCGTAAACGATTTTGGCAAATCTTTAAAGCAACCATATACATTAATATTCTATATTGATATGATACAAGACAAACATTATTTTCATCATTGACACATCACACATGATCTCCACTGCATCTCTAATTTGAATTATAGTAATTGAGAATAATACCTATGAATGTATTAGCCAATGCACAAAAATTAAATTAGAGATGGCTAAGGGCTAGCAGATAGAGCCGGCAAAAAGGTCGGGTCGGGCCAAAATTAAATTAGAGATGACTAAGGGCTAGCAGATAGAGCTGGCAACCCGACCCGACCCATCAGGTTTGTTGTTTTTACTGGGTCGGGTTGGCCCGATCCGAAATACTATCAGGCTGAAAATATGGTAACCTAGTCCAGCCCCATCTGGGCCACCGGGCCAAATCCGTCCAATATTTAATTTAATAAAATATTATTTTTAATTTCAAAAAAATATGATAACAATAAATAAATTAAATCTACTAACATCAATTTCAAAGTAAATAAGATAAATTACGTCTAATAGTATCAATTCCAAAGTAAATAAAATAAATTAAGTCTACTAATAAGTCTAACATCAATTTCAACGTAAATAAGATAAACTTAAAGTTTCAAATATCATCAAATATCAAATGTAAAATATTAAAACTTTAAATGTGTGGACGGGCTTTTAGGCCCGTTAACCCTGGACTTTTTAGCCCCAAAGCCCGGTCAGCCCGATGGGCTATGTGGGCGAGTTTTTTAGGCTCGATTTTTTTTCAGGTCACTGTTTTCATGAGCCCAACCCGATCTCAATTTCGGATACCCCGGGTCGGCCCATCGGGTCGGATCAATTTTGCCGGCTCTACTAGCAGATTTGGAACAAAGATTAATGATCGAATCCTAGCAATCGTATTGTGGGAGTTTCACCCGTTTTCTTAGCTTTTTAAACGCCTAGTCACCATAATTTATGCCCCTCATATTCTCATGGAATTGGAATACGGATACTCTCATGGGAGAGCTTCCCATCTGAAATAAAATTAAATTAGAGATGATGGAGATCATGCGTGATGTGCCAATGAACATACAGTTGAGATTCGTCAATAATGATGGAATAACAAAAATAAAGAGGGCGACTGAGATAAGTGGGGCACCAAGGAATTGGAAATGCAATAACATCCGAAGCAGAAAAACAAAAATTGTGAGGTCAGTCACAGCAATCCAGTGATGGAAAATATATTTATATTTATAATATAAATGTCCAAATAAACAAAAAAGAAAAGAGTGGGGGCATCTCAATGGTAAAAATTCTTTTGTTGTAGGCTTGTAGCTATTTCACTGCAAAATTGCCTTGGCGTGTGAGGGTTTGCTTGTTTTGCACGTCTTGCAGTGGAGGAAAGATTGATTTGCTCTTTGGATTCTCATAAATCTCACTGTTGTCTGTTTTCTTATTCTGCATAAAGCCAACACTCATCAAAGTGGTAAATTTGATCCTCTGTCCCTCTAATGCATTATCTTGAAAATAATGATATATGATAAATTGTCGGATTTTAATCGATTGAGATCAGCTTATTTAAAATCTCAATCGATTGAAAATTGGATAATTTGACATATGTCATCATCTTTAAGAGAGTATATTGCAAGAGATATCAAATTTACCCTCATCAAATACACTTAAATTTGGCTTGAGATTCAATGTTTCATTTTGTATCCCATGTTTAATTTTTATTTTATTTTATTTTTTCCATCTTTTTTATTTCAATATATGCTTTAGTTTGATTTTATGGTTATTAAGTAGGATTTATTTTGCCCAATTAGGGTATATAATTAATTTTATAATTTTATTTTATTTTTATTAGTTAATAATTTATTATTAGGGTTGATAATTCAAAGTCAGGGTATGTAATTTTTTAATTTTTTTTTTTTGAAATAAAAGTTAAGTATAATTCATAATATTATAATCAATTTATTTTTATAAAAAATATTATTAATTAATAAATATAATAGGTGGACGATGGCACACACATATTGTAGAGCCCTGAACCTCTTCTCCAAAAATTGGCGTTGGCAATCGAAGATTTAAAAAAAAAAGAGTCGATTTTTATTAGATTCTTGGTGCAAAGTGGGATCTAGGAACACTATTTTTGGGTACGGGAAAACATGGATATGTACTAAATTTTAAATAAAATTAATTTATTGAGTATTAATATGTGATGATAAAAAATTTATAATAATCTTGAAAAAATATGTATACTTTAGATTGGAAAGTGATAAATACTATATCTATATACTTACATTTACATGTTTATATTACATCATATATTTGTATTATTAATAATATTCATTGTTTATACTATATTGTTGGAATAAATTTATATATGAGCTTAGATTTGGAATCTACATTTTGTGTAGATCAATATAGTGTATTTATGTGTTCAAATCCATTATGGGATGAATGAACAATTAATGCACAAAGATGGCTTCTTAATGGTGGGAATAAGTTTTCTATCCCACATTGAAAAATAAGGAAGCTCTAAGCTATTTATAAATGAGTTCACATCAATAAGGAATAATCAAGTGTGCACCATCTATGGTGCACCCTAGTGGTTTTAATTAGCTATTTTATGGCTAACCCAATGCTACGAGGATGGTGCGAAGCACCATCCGAGTCCGAAATCCGAGTCCGAGCACGCACGCCGCACTTGTCGCATTGGGCGCTTTAGGCGCACTTTGCACCGCGCGTCGCGCATCACGTCGGTTCGGGCTAACTGATAGGCCTCGGATCGACGCCTTGGTTGGTCGCGATTGGGCCTTCGCACCACTTCGCGAACAGCACCGTGGGCTATAAAGGGACCTGCGAAGATGATTAAATACACCGAACGAAGATAATCAATCTACTCATTCATTCTTCTAAATCCTCTCTGTCCCGACTATCTAGTAGTTCGCCGGAAATACGTCTAGTAGTGCAACTACTCGTATTTATTAAACCGTTGTATCTTGGAGATAATTGTCATTGAACCGCGTGCCTTTGTGGCGGAGCAATATTATCTTGCGGAGAAAGAGTCTAACTCTTGCCTCGGTTATATATAGCATTCCCTTTATACGTTATATTCGCATTTCTACATACCCAGTTTCTAACAATCGCAAGATAATATTCTGTGGAAATGGCGACAAGTCGAAGCAACGTTCCGAATGCCCCTGTTCATGCCGAAAAGCCGGAAAAATTCTCAGGTTCTGAATTTAAGCGTTGGCAATCTAAAATGCTTTTCTACCTGACTACTCTCAATTTGGCCCGTTTCTTGAATGAGTCACCTCCTACTGTGGAGGAAGATGAGACCGATGAACAAAAACGCAATGCGTTAGATGCATGGCATCATAGCGACTTTCTGTGTCGTAATTACATCCTCAATGGGTTAGACGACACTCTCTATAGTGTCTACTCTAATGCCAAGACGTCGAAGGAACTATGGATCTCTTTAGAGACAAAATACAAGACGGAAGATGCGGTCTAAAGAAGTTTATCGTCGGACGCTTCCTAGATTACAAAATGGTGGATAGCAAGGCGGTACTTGAACAAGTGCAAGAACTCCGAGTTGATTACGCACGGTATTCTCGCCAAGGTATGGAACTTTCTGAATCATTTCGAGTTCTTTGCGATGATCGAGAAATTACCACCAATGTGGAAAGAATTCAAGAACTATCTCAAACACAAACGCAGGAGATGGGACTTGAAGATCTTATTGTACGACTGAGGATCGAAGAAGACAACCGCAAATCTGACAACATGGCAAAGAAATCGTCTATGGAGGCAAAGGCAAATCTAGCCGAATCAAGCACCAACAACAAGAAACGCAAGTTCAACGGGAAGAAGCAAGACCCGAAGAAGCAAAAGAGGATCAAAGGAGATTGCTACAACTGTGGCAAACCCGGGCACATGGCGAAGGATTGTCGGAAACCAAAGAAGAAAGATGGTCATCAACAAGCAAATGTGACGGAGGAAAAAACGGTACCCCTTGACTTATCTGAACTCGATTTATCTGCTGTTGTAGATGAAGTCAACATGGTAGGCAACCCAACTGGGTGGTGGGTTGATACTGGTGCTACAAAGCACATCTGTGCTGATAAGTCAATGTTCTCCACCTATGAACCCGTCACCGAAAAGAGGAAGTTGTACATGGGCAACTCCGCAGCTTCCAAGATCGTTGGAACGGGAAAAGTTGTGCTAAAGATGACTTCGGGATTGAAAGTGACGTTGACCAACGTCTTGCATGTTCCGACATTCGCAAGAATCTTGTGTCCGGTTGTTTTGAGCAAAGCTGGTTTTAGACTAGTGTTTGAAGCGAACAAAGTTGTAATGACCAAAATGGTCACTTTATAGGAAAAGGCTATCTAGATAATGGCCTTTTCAAGCTTAGCGCACTCAATGTAATCTCGAATGATGAAATAAAGGAAAGCGTTGCATATGTGACCGAGTCTCTAATTTATGGCATCATAGATTAGGTCATGCAAATTTAAATACACTACGAAGATTAGTGAATTTAGAGCTATTGCCAAAGATAACTTTTGATCAACATAATAAATGTGAAATTTGTGTTGAAGCGAAAATGGCAAAGAAACCTTTTCATTCGTGGAAAGATCAACTACACCTCTAGAATTGATTCACACCGACTTATGTGATTTAAAACTTGTGCAAACTAGAGGTGGAAAGAATTATTTTATAACATTTATAGATGATTGCACAAGATTTTGTTACGTGTATCTTTTGAGAAGCAAAGACGAAGCATTCGAAGCTTTCAAAAGTTACAAAAGTGAAGTTGAAAATCAACTCAATGCCAAAATCAAGATGATTCGAAGTGATCGTGGTGGCGAGTATGTTGCACCGTTTGAAGAATTTTGTCGTGAAAACGGTATTATTCATCAAACAACGGCACCTTACTCACCACAATCAAATGGTATTGCCGAGCGGAAAATAGAACATTAAAGGAAATGATGAATGCTATGTTGATTAGCTCGGGCTTATCACATAACATGTGGGGGGAAGCTATCCTTTCGGCAAATAAAATATTAAACAAGTTACCCCAAAAGAAACAAGATAAAACTCCATATGAATTATGGAAAGGTAGGAAACCATCCTACAAATACACGAAAGTGTGGGGGTGTCTCGCAAAGGTCGAAGTACCAAAACCAAAACAAGTCAAGATAGGCCCTAAAACTATTGATTGCATCTTCATTGGATATGCAAACAATAGTAGCGCATATCGTTTTTTGGTACACAAGTCGGAAATACCCGACATGCATGAGGGAATGATCATAGAATCAAGAAATGCTACATTTTTTGAAACTATATTTCCCAAGAAAGAAAAGAACGACGCAAGTTCTAAAAAGAGAACTTATGAAGAAAATTCGTCAGAAAATATTGGACCAAATGTTGAGCCAACACCTACACCAAGACGAGGAAAAAGAACAAAAACTGCAAAGTTCTTTGGTCCAGACTTTGTGGTTTATTCGTTGGAAGATGATCCTAAGACAATCGATGAAGCATTGTGCGGTCACGATCTTGCTCTATGGAGAAGCTATCAATAGTGAAATTGAATCTATCTTAAACAATCACACTTGGGAAATCGTTGACCTTCCTCCGGTTGTAAACCTTTAGGATGCAAGTGGATTCTAAAGAGAAAGTTCAATGCCGATGGAACTATTGATAAGTACAAAGCACGTTTGGTAGCGAGGGTTATAAACAAAGGAAGGGTATGACTACTTTGATACATACTCACTGTTACAAGGATTACATCCATAAGAACGCTACTTGCTATAGTGCGTTGCATAATCTTGAAGTACATCAAATGGATGTAAAACAGCATTTCTAAATGGGGATTTAGAAGATGAAATTTACATGGAACAACTGAAGGGTTTGTTATCCCAGACAAGAAAACAAAGTTTGCAAACTTGTTAAGTCTTTATACGGACTTAAACAAGCACCCAAACAATGGCATGAGAAATTTGACCAAGTGATGATGTCAAATGGATTCAAAATTAATGAATCGACAAATGTGTTTACATTAAAGGGACATCCGATAATTTTGTCATTGTATGTCTTTATGTTGATGACATGCTCATAATGGGTAGTAATCGTGATATAATCATGAATACTAAAGAAATGTTGAAGAGAACATTCGATATGAAAGACTTGGGATAGGCGATGTGATTCTAGGAATTAAAATTTCTAGAACACATGATGGAATTGTCTTATCACAATCTCACTATGTTGAGAACGTGCTTAAGAAATTCAAAGCTTATGATCTACCTCCGGCTAAGACACCTGTTGATTTAAGTCTACACTTAGCCAAAAATCGAGGAGACCCGATATCCCAATTGGACTATGCTAGGGTCATTGGAAGTCTAATGTACTTAACAAATTGTACAAGACCCGACATAGCATATTCAATTAGCAAGTTGAGTCGGTTCACAAGTAATCCAAGCAAGGATCATTGGACCGCATTAACTAGAGTTCTAAGGTATTTAAAACATACTTTGAACTATAGTTTACACTACACAAGATATCCAAATTGTTTTGGAAGGATACGGTGATGCAAATTGGATATCCGATACAAAGACTCCAAATCCACAAGTGGATTCGTGTTCACCATAGGTGGAGGAGCAGTGTCATGGAAATCTTCTAAGCAAACTTGTATAGCTCGATCTACAATGGAATCCGAATTCATTGCTTTAGATAAAGTCGCGAAGAAGCCGAATGGTTAAGAAATTTCTTAGAAGATATTCCTTGTTGGGAAAACCCTTACCTCCGTTATGGTGCATTGTGATAGCATGTCGGCCATAGGGAGAGCTAAGAGTAGCATGTACAGCGGTAAGTCTCGACACATTCGTCGAAGACACAATACCGTTAGACAATTGATCACGACTGGTATAATGTGTATTGACTATGTAAAGTCAAAAGACAATATAGCGGATCCGTTTACTAAAGGTATTAATCGTGATCAATTATACAATGCGATAAGGGAATGGGATTAAAATCACGCTTAAAGAACGTTCATAATGGTAACTCAACCATGATGATTGGAGATCCCAAAACTTGGTTCAAAGAGACAACTAAGTTATGAAGGTTCAGTTATACACTTGAAATCTCAATAATCCATTCTCGTAGTGTTCAAGTGTAACCTGAGTTCGTGGTAAAGGGTAAGTTTTAAAAACTTTTAATGATTCTTATAGCCTTATTGGTGGAGTATAGCAGGATACTCTTCATAGGAGATCACCTATCTAAGTGTGAAGTGTGGGCGCTTCAAATAAATAACACTTATGAATCAAGATATGGTCCAAGGCCAAATGGACACAACGTGAGAACGAAAGATAGTGTATCTATTATTGTGTATGTGTTATTGTCTTGGTTTACACAAAAACTGATCGGTTCAAGACATCGTGTTCACCGAGCAGTGAGTAAATCCGATAACACTATACTAAGGAAGGTTCAAAGCCAACAACTACCTATCCTAATGCAATAATAGGTCATCGGGACTTTGATAAAACTTGCATTTGCATTAATCGTCATTCATGTGGGGGATTGTTGGAATAAATTTATATATGAGCTTAGATTTGGAATCTACATTTTGTGTAGATCAATATAGTGTATTTATGTGTTCAAATCCATTATGGGATGAATGAACAATTAATGCACAAAGATGGCTTCTTAATGGTGGGAATAAGTTTTCTATCCCACATTGAAAAAATAAGGAAGCTCTAAGCTATTTATAAATGAGTTCACATCAATAAGGAATAATCAAGTGTGCACCATCTATGGTGCACCCTAGTGGGTTTTTAATTAGCTATTTTATGGCTAACCCAAATGCCTACGAGGATGGTGCGAAGCACCATCCGAGTCCGAGAGTCCGAGTCCGAGCACGTGCACGTCGCACTTGTCGCATTGGGCGCTTTAGAGGCGCACTTTGCACTTCGCACGTACGCATCGTCGCGAGGAGCTTTGAGGAGCCAAAAGTTTTGCCTACATGGCACCTGGAGATGGCTCGGGCGACACGTCGGACTCGACTACGTGGCGGGGCGGTTGGGCTCGTGCATGGACGAACCATCACGTCGGTTCGGGCTAACCTGATAGGCCTTGGATCGACGCACTGGTTCGGGTCAGCAGTTGGGCCTTCGCACCACTTCGCGAACAGGCACCGTGGGCTATAAAAGGGACCCTGCAGAAGATGATTAAATACACCTGAACGAAGATAATCAATCTACTCATTCATTCTTCTAAATCCTCTCTGTCCCGACTATCTAGTAGTTCGCCGGAAATACGTCTAGTAGTGCAACTACTCGTATTTATTAAACCGTTGTATCTTGGAGATAATTGCTGTTGAACCGCGTGCCTTTGTGGCGAGCAATATTATCTTCTTGGAGAAAGAGTCTAACTCTTGCCTCGGTTATATATAGCATTCCCTTTATACGTTATATTCGCATTTCTACATACCCAGTTTCTAACATATATGTCATGTTATCATAATGGATGGCGATCCCATTATATATAAACATTACGAATAATAATAAAGTGAAGTATGAAACTTAACACCAAAATATAAAGAAACCGCTTTAATTTTTACGACTCTTTTAGGCTCAAACCCATAGATGGATTTGATGGGGTTCGAACCTATGACCTCTCGGCCATAGGAATCCACCTTAGTCAGGGACGGGTCATAATATATTTGATATGATTATATGTAAGGTTCATTCACTTTCATCATCAACCATCTCTTTACTATTCCACTTAGCTTTTACTACTCCTTTTTAACTTAAACTATTTATTGAGAGGGTATTTAATTCAAGGGCTTTGATAAATTTACTTGTTATGTAATTATAATAAGGTTTTTTTTTGTCTTTTTATAGTGTTTTAAGGAGATTTTTTAGATATATTTCCTAAAAAACATAAATAAGAAACATAATAAAAAATATTTTAAATATGTAAAAGGTGTATTGGTCATTGTTTAATATAATTATTTAATAAAATTAATTTATTTGAAATTCAAGGGTACTATGTAATTACTAATATGTAAAAAATCTTTATTCTTAATTCAAACTATTCACTTAGAAAACTCTAGTAGGTCTAACCGTTTTGCACGTGTAAAATCTATAAAATGATTATCCTTTAATTTACCATACTGAATCCAAAATATTCGAATTTTATCCCCGGTTTGAATCATATGAATGGTGATTTTTTTTGAATTCAATAATTTTCTCTGTTGATGTATCAACTTTTACAATAAAAGCATCATTTTTTGGGTTTCACGTTCTCATGGTAAAATTGATTATTTACAAAATTTAAAATTAAGGGTAACTAATTTCAACTTAAATTGAGTATGGATGAAAATGTGAACTTTTAATCTTTTGAAATTTGGAAAAATTAATTCAAACAATGACGTTTAGGAAATGATTTCACATCAGGGCATACGTGGATTGCCGAAAGCATGGAAATTTTAATTAATAAGCACCTTAGAACTTAGATGAAACTGATCTGAAACTGCAAAATCGTCAAATGTGATGTTGTAAATTATAAAATGACTTCAAGTTATAAATCTTAAAGCAATTAACCCTAAAAAAAGGTAAATGATGGGAATAAGTAAAATAGGCTATCCAAGGCTCTAGATAACGTATATATGGAAAATAAGAGGTTGTTTGACTAAACTTATAAACTATTCAAAACAGCTTATAAACTCTCCTAAAAATAAGTAGCTCAATCTCAATTTATTTTTCATAAGCTTATAAGTAACAGTGAATTTATCAAAATAACCTTATTATAATTCATTATTTTCTACATATACACTATTGACTTCACCTCTCATCAGTTCTTTCTCTCTAATTATGATTTTCTTTCTCTAACCCACGATTCTTTCTCTAGCTTATAAACTCAATTATCCAAACACTTTGACAATTTATAAGCTCTTAAACATTATGTCTTATAAGCTCTTGAAATATCTTATATGCTCTTAGAGGATATAAACTCTTTAAAATAAACTCAGTCAAAAACCCTCTAAATGGTGTACTAATTAAAATTGTGTATATATTAAAAAATGAAAGACATGTTTGAAAATCATAGGCAATGAAATGAACTGAGTAGGGTGCATGCATATGTGCAGCTTTTAGCTGTTACAGTCTAACTTTTGTTGACAGCTAGCCCTATAGTAGTATTAATATTAGTATTAATTAAAAAAGAAATACAGTAGGTATTAAGAAGCTTGATTTGTAGATACTACTGTTGCATTATTAGTTTCCATATAATTTACTAATTCAAAAACATGCAAAGCAGATTCAAATTTCTTTTCATCATAATCTGGGAAAAGACTAAGAATTTGGAGGATGACAAAGTCGTCGAGAGAGAGAGTTAACTGTTACTTGTTTTCAGGGAGAGCAGCTTTTTACAGAAGACAAACTCATTTGCATCAACAGCCGTGTGCCTACCACTTATTACAACTGCAGATATTTACATATATAACAAAAGGTACATTTGATAATGCAGCTAGCCAGCTAGCCCTGCATTCTATTCCCGTTAAGAACGAGGACACGTGATAAATTATAGAAAATCGTCGGTCTCCCAATTGATTGAGATTCTAATTAAGTTGTTTTCAATCGATCAGGATTCTAATGATTTCTCATTATTTGCCACATATCCTCATCTTGAAGAGGGATACAATGCATTGTCAAACTTACCTATAACAAAATTATCATTTCTTCGCGGTCTCTCTCACATACAAACACAGTCACAGAAATGAATTCAGAAACGATTTGCAATTATCAAAGAAGTTTAATTCCTAGTTGAAGCCACAATTGCTAATTTGAGCTCTCACATCTTTGTTTTAGGATATGATATGTAATGGAAACCCTAATCACATTTCTGCTTTCTTTAACAATAGATTGTGGGGTAGTGCAAGGTGTATATATATTGGCTGCACAAGAAGGGAAAATATAAAAAATGTTACAAAAATATGAAAGAATATATAACATCAAAACTATGATATACTCCATCCGTCCCAATATTCATAGCATGTTTTCTTTTTTAAGTTGTCCCATTTAGTTGGCATGTTTCCAAAAAAGGAAACACTTTTTACATTAAATAGTGTCTCGAATTTCGTGTCACACACTGCTTACACACAAAACACAAGTCTCATTAATCTACGTGTAAAAAAGAAACGTGCCATAAATATTGGGACGGATGGAGTATATCATTTCTGATTTCTTCATTAAATGGGCAATTATGCTCTTCTATTATCAATTTCTTTTGACATGCTGATGGAATTGACATTTTTTCAACCAAAATGGACCTGAATTCAATTGGAGTACTTAATATATAAATTCAAGATTAAATACATACTTTATTCTGTCTCTCTCAATTGCTATCAGAATCATTAATTTTCTTCTTCATGTTATGACCCCAGATGTCAGCTTTACCTTACTAGAAAAACTACGAAATCATTGTTACAAAAATTATTTAATATTCCATTCCAATACAATTTCAATTCATATCAGACTACAGACTCATCCTTTGATTTTCAAGTAAACCTAAACAACCTATTCAAATCAGATACTCCTAATTTTTTTTGCTGCAGATATAAACAAGTGGTGCATGCTCAAGAACAAAACATGCCTAGTGTGTTAAACATACACTACTGATGTTCAATACATGTATAGGTTATAAAATATTTCCTCTGTCCCATTCAAGATGACATGTATTCATTTTTGGGTTGTCTCACTCAAAATGGTCGATTTCCTTTTTAGGAAATAATTATCTCTTCAAAAGTTATGGGACTTACCTACTTTTTATCACTTTATACACTTCTCCTAAATAACCGTGCCGAAAAGAAATGCACCGTTTTGGGTGGGACAGATGGAGTTACAGAATTTTCTTCTTCAAATTACAGATATATAGATCATGGCTAGCTAGCTACAGAATTTCTTGTCTTAAAATTCACAACATAGTAAAATCACCTGAGAATCTTATTAATTCTCAAGAATCATGATCTCAAATCCACATACAATAAACAAAGGACCCTATCACATGGACAATATAATCAAAGTATGTGTATATGATAGTACACATATATAGTAGCAACACACTTAAATAACACCTTCATTTAGCCATGCATGCATGTGACAACACCACATAGCTATATAAAAAGCCCATTATTACTTACTACTACTCATAACTATAAGATTCCATACCACAATTATTCAAATCTTCTTTCCTTTCCACAAAAGCATCACAAACCCTAGGCATAGGTGATGACATTGATGAGAAGACCCTCAAATTCAGTTACTTCCATCCATCCCTCCTCCATGAGAATTATAAATATCATTCCATGGCACAGCATATGAAATTGGCACACTATTTGTTTGATAAAACTTCCCACCACCACCGGTTCCGCCGCCTCCGTTGTAATTTACAATTCTTCCGTTGATCGCCTCCACCGGCCGCGGCTGCACCGACTGCAGCGGCATTTCGTTGCAGGCGAGGCGGATGAGGTCGGCATTGGCGGCGTCCAGCTCCTTCTGGAGGCGGTCGATCTGGCGCTGGAGGAAGGAGATGGCGCCCATGCAGCCGTAGACGGGATCGCGCACGCGGGCCTCGGCCTCGTACGCGAGGGAGTTGACGGCGTCGTCGCGCTGGTGCGGCGGCAGCTCGTTCAGCAGCTTCGCCACGTTGCTCGCGCCGAAGATCTTGTGCACGTTCGCGAACTTATGCGGCTCCTCCGGCGGGAAATACGCCGAGAAGATGCAGCCCGGAATGCATTTCCGCCGCAGGAATTTGCACGCGGCGCAGGGAGGGTTGTACGAGCTCGACGAAGCCATGGATTTGCTTGCTGCAAGGTTTCAACAAATACATACATAATTCCATCTCTTATATATTCCATCGCCTTTTCACCAGGTATCTGTTATCGATGATTTGCAGCTCACATTTTTCTCCATCTCTTTGTTATATATATATATATATATATATATATATATATATATATCTTGAGAATGTGAGACTCGAAAAAATGATGAATTTGCTGTGAAAGTTGATGCATTCATCGGGAAAGTTACTACATCCAAAAGAAATAGAATTTTTGTCCGAGATTCGAACACAGGTGAAAATTCTGAATTTTCGAATTCAGTAACTTTCCCAATAGATACATCAACTTTCATATCAAATTTATTTTGTTCACGAATATTTGTGATTCTACATTGCACATTAAAAATGATTTGTATTTGAACCCGACTCTCTCTACGTATATAAGACTCTCTCTACGTATATAAATATATTACCTTTGGTGCATGTTGATTTTCTTGACTTTGGCTCTTGTACTAAAAGATATGTCCTAATTTGGTGGTTGTCTGTCCGATTTTGCTTTTGCTTTTGCTTTTTTTTGAAGTAGTAAGTATGGAACTTGATTTGCACAGGAGTTCTAGATAATTAAAGACTTGAAAGAGAGCTTCTCTCTCTCTCTGTAAAACAGTTCAAGAAACAAGTTCTTGCCTGTTTCTGTGCCAACATAGATTCTCATCTGTGATTTGTGTATATAACTTTCTATTATTTGAGCTTTTCATATTTTTTTTAATCTCATCAATTGAGCAAATTCTGCACTAGAAACTATATATGATTTTGTTTCGTCAAGGCCACAATCTTGATTAGGAGAAAAATTCACATTTTCAGATCTAGTAAAGGTCATAATCACATTAATCTATGTTAAACAGAATACTAGATTATCATTTTATACATATGAAGATTACGTGTGCTAATTAATCACACTAACAAGCTAGACCAAAAACCCTAGATCAAGAAATTGACTTTATCAGTTCAATTATACATAGATTCTCCTGTTCCAAAAGAAACACCGACCCAGAAAGAAAAATAAGAATGAAACAAAAGATGGAAACCAAAGTAACAATAAAGAAAAAAAAAGTTCACGAACTTAATTACCTGTGATGAGGTCTTACTGTTTTTTTCTTTTTTATGCAGAAGAAGAAAAAACCTTTTTTCCCTTGATGTCCCAAGAAACTATCTTTTGCTTCTTCAGCTAAAATAAAATTAAAAGAGATCAAATGGGGGTGAAGAGAGGATTCTGTATGAATGGTGAAACCCTAATTTGGATCAGTGTTTTGGGAATTTCAATGTGATAATGGGAGCAAGGCTGAGACAGAAGAGGAGCAAATAGCATATAGTGAGAGATGAAGAAGGAATGAATGCAAAGGACAAAGATAATAAATGAGAGGTACACTAAAGAAAAAAGATGACTATGACACTGCATCTACTTATTTTATCATACTTGTGGAGGGGATGCAACCCCCATTTTCCCCCTAATGTTTTACTCCTCTCTTTTTCTCATGCAAAAAAAAAAACAAAAAAAAAACATTAGCTTTTTCTATAAAAAAATCCTCATTCTCATTTGCAATAAGTAGAAATGTAGAACATGTGTGCATGTGTTTGGTCTAGTGATAGAGTAGTTAATGCCTGAGGCCGAAGGTCTCGGATTCGAGTCCACCGTGACACGGCCTTTCAAAATTTCTGTTAAATTGACAAAAAGAAAAAGAAAGAAATGTAGAACATATAGCCAGCCAACTCATTAATCTTTTTGTATTCTTGCCCATAGCCCTTATCATTGAGTGCTTTACCTAGCTACTTGTACAAAATCTTTGTACAAAGTCGAGCACTAGCAATCGCGATGATAGAAGATGATATATATATATATATATATATATATATATAGGAGATGGATCGGTAAGAATAGATAATTTGGTAGGAAATAGGAATGAATCTGGGCCTTTGATTTGCTATATCAATGGTTGAGATTTAATTTTCGTGTGTCTTCTGATTTTGTGTTTTGTGTGCTACGGATTATTGTGCAAGACTATAACCCTTATATGCTACTGTTGCAATGAAAGATGTGCTAAACTAATATATTTAGATATGTGCTACGAATGGATGAAATATGTGCTAAACTTTCATGTGCAATACATTAATTCGATTGTCTACACAATATGAAAGATATCTACTATTCGTACTTTCGTACATTAAGGAGCTTTCTCACCATAACTAACCCCTATATATATATATATATATATATATATATTACTTTACAATTATTAATCTATCGAAGAGATAGATAAGTTGAGAGCGTAGCAAAAGTCAAAGAAAAAATGAAGCATTTGAGCTATATTTATCTTAAGCCCATTCTCATATTCTTTTCTTCGTAATTCACAATTTTATGAGTGTAATAATTCACTAATCATAATCCCTATCTACATCTATGGTACTCCCCCGTCCCATTATTGCTGACTCGTTTTCATTTTTGGGTTGTCACACTATTGTCGGTACGTTCCAAAAAAGAAAACAATTTTACATTAAAAAGTATCTCGAATTTCGTGTTACACACTACTTTACACACAATACACAATTCTCTACGTACAAAAAGAAAGGAGTTAACAATACCAGGCGGAGAGTATTATGATAATAAAGAGTTGGCTGCAAGTGACTGCATGCAATTCTTTCTTGATAATGTTAATTTGCAACTTTTGCAATCTGATCCAACTCTACTATATAATGACAGACATTTGATTCCTTTATATTTTAATTTTTTTTTTAATATTACATATATTTCATATTTTTGCTAATGTGGTTCCTGAAGTTGGACACAGGTGGATTCCTATGTCATTTTCTAGGAACGAATCACACAAAGGATTTTTGGTGAAATATATCATCTCATGATTAGAGATGGCAATGGATCCCGGATCCGGTCCAGATCCGTGGATCCAGATCCATTTTTTAGGATCTGGATCCTCAAAAATTTGGATCCGATGGATCTGGACCGGATCTGGATCCTACCCCCATATTTCGGATCTGGATCTGGGATTTATTTTTGAGACCAGATCCGTCCGGATCCGACCATGGATCCGTTAGTTTTTATTTTATATATATATATATATTATTTTTATTATAATTAAATACTTAACCCCAACTTAAAACTCTTAAATTTTCTTTTTCAAATTCTCTCAAAACAAATATGCTCTCAATTTCATTTCAAATTCTCACAATTATGTATCAGTCGGCATTCACGGCGGTCGCGCCACTTACACTATCGACGATCGAGTTGTTTGTTGTTTCCTACCTTATAGTAAATTTGTAACTAACGTCTTCCAATATAGTGATAATTGTAGAAATTCTAAATAATTGTTATAGTATTATTGTGTACTTAGATTATTTTGGTGTTACTGTAAATTATAGTTAATTTAGAATTTATTTTAGAAACGAAAACATATGGATCCGGGTCTAGACCCTGAACCCTGCGGATCTTACGGATCTGGATCTGGATTTAATTTTTTTGGACCCAATGGATCTGGACCGGATCCGGATCCAAGCAAAAAATATCGGATCTGGATCTGGACCTAGCCAGATCCGGTCCAGATCCAACCCATTGCCATTCCTACTCATGATGATTAGGTACTTGTTTTGTCAAATATGGAAGTGTAGGAGCACTATAAACATATCTATATTTGGTTGTATCTGTATAGTTGACTGAGACTTTAATTTCATAATCTATTTTAAATTTGCATTATTGAATAATAAACATGAGAATGAAACATAGTGAGTCATATTAATGTAAAATTAAAGAGCGAATAAATAGTATAAGAATTTCATCAGTATTTTCTTCTTTTAGATTTAAATATTTTGAGGAAGGTGTACTTTCAGAAATTAAATACTCTACGTTTTTATCTGAAACTTAAATCAAACCTTTAATTAATTGGATAGAAAAGGAAAAAAGGGCTGTTTGATTTTGCATTTTACTATATAAAGAGCCATGTTTTTCTTTTTTTTTTAATAAGCAAGCAAACAATAAAAAGTTTGAAGAAAAATGGTTTCCCTTGGTTTAATCATTGGTGGGAAATAAAATTTTAGTCCATAATTATTGGGAGGGGGACTTTTAATCATAATCATGGCTATGGCTATAAATGAGCCAAGCTATTTGGAACTCTGTTTGATAAAAGTTCGTTCGAGTTTGTTTAGTGAAGTTCGCTAGCTAAACAAACCAAGCTTGAGCATGGTAGTATTCAGCTCGTTAGCTCGTGAACAAGTTCGTTACTGATTTAGCTTTAAAATATATAATTATTAACTAGATACAATTATTTTCTTTCTATAATTAGTAATTATTGTGTTATATATCTTACCTACTTTTATTTGTTATAAGAAATCAATAAATATATTGTATTATTGTGGATAAAATAATTTACTTTTAAAATAAAATAATTAATATCTAAACATATATTTAAATTTGGAAAGTTTGTTTGGATTCGACTAAAGCTCGAATAAGCTCGTGAGCTCAAAATATTTGATAAATAAAATTCGAGACTCGGTTCGATACTAAACAAACCAAACTTGAACACGATGGTATTTGGCTCGGCTTGGTTCGATTACAACCCTAATTTGGGGCCTCAGGGTCTATGTATATCCCTATGAATTTTTTCCATTGGATGTCATATTTTAATTTTAAAATAGCCTAAACCTTCAATTGCATAACGTGCATACATGCCAAGTGAAATATGGAAATAGATAAATTATATTGCACTCTCATAGATATGCCAATGCATGTTTATATTATACCTTCACACACACACACACACACAATCATATTATAATGGAATAAATTAAATTTATAATTGCGTAGAGCAGATAACGATGAAAATGAATGTGGAAGTGAAGTGGCGAACTTTAATTACGTGGAAGACGATTAACCAATCTTTTTCTCCTAGGATGTTTTCTTTAATAAGGAGACAAACAAAAGATTAATAAAGCAACACCAATCATAATGTAATAACTATGAATTTGCTATAAAATTGTCAAATCAAGATCAATAGTGATTAATTATAAGTGGGATTTCGTTATTTTCAAACCTCCCATTTATAATCGATTGATGTGCCGACATACACAAATAGTCAAAGTTCTTGAACTCGTGCCCTAATTTTTTTTTTTTTTTTTGGTATCACGGGAATCATGCATCGCTATCTTGGGTGCGTCTTAGGTAAACCTCACGCTCCTATGCAATAGTCACGCAAACCACAACCACACGACGTAAACCACACTTGAAAACCAGGTGTGACAGGCTCAAACCCATAGAGACGTTTGGTGGGGTTCGAACCTGTGACCTTTCGGCCACAAGAACCCACCTTAACCATTGGGCCGTCCTTGGGGGACAACTCGTGCCCTAACTTATTTATATAAAAGTAGATTTTCCATTCAGGTAATTTCTTTTGTCACATTAATAATTAGATTGAAGAATGACGGAGAATAAAACATTGACTAATTTGTGCATCTTTTCACAAGATATGTTATAGTTATCTACATCCAATCGTTATCAAGTAGAAACTGTTCTTGATTTATATATTTTGCTTCTAGACCATAATGTCTATTTTCTTATCATATTTAATTTGAAGTGGTAAACCTTTGCAGAAAAGTACCAATTGCAAGCATTTGTAGAGAGATTCCTGCATTAATGTGCCAAACTTTTGTAGATGATCCTTTATTCGTTACCATGTTTCAATATTACATACATGTTGCTATTGGAAGAAAAAAAAATCGACCCAATTTTAACTGCGACTCTAAGTGTGTTCTAGTTAATTAAAATAGAAAAAATGCTAGAATTGTAATCGACGTTTGGGTAGATTGAGACAGTGCATTTAATTGCTCAAAAGAACTTTGAATTGCAAGTGAATTACAAAATAATGTAAGACGTTACTTGAATAATAACATAGAAAACACTATTATAAGAAATTTTATTCGTTAGTTATCATTTATTTTAAAAGCAAACCACTCATATGTACATATAAGAATGTCAATTGATGGGTTTTACCCGGACCAGAACAAATAAATAAGTAACAGTTCTAGTTTTGAAACCGACCCATTAGATATTGGATTCCGATCGGACTAGGACCATCAACTATGGGTCTTAAGCGGTCCGAATCTAAGCCGGTCTAGAACCAAAACTGGAACCGAAACCGAAACCGTTGCTTTATAATTTAATGGGCTATGAGTGATTTCAAATCGATATGGGTAAAACTATCTCATTGACAAACTTATTTAAACTTAGGTTTGTCAATAGACGGATTTTACTCGGACCAGAATCAATAAATAAGTATTGGTTTTGGTTCTAGAATTGGATCCGGATCGGACCGGACCATCAAACTATGGATCTAAACGGTTCGGATAAAATAGTATGGAACCGAACCGTTGCTTTACAATTTAATGGGTTTTGAGCGGTTCTGGATCGATTCGGGTAAAATCCACCATTGACATCTCTATTACATATTCAATTTGCTCAAATAGAATACAACATAACTACATAAGATCCCTTTAGAAAACCAAGCTTCCACTTTGCGCCTTTTTTTTCAACATTAGTGAGGAATATCTTTTTCTTTATTTATATTATCTTGATCCTTTTGCATGTTCAAAAATTCCTATGTAGTTATATATTAATGATCTACTATAAGTATTCCGTATATAGAATTATTTCTGCTTGCAAACTCTTGCCCAGTTGATCCTATATGTTGCATATGATTGTTATTATAATTGTAATTTCTACAAATGTAATATCATATCAATTTATTCCACTTGGCTATTGATGACATACTAGCTAAGACCAGTGAAAGTTCAATGGCAGACTAATTAATACGATAGAAGCTTTTGGTATATATAAATCACTAATTATTGTTATGTGTGCATGCATTGACTCTAGTGGTAAGACGGTTTGTGTCTGAAGCCAAATGTCTCAAGTTTAAGTCATAGTTTTAAGTTCATTATGATGTTGTCTTTAAATTTCTTTGTTAATTGAAAAAAAAAGTTATCATTCTGTATCACCAGATATACGAGAAATATTGTCATACACAAATACCTAAGGCGAAAATTTTGCGGCCATCTACTTATATTAAAGTCATGTAATTAAGGCCTTAATAATTCGAATGATTGATATTTCTCTCCCTTGTGTATTCATGTTAAAGAGTGTGTGTTGTTTGGTTTCTTTCAGCAATTTTTTTTTATCAATTAATACATAAATTTTAAAGGTTACGTCACGGTGGACTCGAACCCGAGACCTTTGGCTTCGGGCATTAACCACTCTACCACTAGGCCAACACACACACAATTCTTTCAGTATTTTTTTTTTTTGTAATTTAATACATAAATTTTAAAGGCTGCGTCACGGTAGACTAGAACCCGAGACCTTTGGCCTCGGACATTAACCACTCTACCACTAGGCCAACACACACACAATTTTCAGTGTCTACAAAAGTGGCCATTAATTTCGAATCCTCATCAAGTATAAAAATACCTCATTAATTAGCTATGATCATTTTGTTGACCAAATTTCCTAATTCTTTTTGCATACAGAAAACCTTGTCTACTTCCGTTAATTGCTAATCTATGATTAACAAGTTCAGGGGATCTTAAAAATAGAAATCATTCGTATAGAATTATGAAAAGTATGACCAAGTGAAGAATATTGCATTGCATGCATTATATTGCAATCATGAAATACTCAACTGATCACTTAATTTAAACTGAATAAATTTGTGATTCTCTGGTTAGAGTTATAACTAGTAACTGCTATGTTACAATAACTAGAATCTTATGCTAATATTCCTTTAGGAAAGTTATAGTCACAACATTCTTAATATTAGATTAATTTCAAATGCAAGAATAAACAGAGGGAGAGTCACCTGTGTGTATGTATTTGAGCATTGGTGATGAAAGTTTAACACCACCATCTGCTTGTTGATAAATTTGAGTTGCAGGTGGCGTCAATGGCAGCTGTGAACGAGCAGAAGATGCCGACCGCTCCTCCAAAACATAAAATTCTATAGAATATTATCCTGAGAACATATAGGTATACTACAATCACATTTCTCGTCTTTTATATTACCCTTACATGTAGTCATTATAACTACAAGATTATCTTAGAAAACTTGCAACCCAAAATCTAACAACCAATAAAGTGAAGGCAAATCACAAAATATGAATATAAGGCAGAAAAATATGATATTCCTTGCAATAATTCCATTTACACGAAGCTGGCTTAGGGCGTCACGACTGTCAATAACAAACTGCGACCTCTACCCAACATATAAGTCATGGAGGTACACGACAGTTTGCTCGAGCCTCATCTTCGAGATACTTTGGCTAACAAGTACACAACGAAAAATAATAACAATGCAAAAAGAACGACGTGCATGACATGGCTCGATCCTTCCCAGACGATGCTCTTGTTTAGTCTCCTCATGTTGTTCTTGACCCCCGCCTGAGCTTTGATCAATGTCATTTGCTGAACAATTCAAATAAACAGATGAAGGTCATTTTTCTCTTCGATTGTTTCCTTGCATCGAGTTCAACATCAAAATAAATCTAATTCAAGTAACAGACAATTTATCTAAATCATACTCACTCCGTCCACAATAAGTGTATCATAATTGCCTTAATAGACATCCACATAACGTGTATCACTTTTCCTTTTTGGGACACTACTCCTTGTTATTCAAGTTCACAACCACTACATTCCTACCACTCACAACGTGACACGTGGTGAGACACTTTATCCTCTCAAACAACACCCACCGACAATTTTATTAAAGTTCATGTTATCCACAAATGATACACTTATCGTGGACGGAGGAAGTAACAAGCATACAACATGGTAGGGGCACATAATGATAAAATACTCATTTATCATGAACTAGAAAAACAGCATTATAAGTTATAACTCGTTCCATTCCAGTCCATACGATCAACTACTCTCAACCCATGTGGCTTAACAGGTTCCACAAACTACAACAAAGCTTCGATGGCAACTAGTTATGTTCAGTAGCTAGGAAGCATGGGGATGGGGACGAAATACGGGGACGATACGATACGATACGATACGGGGACGAAAATACGTCAATTTTCCAAAAATGAAGATACTATACGTTAAAAATACGTTTTGTATTTATATTTAATATATATTCTATATATAATAAATATCAATAATTTATCAAAAAATATGCAAATACCACATAATCCATAACAAATACGTCATAATTTTCTATAATAAATAATTCATAACAAATAAGTCATAAGCAAGTTGAACATGATGATGGAATGGGGGCATTATCTTCTATTCTTCGTTCAAATTTTTTTTATTTGCTACAGTCCATCTTGGCCATGAATAAAAGTGTGCATTTATTACAAACAAAGACCAAAATAAACATAGTAAAGGATGTAGCTACTTAGTTGTGAATTATTCATAGTTGTCGGACCGGACGGCGGCGAGAAGCGACGGCGACGCGAGCTAAGGTGCGAGCAGAGGCGGTCACGGCGAGCAGAGCTGCGATGCCTTCGAACACGAGCCCAGGCGATGAACCCAACGACGACGAACCCAAGCGGCGGCGAGCAGGGACGACGTGAGCCCAAGCTTTCTGCCTATTTTCCTTCGAACACGTGAGGCGAACCAGACGGTGAGGGTGAGGCTGCGTTTTTTTCTTTTTTCAAAACTAGGGTTTACGTATTTTGGCTAACCCAACGTATTTTGACTGTATTTTTTTTCAAAAAAAAGTCAACGATACGTATTTTCTTGGTCTTACGTCCCCCGGGACGTATTTCCGGCGTATTTCGCCGTCCCCGTCCCCGGGACGAGTACGCCCATTGCCCAGGCGTCCCCATGCTTTAGAGTTCAGTTGTGCTAACAGACTTATAAATGAGTATTGTTTCAAATAAAAGATGATATTGTCAACCAAATTAACAGTTGATTGCTCAAAAAGAGGAAGTATATCTGTTTTCAGAACATATATGCATAAAAGAATACAACAATACTAGAACAATCAATTTAAAATCTTAGGTCAGCATTAATAGCGTACCAGCTGATTAAGGAAATCATTCTGAAACTTGGCTTCTGTCTCGATGTCTTGAGCTACCTGCAATGTCAAGCCAAGAAAAGATATTTAGTACAACAAAATCAAAATAAGTTACACCAGGACCTAACGGTATGTACAAATAACAAACACTGTTTGATATAAAAAGTTAGGTTTCTTCTCAATATGAAAACTTAACGGATCCTAATTATTACTGGGGATGAGAAAATACAGAAATGATACAACACCGGGACAGATACAAGAACTGCACGAGCTCAAAACATTATAGAGGCTTGAAAAATTCAGAGGTTTGTAAAATGTGAATATGTATAAAAAATAAACACAAATTACATGAGAATGATAAACACGAATGCATAGCTGATTAATTGCTCCTAAATTTCAATAAGAACTTACAGTTTCAAGTAGGCTACGCAGTTCTCATTTCTCCTAATCTAGTTAAATGCCTCGAAAACAAAAACCCCAATCTCATAGCAAAATTTAGGTAAATCGAATTCAAAACTAATGATCCAATTTTAAGGTATCTCAATCTCATATCACCTGACCGAGGAAACTACGGAAATAAAAAAATCACCATGAAAACCCAAAAGAACGATAAAAAAGGAATTAAGAACGGAAAATTACATCACGCAATCGTCGAACTTGCTTGCGAAGACCGGTGACCTCGTCATCAAAATCGGGTTCGATTCGCACCTGAAACTCATCTGAATTGCTACCAAACGCCGCCGATCTCGTGCTTAATCCATCCCTGCAATCAATTATCCAAAATCAAAACGCATCCGTAGCAACAGCAAAAGACATCTCGATTGTTAAAACGAAAAATAATTTTTGACGGATAGATTCGTGGAATACCTGGATCGGTACGGGGCAGCCATTAGAGATGACGTTGGAAAAAATCAAAGAATTCCAAAATTCAGGAAAAATGCTCTGACGGAAAAACGACGAAATAATCTTCCCCCGAATTATGGAATGCTTAGATGGGAAGAAAGTTCGAGGTTCCAGCTTAAATAGGGTTATAACAACGCGCTTCAGGCTTTGTGAGTATTATTTTTTACCAAGAGTTAAAAATTCTTTTGAAAGTGCATTATTTATCCCATATTTTTTATTCTTATTTGTGTCTAAGTAATATTTTTTTATTTTTTACCAAGAGTAAAAAATTCCAGCTTAAATAGTATTTTTCTTCTTTGTGTCTAAGTAATATTTTTATGATTTTACCAAAATAAATTTTCTTTGGTTGAATAAAGTAACTATTACTTATTTTATTTTATTTTATAGGGTTGTGTGATTAATGAATTAAAATTTTCTTACAAATAATCCTCTCAATTAGTGTAATTTGTAAAGTTTTACAAGTTATTGGACTATTTCAGGAAGAATTCAACCAAACTACCAAAAAATTCAGCCGCGTGTGAAGCATTTTATCAAACACCTAACATGCATACTCAACCAAGAATATCCATCACAATTTACACACTTCTTCCGTAAGGTTTCCACATATCAACGTAGATCTTCAACGGCCGCGGCAGCCTCTTCCTCCACTCGCCGGCGTCCGGCATTCCTCCCGTCAGCGCAACCGCGCTGTCGTCCTTCCGATTATCGAGACTCTGCACCGAAACCTCGCCGGGAAACACCTCGTGCATCGCCTTCAACGTCTCCTCCATTATCACGCTCCCATCCTTCCGTATATCTTCCGGCTCCACGCAGCTCCCGCCCACATTCACCATCATTCTCCCGCCCTTCCTCAAAATCCTCCGCAGCTTCTCCCACGTCGCCGCGTCCTGCAATTCCGGAATCACGCAGCCTTTGCTGAACAGATCGATCAGAATCCCCGCGAATTTATCCTTCTCGCCTGCGTTCAGCGCGTTGCCCGTGTAGATCTTCAGCCGCTCCGAGTATTTCTTCTCGAGCTTTTCGAGGCCGAAGTACTCTCTGGCGACGGAGAGGACGGAGGGGTCCAGCTCCCAGCCGTGGATCACGGCTTCGGGGTGGAGTTCGAGGATAATTCGGGCGGCGGATCCAGCTCCGAACCCAAGGATTCCGATTGGTCCGGGCGGGAGGATTGGGGGCAAGGAGGCGAAGACGTCGAAGTAGGCGTTGGTTAGGGATTTGAAGATGTAGGAGATGCTGTGGATGTTGCCGGGGACGTCGAGGAGGAGGAGGCGGGAGCCGGCGAGGGGGTGGTCCGCCGCCCTCGAGACTTGGATGACGCGGATGTAGTTGTGCCTCGATTTGAATTTCACAAGGGTTTTGACGTGTTCGATTGGGATTCCGTCGTCGTCCGCGCTGGCGGATTTGGTTGCCCGTTGGGGGGTGGGTGAGGGAATTGGCTGGATTTGAGAGGGGAAAGGCGTTTGTCGCGGTGAAGATTACTGTGGATGGGACAGTTGGTGGTGGTGGTGGAGGGGCGGTGGACGGAGGGGGGAGTTTTGGGCGGTGGAGGAGTGTGATTCGGGGGAAAATTTGTGCTGCAGCTAATTTCATGGCTAAAGCTTGCAAGCTGATTTGCAACAGATGACTGTAATTTTAGACTTTTAGTAGTCAATTTCGATTTTTATGTTATTTATTGCTAAAAAATTAAGTTCGATATTTTGAAATAAATGGATTTGGAGCGAAAACAACTACTTCAATAAAATAATAATCAAACTTTGTACAAATAAAAGCATAAATCTTAATATTAAAGATGGGAGATCTGGATTATGAGTTTTTAAATCTAATTTATTTACCAGCTCAAAAAATAAATATATAATTTATGAAATTGTAAGCAAATAAATTAATATGATACCGACTTTGAGATTGGAATTGGCTCATTACTACTGTAAGTTTTAAAATTTGCATGTCTATTATATTTATGTACTCTTTGGATATCTTGAATTTTAATTTCCAAAAAGTAAAATTCGCATAGAGTTGTAAACAAATCAAGCGGCTTGTGAGCTATTCAAAGTTCAGCTCGGAAAAGTTCGTTCGAAATTCGTTCGTTTTGTAAACGGGTCGAACTCGACCCTCGAATCGAGCTCGATAAGATTTTCGAGCTAAACTCGAGCTTAGGGATGTTCGGATCCTGGGCTCGCGAACATGTTCTCGAACACGTGAAATAATAAATTATTTTTATATATTTAGATAATTAAAACTAAAATTACAAAATACATATTTTATTGATATTTAATAAAAAAAATTAATAATAACATAATCATAGTTTTAATAAATTACAATTTGAAAATTTGAGCTTGACTTCAAGCTCGAAAACGAAAGTCGAGAATGAACACTTACTGGCATTTATTATGAATAAACTGTCCATTTTGGGGCATTTAATTGTTAGGCCGAGTTCAAGAATCCTATAATGGGCTTAATATAATTTTTCTGTTTATGGGTTTTAACAGATATTTATGGACCTAGTAAAGCTTACCCATGCTCTTGCTATTCATTTGGAATTTCATAGACAAACTTGCCAAGATTGTAAATTAGCTATGAATACAATTACCCAAACTTGTTTATATAAAATATTGATATTATAATTTTTAAAAAGAACTAAATTATTAAAATTATATAAATTTAGATAAGTGTTTATAATTAACTAAATAACTTTATGATTGATTTTGTCAGTAAGTATTTATTTGTAATTTTTTAAATAATATTTTCTATTGTTTATTTATATTTTTCCTATTCCGTTATAGTTAGGAAAAATTATATGACTAAAAGGTAGATCGAAAAATTTGAGAAGTTAGAATATCTAACTATAGATATATATATATATATATATATATATATATATATATATATAATCCTATATATATATATAATTATTTAAAATATTATTTTAGATATGACAAGTTAAAGTTACATTGTATAGTTTTTGCTCTTATACTTGAAATTTAGTTTTAATAAATCATTATTTCTGATTATTATTGTTGTTAATGTTTATTTCTTAGTCTTTGAATTTTTATTGAGACGTGTATACAATATTATGACAGTTCACATTTGATTATTTAAGTATTTTATAAAATTAAAGGTGTTTGAGTGTGTAATTTGCAAGTATTATCCTACGGGTTTGGAATTAGTATGGGTATTAAAGTCATTTTTTTAAACAGGTTTAGGTAGATAAATTTTAAACAAGTTTGGGTTTTGAAAGTGCTTATTGGGTGGGTACTCAATTCATTATCATCCCTAATTGTATGCTAATACTATTTTTTAACAGTTTTAAACTAAAAAATTACTAATATATTATTAAGAATCTATTTTGGTCGGTCGGCAGTTTGGACAAAATGAATTTTGATTCGGTTAGAACCGGTCGAAATAGGTACATGATGAATGATGCGAAAAACACACACCATAAAAACGACATAAAATAAAGAATACGAGAATTGTTTACCCAATTCGTCTTGCGACTACGTCTGATGCGATATCAAACCAAAGATTTCACTATGATATTTGGATACAGATTACAGGAAGATTGCTAATACTATTTTGTAACAGTTTTAAACTAAAAAATTACTAATATATTATTAAGAATCTATTTTGGTCGGTCGGCAGTTTGGACAAAATGAATTTTGATTCGGTTAGAACCGGTCGAAATAGGTACATGATGAATGATGCGAAAAACACACACCATAAAAACGACATAAAATAAAGAATACAAGAATGTTTTACCCAATTCGTCTTGCGAATACGTCTGATGCGATGTCAAACCAAAGATTTCACTATGATATTTGGATACAGATTACAGGAAGAAATGACTATTAAATAATCAATAATCAAACTCTAACCTTAAACCCATTAGGGTTCCTTCTGGGCCAAAAAACATGGGCCTAAAAATTTGGCTCAAGGGCTACCGCCCCCAACCCCCGTCACCAGGGGCTTGAGCGTACAGTCCATTCAGACTTCATATTTCAATAATGAATATTATATATATTTCAATCAGTCGGTGGTTTGGATATTACGTGGGTTTTGGTCGGTTTCGATTCGATCGAAAGCTCAAGATCGATTCCGTTAAAAATTTCAATACAATTCGATTAATTGATGCAATCGATTCAATTCAAATTTTTAATTGAAATCTACCGTATCACAGCCCTAACTACACAAAACTAAATCGCATGAATATACAATTTTCCTCTAATTAAAAATTAGTGCCGGTATTTCCCAATTAAAGAGACAAGAAAATTTCCCAAAATTTCAATTAACCAAATGATGCTTCTTTTTAGGTGATTATGATAGGATAATCATTATTGTAGGGAGTAAATTTCTTTGAAAGACTTTTCTCATCTACACTTTCTTTTGGTTAGTTAAAGATATAAATTTTAAGAACGCATCAGGGTGGACTCGAACACAAGATCTTTTGCATTGGACATTAACCACTCTACTACTAGGTCAACACATGCACACCATCGACTTTCTAGTGCTTCCTTAGTTAATGGTTTTATTTCATCAATATTTTGCTGGATAATAAAATAATAATAGTAATGACGGTGATGACGATGATGATGATGATGATGATGATGATGGTTAAAGTAATTGACATGATTTTTATAATAAGTTGTCAGTTATTTGCTTGGGCTGTAGAAGAATGGTAAATTAATTTAAAAAACTATAATATCGATTAGTTTTATATGGAACAAAAAGTTGATAGAATGAGTATATTTATTGTTATTTCCTTATTTTCTGGAGTGGAATATATGATGATAAGTATTTTGAATATTATAAAGCTTATTTTGAGGAAGTTTATCTAATAACATTCCTAATTATTACAAATATTACTCCAATTACTGCTAAATGGGGGCATATATTCATGTAGGGGGTGAGCAAAATACTTGAAAAATCGAACCGAATCGAATCGAATCAAATCGAAAAATCAAATTTGGTTCGGTTATTTTGGTTAATTCGGTTAAAACCAAATTAAAATTCGGTAATTCGGTTTTCTATCGGTTCATAATTTTTTTAACCGAAAATCGAATTATATTATAATATTGTTTATTTATTTATTTAGAATTATAATTTTAATATATCAATATCCTTAATCCTATTCATTTCTCTCTCGCTCGCTCGCTCTCTCCCTATTAATATTATTTATTTATTATATAATACCATCAATTATTATTTTTGCAATATATTTTGTATATATAACATATAAAAATATATTTTTATATATATTATATCAACATATAATTTTTTTTGTTTATTCATTTGAAAAATATAATTTTTTTTGTTGCAAAATTCGGTTTAACAGAAATATATTTCAGTTCGGTTACCGAATAAAATTCAGTTCGGTTATTTTTTTGAAAAATTCGGTTAATTCAGTTAGGTTATTTTTTTGTCTGAAACCGATCGAATAACGGAATACTCACCCCTATATTCATGCACCATAAGATTCTTGAAATGATGATGCTTACTTCTTTTTTTTCAAATTGGTTAGTTAGGTTCATCTTGTCACATAATCACCCTAATTAACTTCAGTATCAGTAGGGGTTAATTATCTTTCTTAAGACCTAAATAATTAGGTCATGCTTTCAAGATTCCGTTGGTCATGAGTCTATTCCCTATTGTAATTTCAAAGTTTCTGTTTACTCTACACATGAATCTCGATATATAGCAATTTGTGTTATTAATTTCTCATTTACATTTCAAAATCACACACTTCACTACTAATTCTAAAACGGCATACTAAATAGTGGTAAGAAAATAGAATTTGTATGAATGTATTTTTACTCCCATATATCAACTATATATGTACACTTATAGTGAAAAAGAGAAAGGATAAAAAAATGCACTCAATAATAAGTATAAATATATATATATAAAGCATTTAATTCAAGGCATTTTCTCTACCCCTTCTTACCATAAAAAAACCGAAATATATATAAAGCATTTAATTCGAGGTATTTTCTCTATCACTTCTTACCCTGAAAAACCGGGGCACTTTTCCTATTTGACCTGTCTTAGGGCATCTTTGGCTTTACGAGATAACAATAATTAAAGTTTGATGTGCATAATTGTTTCCTACTTACTAGGATGGATTAGACATAAATGTAAACCACTATAAGGTCATTGACTCATTGCACATAACTTGGCCCTTGATGACTTCAAGTTCTAATTTCTAAATATCGGAATGGTAATTTCATGATGTGGGTAATAATACTAACTTCTTATTTGGAAAAGAATATATTTGTTTCGGCTTTGTTGGAGACACAATCTTTATATAAATATAAAAGTACAATTAGGGATAAATCCAATAATTATGGAAATGGACATCGATCTGTCCAACCTTCGGACGAATCGGTTATCCCATAAATAGAGATGATTATCGGTTTGGTTTCGGTTAGCCGAAATTGAAATATAGAAAAACTAGTAATCAAACCGTACAAACCAATTCGGTTAGCTTGTACCCGAGATTAATCGATTTTCATTTCAAAAAAAAAATCTTCTCACCTAAAATTTAATAACCTACTTTCTTTCGGGCAATGCCACACTTCACAAATATCCAATATTTTACAAGTTGTTCCAATTATTAATTGAAAACGTAAATATCACTTCAACATTAAACTATTTCAATTTTATTAAAAATACTTCAAATTTTATTAAATATCAATTTAAATCTTAAAGTATACCAATTTTATCAAAAATATTCCGAACTTTAAGAAATATCATTTTAAACACCAAATTATTAACTTTTTATCAAAAATATACTGCGTCCATTTTCTTACTTAAGAAATTTTTTGATGTGGCTCATCGGAAGAAGATAGATATCCCTCGTCCAATTTTGGGAGTTGGAAAATGGAAGCAGGATGTTTTTTATACAAAACTAAGAGTTTGAGGTTTAAAGTGATACTTTTTAAAGTTTAGAATATTTTTGATAAAATAAGTATAGTTTAGGATTTAAAGTAATACTCCTCCGTCCCGCTTAAAGTGTCTCATTTCTTTTGTGCACAGGTATTTAGGAGAAATGTATAAAGTAGTTAAAGAGTTAAAAAGTGGGTAGGGTCCACACTTTTTGAATGGTTAATTATTTCCTAAAATGGAATGAGACATTTGTAATGAGACAATCCAAAAAGGAAAGTGAGACATTTTAAATGGGACAGAGGGAGTATTACTTAAAATTCATGATAGATAGAATGGGGTATGATTTGGAGTTTAAAGTGATATATACTCTAATTAAAATATATACTTAGCTCAGAGTGTTGAGAAATGCATTCAGCAGTAGATGCATCAGTTTGATTTGCTGCTGCATCTTACTGCGCGAGAAGCTTATATTAGACAATAATATTATAAGTGAAAATAATATTATAGGTTTGTCTTAAAAAGAGATTAACCATGAAACAAGATATTTGGACATGGGAAACTATGCCAATCCCATTATTGTCAGTCTCTAAATTGAGTAGGCTATCAGTAGAGGTGGCAAAATGGACCGGTCGGGCTGGCTCGGCACGGCCCATCGGGTTTCGGGTACTATACAGGTCGGGCCGGCCCGCCCGCACAGTGCTACCGGGCTAGAAAAAATCATAGCCCAGCCCAGCCCAGCCATGTCGGGGCCACCGGGCTTTCGGACTAAACCCGTCCGGTAAAAATATGACACTTTTTTTGTCCTCTTAGTAGCTTTAATATAATACTTAAGATATTTAATATTTAGGACACTTAAAAGTGTCCTATTAAGGGAATAATAGTGGATTTTAAAATGGGGACACTTTTAAGTGTCCTATTAAATGTACTAATTAAGTAAATAATATTGATTTTTAAAATATGACACCTAAAAGTGCCATATTAAGTGTACTAATGCGGGCGGGCTTTTTAGCCCGGAAATCCCGGGCTTTTTAGCCCCAAAGCCCGGTTGGGCCGACGGGTCATATGGGTGGGTTTTTAAACCCGATTTTTTTCGGGCCTATAATTTTCGAGCCCAACCTAGCCCTAACCCCGGGTACCCCCGACCAACCCATCGAGCCGGACCCATTTTGCCAGCTCTAGCTATCAGCAGCCAAACACTAAAAAGTCTCTTCTCCCAATCCAGAGGAGAGTATAATACACTTAGGTAGTGTTTACTTTGCATGATTAGGTTGGATAGATAAAATTAATCCAACATAATCAAGTGTTTACTTTTAAGGATTAATATTTGAGAATATCCCAAAGCCCGGGATTATTTTAATCATTTGAATTGTTCTTCATTAATTTTAATCCAACCAATATAGGTAGGATTGAAATAATCATCCAAATAAAAGGAGAATTATTTATCCCATGTTTAATCCTTCACTAATCCTTTGTAGTAAACAAATGATTGATAGATAAAAATTATCTTATCAAACATTTAATCCATCAAATAATCAATCCTTCAAAATACTAATCATGAAAAGTAAACACTACCTTATATGTTCTATGGAATTTCTCCTCTTATCATCAAGCTATCGGGTTTTGTCTCCGCACCTAAAATCAGACGAAACCATGGACCAGAAATACATCTCAAGCAACAGACAACACACAAATCTAGTCACAGTTTAGAGTGAAAATGCCAAAAAATACATACTATTGTAGGATTTTACCATCAAACTCAATGTGTGAGAAGATATACATAGAATTCAAGAACAAGAAATCAAAAACAAAAGTAAACATTTCAATACATAGGAACGAGTACTGGAGAGAGATGGTGAGAAGAGAGAGACGGGTGGCTGAGAAGGTGGGTGGCGACTTCCGAACGGGAAGAGAAGAGAGATATAAAGGAAATGAAAAATGAAAAATGGAAACAACCCTACAATGTCCTAATTAAATTAATAGTAATTAAAATAGTAATACAAATAAATAATAATAAATTATTTATAAAAATTAATTTCACTTAATCGGGTATACCTGAAAATCGAAATACTTACAATTATAGAAACCAACACCAAACCGGATTCGTAATTATCAGGTATTGATTACTCAAAAATTGATAGTTATCAGATCGGTTTCAATTATAACCGATACCAAAAAAAACGACAATGTCCCCTACTCATAAGTAACATTAAATTATTATTTTTTGGTTGAGGCATTTAGATTTTTTTAAACTCTACAAACCACTAGAAAATTATCGAAGTTATCTTTTTTTTTAGCCCATTGTTTTCTAGAACTATCATAATTCTGAACATGACACTAATGCATGCAGTAATATCTGGGATACTTTACTCACTTATGTAGCCTTGACTGGAATTCAGTGGGTTTATGTAACTAAACTATCCTTGTCAATTTTGTGTATGTCCAATAATATAACGAATCCACCGTGTGTGTTAGTCTAGTAAAGTAGTAGTTAATGCCTGAAGTTAAAGGTCTCGGGTTTGAGTCCATCGTGATGCCACTTTAAAATTTTTATATTAGTTGACCAAAAAAAATATAACGAATCGATTTTATGGTTAATTTAGTGCTGGAAAGGGAAGGGGGCGGGGGTTTAAAATAACTAAAAGTGATCAAAGGTGATTGTCCTTTTTACTTTTCGAAATAGTCCTTCTTACTTTTCGTAATTATTTCCTTAACAGTTTAAACGTCTAATCGATCGGTAAGGTTACCTTACTAAGGTATAGTCGTGAAATCTTGACAATTTGATCGGTTAATTCAACTATATCACTAATCGATCTCGTTTGCTCGTCAATTGTTCAAAAAAAGTAGAAAAGTCTTATAATTTTTTCATCGCAATTGAGCAGAAATGAAATTAATAATATTTAAATTAATTTAAACAATTGGCCATGTGATTAACTAACTGAATTAAAATTTTGTTAACATACACTCCCTATGTCCCTTAAATCTATTCCTAGAATATTCGATACGAGTTTTAATAAAATTTATTGAACGTATTATGAGTGAAGTAAGAGTTCCATAATAATGTAATACTCTCTCTGTCCCACACAAGACGATCCATTTCTTTTCGGCACGGTTATTTAGGAGAAGAGTATAAAGTGATTAAATTGATAAAAATTAGGTAGGTCTTATAACTTTTGAAGAGATAATTATTTCCTAAAAAAGAAACCGACCATCTTGGATGGGACGGTCCAAAAAGAAAAACATATCATTTGGGTGGGACGGATGGAGTATTAAATTAGTTCATGGTGAGCCGAGGTGTTAAAAATATGTAAATAAATTGGTTGTTGGGTATAAAATAAGAAATAGTGGTGGGATATGGGTGATAAAATATATAAATAAAGGATATTATTAAGGTTAAAATTGAGAAAATAGTTACCATAAATGGATAGTAAGAAAATCGGGGATGGAGAAAGTAAAATATTGGATCGTCTATATATATATATATAGACATACGTTACTAATTAATAAGCTGTTGGAAAATGTTTTACCTAACAGTTTTTCTAAATTATTAGCCAAATTATGTTGATTTCCTAGAATTTTATATTTTCAATTTCATCACATATTTTGTAGATGATTGATGTGTTTGGTCCAATATGCTATAGTTTTATTTCGTCAAAATTTAAAAAAATGCCACACTAACATTCTTTGCAAATGTTTCAGCTTCAAATTATTCGTTGTGTCATACAAGAATTCAAGATGTAAGACTTCGTAATAGAAAATCTTGTGTTGTTTTCCAAAGTAGTAATTCGATGAAGTGATATTGCAAATCCAAATTAAGCCAAACAGAATATAGTGATTTAGGATTGAAGCTTAATCGTCGGATTTACGATACTAATCACGTCAAAAGTAGTCATCATATTGATAGGAGTTGGCCTTTAATAATAGTTTTAAATTTTCATTCACGACTTTTTGTCCTTCAATAATAGTTGTAAATTTTCATTCACGACTTTTGTCCTTTAATAATAGTTTTAAATTTTCATTCACGACTTTTTGTCTTCCTACTTGATCGATTCTGTTCCACATAATTTTTGAGATCTGAGGTGTATATCTTCCAAAAAAATAGTGTTTTATAACTAACATATCAAATAGATTGAATTTGAGTTTCGAAGAGTTGCAGGTAGAGATGACAATGGATCCCAATTCGATTCAGATTCGTAGATTTAGATCCATTTTTTAGGATCTGAATCCTCAAAAAAATGGATCCTATGGGATCCGCGATTGATTGAATCTGGATTCTACTCATATTTCGGATCCGAATCTTCTACTCCCATATTTCGGATTTAGTTTTTGATACCCTGATCCGATCCGGATCCGACCAGATCCATTTAATTTATATATATATATATATATATATATATATATATATATATATATATACCCAACTTAAAACTTTTCAAAAAATTCAAATTCTCTCAAAACAAATATGCTTCAAATTTCATTTTAAATACTCTCAATTATGTATCAATCGACATTCACGGCGGGTTACACCACCGACGATCGAGTTGTTTGTTGTTTCCTACTTTATAGTAAATTTGTAACTAACGTATTCCAATATAGTGATAATTGTAGAAATTCTTAATAATTATTATAGTACTATTGTGTATTTAGATTATTATGGTGTTACTGTGAATTATAGTTGATTTATAATTTATTTTACGAAAACATATGAATCCGGATCTAGATCCTGGATCTTGTAGATCTTATGTATCTGGGTCTGGATCTAGATTTAATTTTTTTGGATCCAATAGATCTGGATCGAATTCGGATTAAAGCAAAAAAAATCAAATCTGGATCTGAACCTAACCAGATCCGATTCAGATCCGTTTCATTGTCATCCATAGTTGCAAGTTCAATATTATTAAATTAAAGCCATGACTTCTCAGAACAGTATATATATTAATTCCACCAATGCATCATAGACCAAAATATTTATATCCATATAATAAATAGTTGTGCCGATGACCTTTATTTATTAGCCCCATATAAAATTATAAAATTCTATTTCCTAATGGAAAATAATACTATCTTGCTGTTAGTATTATTTTTCCTCTTGCCAAAAGCTCATGACTGTATATTACTCATTCCATTCCATTTAAAATGGTCTGTAATTTTTTTATTGTCTTATCCAAGATGATATAATTTCTTTTTAGAAAATAATTATCTTTTTAAAAGTTGTGATACCTATATATTTTTATCATTTTAATTATTTTATATTTTTATCCTAAATAATCATATTGAAAAAAATAAATCGTATTAAGTGATTGAGTGAGTAGTATTCTATGAAACAAGAAAATTGTAAATCGCAGAAGAAGCGGTAAAATGAAATTCCTCAAGAAGTTGGCTGTCACTTTTGAAGAAGTTGCCTTTCAAAATTGTACGACACAAAAAAAAAGGTATAGAATTGAAGTTGACACTTGACAGCTGTAAAACGACTATTTTTAATGTTTTTGAGCAGAAACTCAATGAGTCGATTTTTATTTGAATTATGATATTACAAAAAGTTAAGAATATATATATTTGCTATTTTGCTTGGGGTTGCATAGAAATATATATATAATATATGAAATGAATATGTAGTTTCTCTAGCTATTGATAATACATACTACTTGAAGCCATAATAATAAGAAAATAATGGAGTCCGTTACCATAAAATTATATCACATGATATTCCTTCATAATAAGTATATCGAGATTCATACTCAATATTTCAAAATAGTCGATCTGATATGATCTGGATTTGAGTTGCATCTTTAAATAACTTATAATCTGTGTTTGCTCTTTTACCTTTACTTTTCGAGACGAATCTAATTATATTTGCATCTATTAAATAAAACTAGCATATAATTCTATATTAATAAATTAGAAAAATTGAAAGCTAGACGTATCTCTAGTGAACTCAAATTAGATTATGCTCGATAAAATTGCAATAACAAATATGAGATGAATGCGTATCACGTGTTATATTACGTTAAAGAATGTCATAAGGATAAAATATTTTCATTCCTACTTATTATTAGTCTAAATAATTCAAACCATAGTACAAAATTAGAAAAATTTGAAGTTTAGTAAATTCTCTTAAGGAAAAAAAATGATTATGATTTCCTATATTTGTCCCAAACAAAGAATAGATGTAAATAATAATGATTATCCTTCTTTTATTTTGGGTGCGTAGCTTATTTACCCTATTTTGAAAAAAAGTGTGCTATGTATATCCATTTCAAAAAAATAGTGTCATCTATACCCATTTCATTAGTTTAATATATTTTCATCAAAATCGAAACTGTTAAACTGTGTCGATTATCAAAGTTTGTGCCATTGACTAATGGCGCACAGAACAACACTACAATTCAAAAATTTAAGAATCTTTCAGATTTTTAAACAATTAAAAAAAAATTTGGGCAGAAGAATCTTTATTTTTAAAGAATCCAATGTCGCACTCTCTATTCTCTCTCTCGCACAGCACTCTCTATTCTCTCTCTCTCTCTCTCCTCTCTCTCTCTCTCCTCCTCCTCCAACTCTCGCTCCTCCTCCTCCAACTCCCTCACCGCGGCCAAGCAACTCCCCGAACCTGCGGCTTTCGGCGGCCAACCTACCTCCCGCGGCCAACCCTCCGCGGCTTTCTTCCGGCCAACCTACCTCCCATGGCCAACCCTCCCAAAGCACCACAACGGCCAACACACCCGCCAACCCACGGCCAAACAACCACCGCGGCAAACCCACCCCTAGGCCGGCCAAGCCACTCCTCTGCGCCAACACACCGCGGCGGCCAAACCATCCTTCTACGGCCAACCCACCCCGGCGGCCAACACACCCACCGTCGGCCAACCCACACGCGCCAACACACCCACGCCATGGCCAACCCACCCTAGCGGCCAACGCACCACCGGCGCCAAGCCACCCTCGGCCAACCCACTCCTCCGCGGCCAACCCACACCTCGGCGGCCAACCCGCGGCCAACCCCTCCCTTCGGCGGCCAACACACCCACCGGCGGCCAACACACCCACCGGCGGCCAACCTACCCACCGGCGGCCAACACACCCACCGGCGGCCAACCTACCCACGCGCGGCCAACCATGTCTTCACAGGTTTTGTTTTTTATATTTTGTTAATTATTATGATTTATAAATTATAATTACAATTATATGCTATGCTATGTTAATTATATATTATTAATTATGTATTTATATGCTTAGTGAATTTTGAATTATATGTTTTGTTATATTGTTAATTATGTTCATTATCAAATTTCGAAATTTAGTGAATGTGAATTATATGTTTTGTTATATTGTTAATTATGTTCATTATCAAATTTCGAAATTTAGTGAATGATAAGTGAATTATCAAATTTCGAAATTTAGTGAATTTTGAATTATATGTTTTGTTATATTGTTAATTATGTTTTTTATGATAAGTGAATTATCAAATTTCGAAATTTAATTATTATTATTATGCGTAAATTATTATGCAAATTATATTTGATAATATACATATGGGATAAAAACAGGTAGAATATACCACTTCGATTAAAATAATCTCAAATGTAGACCATTCAAATGTTGGGTATAGAAAAGTGCATAATTTATTTAATTAGACATAATTAGATATTAGTTGATTGTCCATAATTTATTGTGTAACTAGACAATAATATATAATTTATTGTTTATTATGATAGTGCATAATTTATTGTGTGATTTGACAATAGTTGATAGTTCATAATTTATTATGTTTTAACTTATTTTTGTCGTTAATTGTTAGTAAAAGCATAGTGTACACATGTACAATTTATTGTTAATTGTTTATTTATATTATTATATTTTTGTTTATTTATATTTGTTCAAAATGGATGTTTATATACTAATTGTTGATATTGCTTGTATTTCTATTAACTTTTATTTATTACTATTATTGGAAAACAAAATAGACGTTATAGTAAAATTGATAATTACTATTAAAATCGATACTTGCTATTAAAATTGATAATATTTATGTTAAATAGACGTTATGTAAAATTGATAATTAATAATTACTATTAAAATTGATAATTGATAATTGATAATTATTATGTAAAAAGCATAGAAAATAGACGTTAAATTGATAATTACTATTAAAATTCATACTATTTCTGTTTTATTGAAAAACTAATATTACAAAATTATTTTATTTAACTTTTCATAATTAGATAGGTATTTTAAAAAACATGTATGTCACCTTAAAACTATAAATTCACGAAAAATCACAGATTCTACAATATATATTTATATTGTTGTATTTTTGTTTATTTATATTGTTGTTTTGTATATTTTTGTTAATTATTATGATTTCTGAATTATAATTTCAATTATATGCTTTGTTAATTATATATTATTAATTATGTATTTATATGCTTTGTTAACTATATATTGTTAATTATGTATTTTCTATGCTTTTTTAACTATATATTGTGTTGTGTTTATGCTTTCTGAAATAATTCAAATATATGTGATAGGATATTAATTATGAATTCGGACATGAATTATTATGCTTTGTAAATTTATGCTTTGTGAATTCGGATATTAATTCGAATCTATGCTTTGTGAATTATTATGTATGGTTTGGGGAGTTTGGGATGAATTTGGATGAGTTTTGATTGATTTGGCAAATCATATTATAAACGTTACTCACGAAATTTCGGTAGAATTCGTTTATTAATAAGACGCTTTGAAATTATAAGCGGTAAAGTGTTGATAAGTAGTTAATCTTATGTTACTAAATTTAACAAATATATTTCTTTTAGGTAGAAATATCCACCAAGTAATTTTTAGGTAGAAATTTTCAATCCTTGCGACTATGCTAACACACAAAGGTTGTCTAATGCGCTTTACTTCCTTGTAATTTTGTGAACTTAGAAACAAAATATATAGTGGATAATGTGTTCCATGGGTAAAGTTCTTAAGTCCATCCACAAAAATTAGTCATAGTGAACAAAATTTCCAATTCTATGTTAATCAAGACACAAAAAGTTAACCACCAATTTATATAATTTTGAATTAATTTCACAATGTGTGAACACACTAATTGACATATTTCTTAATTAAGCATAGTTTATTATTTTTTAATAAATAGGAAATCGAGTTCTTAAGGCCCGACACCATCAATCGCTCATCCACAATCAAGACGCATTTCAAGCCCAATTATTTAAGAAGGGTCATACAGAGATTGAGAGATATAGGTGGTGAAGACCGTGGATAGGTTTAAGCGAGGATGTTTGGTCACTTTGTTGGTTGGGAACACGGATCCAAGTCAAACATGAGTTTGCACCATATGGTATCCCGACAGATTAGGCCCTCCTAAGGTCAAGATCGAGCGATATGGTTTTTATTAATGGGAGGACAGTTTGTTTTTCCTTCTCGGATTTTGCGCCGTGACGGGTTTGAGTTTTGGGACGCCATCTTCGATCCTACACCGAGCACGATCCGCAATCCGTTGAGGTTTATCAAGGTTTGTTGGTAGCGGAAGGACTAGTATAGAGAATCTGGGTGTGAGATTCTTTGATACGGATCGTCCGATTGATGATGCCGGCGGTCATCTATATCTCCGTGGGCCCACATCTTAGTTCTTACGCATTCGTCTTGGTATCGACTTGCCACGACCGTGGATCCGTGGATTGGGTCTTAGTTGACGATCCGGACGATTGCGATTTCCATGGGCTGCATATGCGTATCAAATTCTACAACACTACATGTGGAATATGAAGACCGGGGCCAAATATCACTTCTACGGACCATCATGGGCATTATATATTTGGTCACTAGAGATCATCCCGGATCTTGGCACGACGGTTGCAAAGTATGTCCGGCAGGATGTGTATCCTAGATGCATGAGGTGGAAGTTCACGAAGATGATTGACGTGGATACACAGCCCCTGTTCGATCGTGAGGGGCAACCGTTGTGGGGGTTAGTCCCGGACGACTATGAGATGAGCATGCCGTATTATACGTCATCTCTATATCCGGGTGCACTGGGAGTGAACTACAGGAGACCCGTTCCAATCAGGCGCTGGGAACAACCCCGCCCGCACTGAGACGACCTCGTTCTAGAGCGGGGCCTTCACCGATGTGGGGTTAGGTCGGCGACGCACGCAGATGACGAGGGCACGTACTGCTGTTGTTGAAGAGATTGATGAGGAGCCTGAGGAGGAGCCGGAGGAGCATGAGGAGCCACGACATCAGTCTGTGGGGATAGAGCGTGCGTCGGACGAGGGACGCCGATCTGATATAGGGGGACGCAGTCAGGATACGGGAAGCGTGCGAGAGACGCCTACGCCCTCTTCATCTAGCAACGGGTGAGCACCACGACGTCGAGTCGGAGGGATCGTCGTTGGATCACGCACACGATCAATGATGTGGTTAGAGAGATATTCGAGGACTCAAGACGTGGTTTGAGTCTATGATAGAAGGGTGTCGATGTAGATGTTCGCATAAGATCGAGGCATATACGCCGTCCGTCGTGCAACTACCCCACCGGCGATGCGGAGTGACGATCGGGACCGTGGCCTTCTACTGCACTCCACATCGATGTACCCCAGCCAGACTCCTCTAGCAGATCCGGCGTCTCAGACACCACCCGAGTATACACCTCATCGCCGGTCTCTACAGGAGTATGGATCTACCTCGGATTCATTAGCCCATCACACGTCGAGATCCACTCGTCATTCCATGCCGAGATGCCGAGACCATTGGTAAATTATCTTATTTTATATTATTGCATCATATTTGATATGTTTACTTTTTCTAACTCGTTGCTTTAACAAAATTAGCCAACTCGTAGAAGCGAACGAGTAAGGTTCACGCAAGATGCACCGAGGTCACCGTATGTGAATAGCCCGTTCCACGTCCATTATCCGAAGATGTATTGATGAACTACCAGCGTTTCTTGATGATGAGAAATGACACGGTGGTGGTTGTTCGAGTCATCAACCGTCAACCTGTGTTCGATGGTTCGTGTGTATCAAACGCCGAGAGGCCTTTGATGTTCGGGTAAGTACGTTTTTATACAATATGCTTTATTTTTTTGAAGTACATCTACTTATATTGATATGTATCCCTAAAATAATTTTGCAGATGGTCGATTTATACATGATGTATTTGAGGACGAGACTCGATACCGGGATCGACTTATTAGATGGGGTGGATTCTCATAACACAATCATCCTTGATACTAATTTTTTCGTAAGTATTGTGTCTTTAATACAATCAATATATGTTATATATGTGTAGTATCGGGTAATGATATGTTTTCAATGTTGAATAGATGTTTCTGCAAAATTCATGGTCCGAGGTATACGCAACGCTTTCGTCCTACATTCAAGACGTGCGTGAAGCACCATTGATCATTACCCCTGAGAACGTTGCTTCTGTATGGCAGCCACCAGCGCATTGGATTGGAGTTGTCCTCGGCTTTGCCGGTCATACATCATGGTTAGATGCCACGTAACCTTATTTAATACAATACGTGGAAAAAATTGAAATGTTGTTATGTTTATTTTCTCTAAATATTTATTTTTATAGATCATCATCCCATGCGTCGATGACGAGCGGCGTTTCGTGATATGTCGCGTGGATATGTACTCGGGTCATTGCGTGCTGTTTGACTCGCGTATTTGGCGGATGGACCGAGGATCAGTGGATGCGAGGATGATGGACTTCGTGTGCCTCAATAGATTATTGCGGCGCTTCGATATTCACTAGATGGTTCGAGAATAACTCCCACCGAATACCACCATGGAACAATGAAGCGATTATTACACGAGCTGATCCTTCAGAGGTATTTGACCAGGAAGACGATTTCAATGATGGGCCATTTGCATGCATGACTGTAGAACGTCTTATTTCTGGTTCACCGAGTATCGAGCATATGTCTAGTGTTGCAGTTGTAGCATATAGACATCAAATAGGTGGAAATATATTTCAGTTATGTGAGCCGAATCCGAGAGGAAGAGGAAGAGGAAGAGGAAGAGGAAGAGCATCTACTAGTAGACAGTAGCATAGAGATTTTTTCATCTCATGTAATATAGATTTAGATTGTGGTTCAACATGTATTTAGATTTATTAATTTCAATCTTAATTATTTAGACTCTTCAATCTTAATATATATTTCAATTCAATTTTTTTTATAAATTTAGATTTTTATTTTCAAATAATTTAAATTTCCTAAATTTAAAAATAAATTGAATTGAATTTTATAAAAATCGATTTTTCCTAGCGGTTTGAAATAAAATCAATCGATTCTTCATAAAACCAATCGGTTTTATGAAAAAACCGATCGGTTTTATTAAAAACCGATCGATCGGTTTGATGAAGAATCGGAAAATAAGTTTTATGATTTTCAAATTGAATTTATTTTTTATTTTCAAATGGGTCGAGCTTGATTTACGAATTTTGAAATTGGAAAAAGAATGTCGAGCTTGATTTACGAATTTTGAAATTGAAAAAAGAATGTCGAGCTTGATTTACGAATTTTGAAATTGGAAAAAAGAATGAATGGGAGAGAGGGTATTCTTGGGTTTGAGAATTTCAAAATGACACTGCTCAATTTTTTTTATTAACTAGGGTCATGCGCCTGCCCCAGCAAATGATCAAATGATGGTTTTGGAGCGGGCCACACATATAACTTGGGCCCTAAGTTAATGCAGAAAACTACTAAACGACTAGACAAACCCAAACTAATTTAGTATTACTTTGCATAACTAGCGTATCAAACACGCCTTAACAATTAAAGCAAGCATCATTTTATTAGTATACTTTTAGTTATATCAACCATTTATAATCACTTAATTAAGCTTCATTACTCCTTACTTACATAATATGTTTCACTAACATATACATAAATTATAATTTCCTTTAATTTCTTCCCAACTTACTTTAGTATCATATGTGAGCTTAATCATCAATATTAACATCATATATTAACTTTAATATATATATATATATATATATATATATATAGAGAGAAAATTAAGCACTGAACTAAAATTTTCAATTTCAACATATGAATTTAGAAAATTCTAGTAAATTCATAGAATGCTTAAATTATCATATTAAACTCATATATCAAGTTAATGGGATGGTAAATAAGGACATGATTGTCGCGTGTGATCTGCGGATCCACACAAACCACACCTCCTACGTGCACGACTTGTACTGCTTGACCCCATCTCCCCTCCACCAGATCTTCGATGGGGCGTTCGGTTGGATGACGATGGCGCCCAACTTTCGGACGACCACCACGTCCGGACCACGCAGTGGTAATACTTCAACGGCTGCGACATCGGTAGGAAGCATCCAACCGGATTGGGCGGAACATGATTTACTCTGTATGAGTAGGCTGCATTAGCTTCTCGGCGTGGTAGTATTCTCCCACATAGTGGAAATTTGGTCATCTTTATGCCGCATAAATTAAAATTCAAGATAAAAACAATGATAAAGTTGTTAGTTATAAATTGGAATACCGCATTAAAAAATTATATTTAGTATGTAGCTCCATACCGTATAGTCAAGAATCGCATGAGAACACGGATCGATCCATGTCCCACTCCAAGCACGAGCACGATTCCGTCCCGAGATTGACATTGAAGGTTTGGTTTCGCCCTGACTTTGAATGTCGTTACTTTTGGGCACTATAGTACCGCGTGATCTCTCCAATCACCGTATCTTGCTAACGACTGGGGTTAGGTCGATAGGGTATGCTCTTGCCGCTTCAAGTCTTTGATCGAACCATTTTCTATGATATGACGAATCGCTTCAACCATAGAGCAAATGGGCAATCGTCTTGCCCACAACAACCGAGCATTGAAGGACTCGGCAATGTTGGAAGTCAAAGGTATAGCGCCTCACGTGGCACTTTGATCTCGCCCACTTCTCAACTCCTACTTACGCCAACTTGCCATATGCACCACCAAGAGGTCTATCTTTAGGCACGAGGGACTTTAACATGTTCATTGCTTTGTCAAACTCCGCCTCCCGATGTCATAAGCCGCCTTACGGTACAATGCCACCGACGGTTTCCCAAAAGGCGTGATTTTTCAACAGATGGTAGTAGCATAAGCCGTGGGCGTTCTCCGGAAAGACATTTTCACAAGATTGGATATCTTGACGTGCGCATCGACACAATCAACGTCTCGAATTCGATCGGTAAGCGGTCTTCACGTGTTCGAAACCAAGTCCATGATAAATCATTCTCGATCGGACCAATTCCATAAGCCAATGGAAAAACTTGCTCGTTCAGTCCTTCGTAATAAAGAACAAACAATATACCCTTATTGCGGCCCTTCAAGTGCGTGCCATCCACAACAATAACAGCCCTCATGCACAACGTAACCGAGTCGGCTCGAACCGAAGCGCTACAAAAGATGGCGAAACGACCATCCGGTCCAATATCCAAGTCAATCAACGAACCGTGATTAGTTGTCCGCAACATGTGAAGATAACCCGTAGATCGATAGATTGTTCATACCACCATATATCATCTCGATTGCCTATTACGAGCTCTCACGCGACAAGATATGACGCCCGCACGCCATACTCGTTGTAACTCGGCCATAATCGATCTCGCTTAACGACTTCACCGTCTCGCGTATTTTTCGCTATGTATGTTGCAATCACACGGGCTTTGACCTTGCGCGTTTGGTATTCACGAGATCATCTACACAGTGTATACGGCATCAAACTTGCGCGACAAACCAAAACCACCCTGTTGCGATGCGCCGCAATAAAACGGACACCGATCACGATATTCGCATTTGAACGTAATCCGGTCCGTCCGATCGCGAATAACAAATTACGCTCTTTGTTCCATGTGCCACAAACCGATCGATATCTTAAGGTCCACCTTGTTGTCGAAGATGGAACCTTCGCCATTTCATCGGGGTTCGGAATAGAGTCAAGAGGACTAGCAAAAAGATTGTTCGAAGCCTCATGAGGAATAACAGGAGCTAGCCAATTGCTCATCTCTTCCATTTGTTCTACCTCGAGTCCCTCGGTTACCCCTTGCGTGTTGCTCTGCATAATCATCCCAAGTAATTTTTCTATTCCACCATCTCGACGTATCCACGCATCAAATTCTACAAACGTGCTAGAGATCACATTTGCAGCCGCACGCCTCCTCCTCCTCCTCCTCTTCTTCATCGACGATGTTTGTTCTTCACCGCCGACGACGATTCGTCATCATCACCGCCGTCAACGATCGCGTCGACCACTTCGCCACATGTTGCGGCACTTCGAGGTGTATCTTGCTCAAACCAATTATATGCTCCAAATTGTTGTGTGAATGACTCATCCAGATGAGTATTGTGAAGCGTAGTCATCTGTTGTATCACGTGGTTGCTCGAATGTGGCATATATGCTTGTGTTCTGTTGGGGTCGACGCCTCCGTATGTCACATACACCTCTGGTTGGGCATAAATCTCGCACAATCGAGCTAGCTGATCATCGGTAGTCAAAAGTGATTTGATAAGTCTACCACCTCGAGATCTCGATATATAATGTATTTGGTAGTCAAAAATTTGCTTCCGAAGGAATTAATGCTTTCTTAACTCCCAAATAAGTGCATTATCAGTCCGAACATAGGTATATGATGATACACCGCCGCAGTAGTTCAAACAATCATCCCAACATCCTCCATATCTAATGATAATATTCTTCCACCCCGACATCTAATTAAATCATACAAATGCACAATAATTAATTAAAAATTCATTAATTATAAAACAAACATCTAAACTAACTAATACAAATTAAATATAAAAACAGTAACATTGATCACAAATGTTTAATAATAAGAACAATAAATTATAAACTAAACTAAACTAAATGAAAATTTTAAAAATGAACGTAAACTAAATCAAATAATAATTCACATAAACTAAATAAATAATACAAATCAAATAATAATTCACATAAACTAAATAAATAATACAAATGCACAATAATGGACGTGTATAAATCTCTAAACTAAATAATAATTAAATATTATAATTCATCGACACGGATATAACTAAACTAAATTAAATAATAATTCACCTAAATTAAACTAAATGTTATAAATTAAACTAAACTAGCTAAATGAAAAATTCAAGTGTATTGTTACGTATTTATAATAATTAAACTAAACTAAACTAAACTAAATTAACTATAATTTAATTCAACTACAAAATCATAAAATTTAATTTAACCCAACCCCACCCCCACGACCAACCCCACCCCCCACTGCCAACCCCAAAATTTAATTTAACCCAACCCCACCCCCACGACCAACCCCACCCCCCACTGCTAACCCCACCCCCATGGCCAACCCCACCCCACCCCATATAACCCCAACCCGTAAATCACCCCATTATTGTACAACCCCACCAAGCACTACCAACCCCACCCCACGGCCAACCCCACCCAAATACCAACCCATACCAACTAATAAACTAAAAATTCAACTCTTGATCTAAACTAAACTAAAATTAAACTAAACTAAACTATTTAATTCATCTAAACTATTTAATTCATCTAAAATTCATAATACAAAGACGGTTAATTAATTATTCATACAAATTTAATTCATCTAAAAATTCATAATACAGCACGCTTAATTAATTATTCATACAAATGCACAATGGTTATAACCCTAAATAATTATTAATTGAAATTAATTAAAATTCACCAAAATTCATCTAACAATAATTACATCAAAATAAAATTCATCTAACAATAATTACATCAAAATATTGAAATTACCTTTATAATCCACTTATCCACTTAGAGAGAGCGAGAGCGAGAGCGAGTTATAATCCACTTAGAGAGAGCGAGAGCGAGAGCGAGAAGCGAGAGCGAGAGGGAGAATGAAATATATGTATAATTTCGAAATATTTGTTGGCGTAGAATTGTTGATCGAAGTAAATAGTTGTGTAGAGTTGTTGATCGAAGTGAATTCTTGATGAAAAGTTGTTGATAAGTAAAGTAGAGTTGTTGATCAAGTAAATAGTTGTGTTGAGTCGATGAAAAGTTGTTGATAAGTAAATTCGTGTTGATCGAATTAAATTCATTTGAAAAGTTGTTGAATAATTAAATTCAACGAAAAAGTTGTTGAGCGTTAATTGTGTATTTAATTTACAAAAGTGTTGATAAAATCATATAATTAATAATTAATAATTAATAATCAAATTTAATTTATAATTAATTTATAATTAATTAATAAATTCAAGTATAATTAATAATTAATAATTAATGATAAGGATTTAAATTTATAAATAACTAATAAAATTAACTGACCAACCATAGGCGCGGTTTATAATTAGTTTATAATTAATTAATAAATTCAATATAATTAATGCGCGGTTTATAATTAATTTATAATTAATTAATAAATTCAATATAATTAATAATTAATAATTAATAATTAATGATTATAAATAATTAATAAAATTACGGCCAACCGGCGCTGCCAACCCGAGGCGCGGCTATGCCCAACCCACCCCACAACCCCTGGGCCAACCCCAAGGCCAACCCTCCCTCACGGGCCAACCCCCGGCCAACCCACCCCACCCTGGGCGGCCAACCCACACCCCACCCCTAGGCGGCCAACGGCGGCCAACCCTCCGCTGCCAACCCACGCCCCAACCCCACCCCACCGCCAACACCACCCCACTGCCAACCCACCCCACCGCCAACCCCACCCCACCCCAACCCACCCCACCGGCCAACCCCACCCCACCGGCCAACCCCATCCCACTACCAACCCCACCCAAGCCTACCAACCCACCCTTTTAATTTAATTTAATTTAATTTGTACAATTTAATTTAATTTAATTTAATTTAATTTTACAAATTATAACTTTAGTTTAATTTAATTTGTAAATTAAATTAAATTAAATTAACGGTTTTTGATTTGATTGATTATTGAAATGATTGTGTTTTTCTGCAGTGCAGTTCGTTGAATTGCGTTGAAAATATATTTAAAAAATGAAATGGGTATACACGGCATTGTTTTTTTAAGATTGGATATATACTGATTCAATTTTTAAAAAAAAGTGTATTTCTATATATTTCCACTTTTATTTTTATACCAAATATATGTAGATAAATTTGTATATATACTTGTGATGTTTCAATCTTAGAATATGGTAAACATTAAATAACTCATTATGTTATACTTGTAAGACATTTTATTATAGATTTTTATTTTCCTGATTGTTTTTATCACATATACAACTATTCATCCCTTCCTTTTCTTACGCCAACCCCCTCATCTCCATTTTCCCAACCGCCAACCCTCATTCCCTTTTTCTATCTATTTTTTGGCGGCCAACCCCCCTCCCTTTCTTTCTGTTTTTCGGCGGCCAACCCGCGGTCACCTCCCTCCAGTGGCGGACCCAGACATTTTGTCTAGGGGGGTCCAACCTCTTTGTTCTTTCTCACGTCTCTCTACTAGATATCCACAAACGCACTTATTTATACTCCCTCAAAATCGCCGCTTCATCTTCTTTAATTTATGGCGCCAGGATCAAAATCGCCGCCTCCACCTCCTCTAATTCCTGACGCTAGGACCATATTAAGAAAATCGGGATTCTTGATGCCAAGATCGGATTAAGAAAATTGGGGGCCTTAGGCTATATAGAAAAAAACTATATAAAAAAATGTTCCAAAAATCAATTTCAACTTCCGTGCTTTCTCAACCACAAAATTATTTATTAATTTTTGACAATATATTTAATCTATCTTGTTACATAGTTGATTTTTTTACGAACTTATTTAACCATCTTTATTATTACCTATAATGAAACCAAGTGTTTTATTTCATAATCACTTTCATATTTTTTTCTATTATACATATTTAGTAAAATAATTCAAAAAAATCTTCTAGATAATAATCACAATAACAATATATCATAATATATAAAAAATTAAAGAGAAGAGTTTTGTTTTGAGAAGCTAATGTTTCAACTTAATTTATAGATTTATTATAAATTTGTTTTGTATTAATAAGTATAGAGATATGGAAAACAAATTTGATAATAAAAACTAGGTTAAAATTTTTTTAAAAATAAAATAGATCTATACAAGAAAAGCTAGAAATATATAAATTCTACTACATAACCAATTATAACAAAAAATAAAAATAAAAAGACCAATCTTAATTGTAAAAAACTAGTTAAGGACAAAGAAAAATCTACAACATAAGTCACATAACTAATTAATACAAAACCTCAAATTATAACAAACAAAACATTAACTAGGAATTCAGCCAAGAGCTTGAAATATAATAAGAATACTTTCACCACTACACCACCATATTCTTTTGTAAGATAAATTATATATATATATATATATATATATGAAATTACTAATATAACCCTAGTATTTTCTAAAATTCCAGGAGGGCCAAGTGCCCCCACTGCCTCCCCTCTAGGTCCGCCCCTGCCTCCCTCCCTTTTCGTCTATCTTTTTTACTGTAATGAAAGATATTTTTATAATTTTAATTAAAAATGAGTATAAAAAATAATATATTAATATATGAATTAAATTAATTAGGTATGTTAATATTAGGATAATTCTTTCCATCAACACAATGTAGAAATTAGTAACTACACATAGCTGCAGGGAAAGGAGTAGAAGAGGTGGACAAGACAAGACGAATTAGATAAGTGCGTAACTGTAGAGGAATGGACGTCTTGAGGGAGTAATTGAGTGCGGTGCAGTTTCCAAATTACTAGAATTGTAATCTCTCTGTCATCTGACGTGTCGCTGTCTCCAATCATTAAATCCAGCCGAATTTTCTTTCGTTTTTTTTTTTTCAATTTTCCACGAAGAATTTACCCCTCAGTCACATGTCGATCCTTGTTCCAAAATGGAACCTCTCCTTTCATAATTTCTTACAATTTATGTTCGACGAGAATATAAAAAGATAAATCACAATGATCAATAATTAAAAAGTTAAAAAGATATTATCTAATATTCACAAATAGTAAAAAAGAATTTACCTCTCAAAGTCACAGATCAAATCCTGTCTTCAATAAGTCAGACGTAAAACTAAAAAATATGAGCATTCCAGTTTCCACATAAAAATGTGAATCTGGTATTGAATAAATCTAATGGCCAAAGAGCATTTAGGTCGTTACTAATAAACTTCTCCCATTATATTTCAATTTTCTTCCTAAAAATCTTCCATATGATTTTTAACAAAAGTTATTGAGTATATTGTCAATGGAGTAAATATCTCATTTTAGTATAATATAAAATCAATTAGTTATAAATCATGAGTAGTAAAAAGTATAAATAAATGATGTTGTTAGAATTAAGAAGGGGGGAAAATGGTGGACTATGAGTGGTAAAAGATTTAAATAAATGAGTTATTGACGCATAAATACATAAACTTTGAGTCAATTTTGGTTTTTCCCTCAAACTTTAAAAATTGTCATAAAATACACAAACTTAATGACTTTAGTGTTTTTATCACGATTTCAAATTCATGCCAAATTAGATCTGACTTGTATCTTGAAAATTTACTATAGACTAAACGGTTAGTGATATAAACAACATCGTAGAGATGACATAAAACATTGTAATTCCATAAAATAAATCAATTTTTTATTTATATGATTCACACGTCAACCCTCATTATAAAAATCAAGTCTTCTCGCTTGTTTCATCGTTTGGTTCTAGTTGGAATCAAAACAATCGATATCCTCTCTTTACGATGTCGTTTATATCGCTGACCGTTTTTTCTATGATAAATTTTTGAGATGTCAATTCAAATTTAATTTGACTTAAATTTGAAATCGTGACAAAATACTAATGTCATTAAGTTTGTGTATTTTGTGATAATTTTTAAAGTCCATGGAAAAAAAATAAATTTATCAAAAGTTAGTGTCTTTATGAGCCAATAACCCTAAATAAATTGTATTGTTGAAGATAATAAGAAGAAAATATTTTGTGTGATAATTTTCATAAATGGAATATGAAGAAGTTTAGAGGACGTACCAAAAAGGAAAACTAGGAAGAAAATCGGGGATGGAAGGAGTATTATATTTTAATGAATATTATATATATATATATATACACACTATTGCTTTTAAGTGAAATATAAAAAGGGATAAAACAGAAAATAATTTCATAAGCATTGTAATAGATTATCAAAATAATCCCAAAAATGATTTATCTAGATAATGATTAAACAAACAGTTTTTGGGTTGTTAACGCCTCATTAGGGTGCCTCCAATGGTTGTTTTTGGATCCAAAAACAAAAACCAAAAAACTGTTGGAGAATTGAAAAACAAGTTTTTGGGAAAAAACCACAAAAATCATTTTAAAAAAACCATGTTTTTGGCCTGACTTTGTTGACTGTTGACTTTTTTTTTTTTGGCTCTGATTCGTTTTCCTTCCCGTTTTTTATGTTACCGTTTTTTTATGTTACCGTTTTTTAATTTTGGTAATGCAATTTAAATTCTAGCAATGTAATTTATATTTAGTGTAATGTTATTAACGTAATTTTAATTATTATTTATAATTATAAAATATTTTATTTTATTATATACACCGAAACTATAATTTTAATTATATCGTGTATTAGTTTATACATTATTTAATTATATCATGTATTATTTAAATATTAAATAATGTATAAATAATAATACAAATAAAATCAATTGGAAAATATATATATAGATATAGGGAGTATGTATTATAGTGGGACCCTTTAAAAAGTGAAAAACTTGTTTATTGTTGGAGGAGATGAGAGAAAATAGTAGATGAGTTTTAAAAAAGGCGATGATCCCAAAACCTAAAAACTGGTTTATTGTTGGAGGCATCCTTAATTGAGTCAATAAATGCAACTCAAAAGTTTATTTATGATTCAAAATTACTAAATTTACTAAGCACATTTAAATCACATGGAAAAGAAGAAGCTAGTAATCACTGTCGAAGGTGTCAAAATCATCAAACTCATAAGTTCACCATCATCTCGAACAAATCTGAAGCAAAACAATATCTACCTTAAACAATATATATCTTATATAATCCTCAAAATACAAAACATATATTTGAGGAATTATTAGTTATTTGCTTAACCATTATATTTTGGTTTCTTAAAAAACGTATTATGTCCCATTATTATTGATTCGTTTTTTTTTTTGAATTATCCCGTTATTATTTGGCCCGTTCCAAAAAATGAAGTAATTTTACACTAAAAATATCTCGTTTTACATGAGCCAACTATTTTATCTAAAAGCAATTCTTCTTAATCTACATCTTGAAAATTTTAAATTAACAATTGTGAGACGGAGAGAATATACGTAACATCATTTTTATTATCGCCATCGTCATCATATATTTAACGTCTCATAACCCTCACATTGATGAAATGCAAATATATTTATTTTTCCTCCAAAAGTACAACCCCTTCCCCACCAAATTCGATAATGATATTTCCAGTTGCGTATCAAGAAAATGATGTAACTAATTTTGCCATTTTAAATACTAATTACTTGGAACATTTTTTTAACTAATTCTTCCTTTTTATACATAGCTTTTTTATTCAACAAAGAATTATCCACATATATATGCAGTCCGCATTCTTATAATAATTTTCTACATGTTTTGATTTCCAAGTTTGAAAGTTTGTTTAAAAGACAACTTTGTTCATGGGCTCTACGCTTTCCCTTTTTCTATTTCTTGCATTTTACTTTTTTAATCTTCAATTTTTTTTTTAGTTCTATTGGTGATTAGAAGATTAAGTTATAAATCCTTTTGCATTCTTGTGTGTTGGTTTTATAGTGATTTATTATATTTATAATTAAGGAACTTTTATATATATATATAGAGAGAGAGAGCTAGGTTCAAATGAGAACAATTTTTATCATAAAACTAAGAACCCTAAATGAATTCATTATGAAATGTTGATGAATCCGTTGTATAAGTTTTGAAATTAAAAAGCTCAAAAATTTTCACCCATAGTTTGAATTCTATGGGGCAAAATTCTATTTTAATGATTCATAGAATTTTGGTAAATTCAACTTGATTCATCAACTTTCAGTTGAGGTTGAATTTATTTTAAGGAGCATCATTTTTGGAACTTATCACGATAAAAGTGGTTTCACGTTAACTCTCCTCACCTATATATAAGCTCCTAACAACCGACATTTTGAGCTACGAGTTTTCTTAATCATTTCTAAGAAAATATTAGACAAAAAAGAAAACAAAAGGATTATGTACCAAGATTAGTCAGTAAACACGGAAATTTATACCTATATAAAACCGCATTGTTTAAAAAATTGAATTGGTTGTTATATTTCTATAATATATTTAATTTAAGGATAACAATGTAATATGATATATTATATTTATTCTATCTCTCTTACTTTTAATTTAACCGGATATTAATTTATCATGTTAATGAGAGGTTTTCACAAGAATCGCACATACCCTTTTCTAGTTATACAAAAATATTCAATTTTAGCGGCAAAGCGACCAATATATTTTTGTTGCTAAATTACGAACTTACAAATTTTGTGTTACCTAAATTCAAGATAACATAAATGAGGGACCCAAACTTGATGAGATGCAACGTGCGTTTAATCCAATTTATGGCAATGAAAATGATCGATACACATAAATCTTGTACAAAAAGTTTTGACAAACTAGTACAACAAAATTATTATGAAGTTTTAAATTCAATGCATGTGTAGTCAAATGTCACATTTAAATAGACATACAATAAGAATTTGGATCCCTGTTGCGTTTTAGTGTAACACTTCGCATTCCATTCATGGACGATCGACACCTGACAATAGGGATATATATCAATGGTGAGTTGAGTTTTACTCGGATCAATCCGGAACCGTTCAAAATCCATTAAATTTTAAAGCAACGGTTCTGTTTCGGTTCCGATTCCAGACCCGCTTTAGACCCGGACCTTTTAGATCCATAGTTTGATGGTCCGATCCGGTCCGGATCTGGTTCTGATTCCAGAACAAGAACCAATACTTATTTATTGGTTCTGGTCCGAGTAAAACTCATCTATTGATGAGCCTAAAGTTTAAATAGGCTTGTCAATGAACTAGTTTTATCCATATCGATTCAAAATCACTCATAACACATTAAATTATAAAGCAACGGTTTCGATTCTAGTTCTGGTTCTTATTCGGTTCTGGTCCGGTTTTGGTTCCAGACCCGTCCAAATCCGGACCGCTTAAGATCCATAGTTGATGGTCCTGGTCCGGTCCGGATCCAGTGTCTAATGGGTCGGATCCAGAATCAGAACCATTACTTATTTATTGATTATGGTCCGGATAAAACCGATTGACATCCCTACTTGACAATATTAAAGGTTTAGGATTTTGGGTTTATATTAAAAAATATATATCCTAACATTTGATAATTATAAACCCTGAGGATTATCATATGTCATTCATCTATCTATGAAATAGGATGTCACATAAATGGGCAAAATAGAGTATCTCATTTGAATAAATTAATATATGCAATTTTCCTATTTCTACTGCTATTAATTATTTCTCTAGATAGAGATATCGTAAATTATAATCCAGTCCAATTGCAAAAGCAGCACCAGAATTTGCTTAGAAACCACTTGATTGCTCTCTCTACTCTCTCTCTCTCTCTTATATGACTTGAAACTTAAGTATGATTTTTATTTTTTTTCCTGTTAAGCCCCTTTAAATCATCACAACATTTTTCTCGATGATATAGTTGATCACTCGGACATGTTCCTTCAACCATGTTAGAGACAGACATAAACTAACCATAGCCGTCGCTATTAGGTCTCGATCTCGATAAAAGTTCGTTCGTTTTCCTCCCACAAAACAGAAATGGGGCGAAATTCGTGCTGTGTGAAGCAGAAGCTGAGGAAGGGGCTGTGGTCGCCGGAAGAAGATGAGAAACTCTACAATTATATAACGAGATTCGGCGTCGGCTGCTGGAGCTCGGTGCCTAAATTAGCAGGTTTTTGCTGCACAATATTCTTCAAATTTTTTGCACATTTCAAACACAAATTTAATTGATTTAATTAATTCATGCAGGATTGCAGAGGTGTGGGAAAAGCTGCAGATTGAGATGGATCAACTACTTGAGGCCTGATCTCAAAAGAGGCATGTTTTCACAACAAGAGGAAGATCTCATCATTAATCTCCACGAAGCTTTAGGCAACAGGTTTTTTTTCCCTTTTCAGAAATGTAGATTTCAACGATTAATTAATTCATTAATAAAAAACATCGATGAATTTTACTGCAGATGGGCTCAAATTGCAGCGCAATTGCCAGGAAGAACTGATAATGAGATCAAGAATTTCTGGAACTCAAGCTTGAAGAAGAAGCTGTTGAAGCAAGGGGTCGATCCCAGCACACACAAACCGATGATAAACGATGTGACGACGACGATGATGATCAAAGATGAGAGGAAAGTAGTGGAGATTTGCAGATTCTGCAGCAGCAAGGGCTCCATTCCTCCGGTTCGGAAACGTATAACCTGAGCAGCCTGCTGTGCAACACCAATGCAGGAGGAGGGAAAATGGCGGCGACTGGAGAGAATTTCTCGAACAAACAAGTCTACGATCCTCTCTTCTTGTCTGAATTTCAAGCAAATGTGGATCCCCATGGATTCCAATCCAACTTTCTCTCTCACTATGAGCATAGAGAGAATAATCCCATCATCAGTGCTATCCATGGATTCAGCTCAATGCCCGATCTAACCAACTTCGATCACCACAATTTGGCAGAAGCTCAGTCATCTTCAAGATTAATGGCCAAATTTGAAGGTGAAGAAAGCTCGAATTTGAATTTCCACCTGTCCTCGACGATGATGCAGACGAACAACAACAGCAGCAGCAACAGCAACAGCAACGCGTTTTCCTGGGAAGACGAGGGCAAGCTGGATTCGGTGTTTCAGTTCCAGTTCAGTGGGATTCAGATTGAGGAAAGGAATGATGAGAAGCTGCAGAATCAGATTTCTGGTGATGATTTTGCTGCGTATCCGTTGAATATGAGTGTGTTTGATCATCGTATATAATTAAAACTGTACATACCAAAAAGAAAAAAGAATTCTACAAATACAGAAAAACACAGGTGTAGAAGGATTTGATTCGGACATTAGATTCCTACGTTATTTGTTTGAGGATTGGTAAAAGTGATGTTTCAACAGTTCATGAAATGAAAAAGAAACGGTGAATTTTGTGTTGTCCAAATCAATTATTATTACAAAACAATGATGTTAACATCCAACGTTAGTTGATCTGCTATCATTCTAAGTAAAAGTCCCAAAGAAATTGCTTCTGCTTTTTTGCCGTGTATGGGCTGCATGTCGCTGCTTTTTATATAATTGTGAACTACATATTCTCTCCTTCGTTGAATGTGTTTCAATCTCGTATTTTATTTTGGCAATTTGAATTATATATATATAGAGATCAAAAGAAGGTGACTTTGCGGATGAGAAAGTTCATCAGAAGATGATTCGAGTTTGATTTTACCTAGTGTTTTTCGGTGGAATCGACGTTCGAAAAATTCGGTTTAGAGGTCAAATTCGCGGTTTAGTATTTTTCGGGTTATTTTACAATTTTGGATTTTGTTTTGGGCCTTTTGGCATTTCTTGTATTTTATATTAGGGTTAGTATTTAATCTCCGGTTCATACCGATTCCAATTCAATTTCATGGAGAGGATATGGGTACGTCATATCATATAATATGAGAAATTGGGTTTATAATCAAATTTTATTATCTCTATAGAAAAAATCCAGTTAATTATGAAAGCATTGGAGGTAAAGTCATGTTCAATTGAAGGGGATAATTAGTCTTGATGGCTGAATCAATACTTGAATTAATAGTAAAGAAATTATGTGGTTGCCTTCCTTGGATCAATTTTCGCACCACTAATTAAGTCAGAATGGAAAGATGGGGAATTCTGTGTTTTAATCAATTTTATTGGATTTTTGAGGTAAAATAATTTCCAACCGAAACTTGTTAATCATGATGAGTGATGACTAATAAAATCCCGGAGGAAAACCTACTCGACTTAATTATCATTAAATTTTCGAACTAAAATCAAAAGACATGGCTTTCAAAACGGAAACATGTTGTCGGACTATTTGGTTCAGGCCATTCAGGTCGACATTTTTTCGGGTTAATTTTTTTCAATTTTAATCATAAACTATCGAATTTCGGGTTAACTCGTCGGGCTAATCGGGTTAGAAAGTTTAAGAAAAAAAATAACTTAAATATATTTTTTCTTGATAATCATATATTTATAAGAAATATTTTATATTAAACATTAGTGTAAAAAAGACATAAGTGAATTGATAATTTTAAATATTAATCAAAACACATTTCTCAAATATTTGAAAAAAAACCTTATTATACTAACTTTCAAAATCAAGTAATGAATTTTGAAAACCATATAACGAGAAAAATTTCAGTTAATCGGATCAACCTACTCAATTTCGAGTCAACCCATTCAGGTTCGGACTATATTGTGCCAACCCACTCGGGTTTTTGGATTCGGATTAGAAATTTTCAGTCCCAACCATATCGAGTTGTCGATCTATTCGGTCTAATCGTGAGTTTCGGGCTAGATTGACATAACTAAGTATATTTCTTGTTCTAAAGATTAAGGTGCTAATTAAGTTCATTTATGTGTGTGCAGTGTGCCCATTATCATTTATTTCTTTGAAATTAATTATGTAATTAATAGTTACTTGATGATTGTGCTTAACTAGACTATACGCAATTAATATTTTGTAGAATTAATAATAATAGAGCGCAAAAGAGACCAACCCTATTATTATTGTTATTGCTAAACAAGTAGGGACCCGATATAGAGAATGTGAAAAGTAGTACATTTGAAATATATAAGAATACAAAACTAGGAGATAAGATCAGGTATGAATGTATAATTTGGTAGGAAATAGGAATGAATCTGGACCTTTGATTCGTTGGATCAATGGTTGAGATTTAATTTCAGTTGTGCTACGGTTTTGTGTTGTGTGTCTTCACGCGGATTATTGTGCAAAGACTAGAACCCTTCTTGTCTTCTGAATGAAAGATGTGTTAAACTAATATATTTAGAATATGTCTTCTGAAAAGATGAAATATGTCTTAAACTAATATGCAACATAATAATTATTGTTGTCTTCTGTAAATATGAAAGATATCCTAGACTTACATATCTATTCCTATTTCCTACACTTATTTTCATTCTCACAGGAACCATCCCCTACGAATCTAAATACCTAAAATGAAGTAGATTTCTTAATTCAAACCAATGGCGTGAGTTTCAAACTAGATTGTGTTAGCCTATTGGCAATCAAAAGAGAGGACCATTCATAGTTGCATACGTAGGAAATAGATTGAACCGTCTTTGTCGAATGTAAGTAAAATAACAAAGTCCTTTTGTCTAATTTAAGTAATAACGTTTTGGTTCTTACATGAAGAAAAATCCCAAATCGCCGGAAATTAGAGAAAGAGGCAGTCCAACTAATTTCTTTATCATTTGAAAGATACACTACTAAGGACCAGTGGTCTTACTCTCAACTGAGAGAGAGAGAGAGAGAGAGAGAGAGAGAGAGAGAGAGAGAGAGAGAGAGAGACTGCGCACCAGTTTTATTTTTTGATTTTTTAAAAATGATTTGTCTTTATCTAAATATATAAAGAAAACATTAATCATAGAGCTAAGACGAGGAAGTCGACAGGAGGTAGTTGATGGCCATGCAAGTATTCCTCGGTGGAAAGTAACTTCTTACCTTTTTTCAGAAATTTTGTTTTGGAATTTACATGTATACTTTTCCTTCTTCCTCTTTTTCTTTTTTATTTATATTTCATATATTTATGGGTTATTGACATATAAATACACAAAGTTTGATGTGATTTTGATTTTGTACACGAACTTTAAAATAAGTATATAAGTACATGAACTTATTAATTGTAGTAATTTTACCATAATTTATTTTTTCGGTCAATTAAAGCGGCATGGCATTAGATATAATGAGTTGACAACGATCTAAAATCTTAAAGTTCGTGTGTGAAGAAGAACAAGAAATTTGTAGTAGCATCTTATTTGTTATTTACTCTATTTACAAATGGTGGATTTAAGATTTGAAGTGCTCTCTTCGTTTTGTGTGTTTGTGATATATTCCTTTATTTTTTTTCTTTCTTTCTCGTGAAGTGTATATGTATTTTGTGTGTGTTAATGAGTCATTGTACGTGTTTTGCCAAATGTAAATATTTCTTTTATATTTTATTTATTAATCTATTTTCACGTCGTTATCAACTCATCATATCTAATGTCATGTCAGTTTCAATTTGATCGAAAAAATAAATCGTAGTAAAATTTAAAAATTAATAAGTTCGTGTATTTATATACTCCTCTTAAAATTTGTGCACAAAAACAAAATTAAATCAAAGTTCGTGTATTTATGTATTCCTTTTAAAGTTCATATACAAAATCATAATCATATCAAATTTCGTGTACTTATTATGCTAATAACCCTATATTTATTTGTATGTGAAGATTAGATGAGAGAGAGGTCCTCACAATGTGTGAGTTACGTCAATTCAATATGTGTCAGTAACAAGGACGTGTGGTTTTTCCCAGAACCAAAATCCTTCTCACCAATTCTTGAGGCACTTTAAATTGGCCACATTAATAAAGACAACCATCGGTGTCTGCAATCTTAAGACCCCAAAATAGACACACAAAATAGCAAAAGTTACAAATCCAGTACAAGAATGTGACGCCACTGGCTGTGTCGGCAGGGGTGAACCAGACAACTCTAGCAAGAAAAACAAAGTAATTCCTTTGAAAAAGGTAAAATAGAGCAGTTGATCATTCAAGAGAGCTTGCAAACGAAATAGTTACCACAAAGAAGATATGACTAGGAATGCATATTTCATATTCACGCCATGAGTTTTGAACCTTTCACTCGAACTCGAAAGAGTCTTAACAGTAGAACAACAGATACGATAAAGGAACTGTTTCATAACAAACTAGCAACTGGAAGTAAAGTAAAGATCTGAAGATACTGAGAGATACGATTCATCATGGTTATGCAATAACGCGCTTAATTCTCTTCAGATCTTTGACATAAGAATTGATGAACTCGCCTTAGCAACTCCGTTTTCTTTTACATCAATCTCTTTTGGATCCATCTCCCAGGCACTGGGTGGCACATCCACTGCAGGAGAGCAATTGAAGAATCCATGCGGCTGCAACAAGTAGCAAAGCAATATAAACTGTATCAAGAATAATGTATATAGATTATACCGATGTGCTATAAGAAAATGCCCTATTTTGGTGTACAACAAGAAGTGCAATCGCAACATATGAGAAAGTAAACATTCAGAATAATACCTGAAGCTTAAAACCTATGTGCTCCACAGGCATAACAGGCCAGTCTTCCAGTCGAGGAACATGCGTAATGCCAAAGGTGTACCTATATGAATAAGAATAAGACAAAATGCAGTCAGCGATGAAATATTTCACTACTGCAAATTCTAGAAATAGTTTTATTTCTCAAAGCTGCATGAAACAGACCAGAGAACAATATCATTTTCCTCCAAAGGCCGATTCTGTTTTACCCATGAAGCCAATCCTTCACCAGCACGTGGATTTTGGTTAGGAAACTCTCCCCCGGGAAAATCCTCTCCACGTGCATATTGTGTAACCCACAGATTATACTTCAAAAATGCAGCTCTTCTCAGAAATTTAGCCTTGGGACCAGCCAATGGGAGACAATTTGAACCAGGCACCAGTTTGTAGCCTGTCAGTTGTCCAGTCCGATTCACGGTTCTTGTGTTCCTTATCTAAATGGAACAATCATCCCAATGACATGATCAGACAGAATTTAAAGTGATGTCATTGAATAGTCACAAGATGCTGTGGAGTCCATCCAGCTTTAAAAAGAAAGCAAAGAAGAACAAACAGAAGACTCTTCCAGTCCTTTCTACCAAAACGGGCACTTTCTAGCTTAATAATATAACCAGATAGAGGAGAAAGAAATCTCCCTCATTAAAAAAGGGTAAACACACAAAGTACTTTTGCTGGGGAAGGTAAAGGTGTTTCAGATGTTCAAACATAACATGTGTAAGGATGCTTACAATCCAGTGGCGGCCAGATAATGGATCACAATCACGCATTGCCTCTAATTCGGATCTAAGGATAGTTTCCTCAGCATAGAATGCATTGTTGTGAACATTGTCCTTTCCAGGTTCTTCAACTCTGACATTCACTTCAACAACCTGAAGAGAATAGGCATAGTAGCAGAACAAACAAGTTAAAGCTTGTTTGTCTATCTTGGAAAGAGAGCACATTAATCCTCAATGTTTCCATCACGGATTTTTGGTGTAATGTATTACTGGATTACAGAAAAATAACTAATTCTAGGCAGATACCTGATTATGTGCTTCACCAGGTTTACAGTCGACAGCCATATCCATACGAGCAACAAAAAAGTGCTGATGAACTGGAGCATACAATCCAGGTGCAATGGTTGTACCATATTTTCTAAATTCACCAGGTTGCAGAGCCCCTAAACTGAGAATTCCAGTAAGTTTAACTTCAGCTTCAATCTTCCCATCCTGGAACCAAGAACACACTACTTTAAGGCTACCATAAACTATATGTTCCGAAAGCTTGCCCTTTAACATTTACTACATTTTTCATCACATTTGACAGATAAAATCATGCTCGACATCTGTTTCCTATTTTTCAATTCAATCCTTGTTTCCTATGATCCGGGGACAAAAATCAGGTTATTAGAATCTGGTCCTATTTCCTATTACTTGCCTGGTAAAAGTGCCAATAAAATCCATACTCATAGTTAGCCACGGTACAGATAAAAGAAACAGTAAGACGCCTTGATCTTCGGACTTCAGCCATGCCAGTTCTCCAATCTTGATGCTTCCATAGCATTCCATAATCCTCTTCATGCAAGCATACACAGTTTTCAATTGTTTCAACTCCTCCAGTAAAGTTTGTAAAATGAGCATCAAAGTACTTTATGTATCCCAAGCAATCACATCCCTGAAAAGGAAAAGTGACTTAGACTAGAGTTTCATACTGAGATTAAGATTGTAATGAACTAAGCAAAAATGATAATCAATTTACAAAAAGGAGTATAAACCTTTTTCAGAGAATGGCAATTCTTGCCCAGGCCATCTTCCCCGGCATCAAATGCGTTTTTCCTGTAATGAGGGTCATTAGGATCACCATAGGGCACAACCATCTCCACAAAACTCAACCTATGCGCTATAGGTCTCCTTCCTCGGCTACCATCAACATAGGCAACAGAATGAATGACCAGACCCTCCCTTGCAGTGAAACCAATGCGAAAGTTCCACTGTTAACCAAAAATTCAAGAGTGATTTTGACTAAACTCGGGCTGATTGTGTGCATGTGTGAGTGTGTACAGTAAGTAACTTAGTAATAAAGAGAGACAAACCTTCTGCCATTCTACATAATTCCCATTGATACGAAAACTTGGACCTTCAGGCTGAACAATTTGAAGAGGTTTCACATCACTTCTATCTACTCCCCCCCTTGTCTCACCAGGAGTATAATTTCTCAGTGGATCAGCTGGTGGCAAAGGAACAAGCCTGCGATCTTCAAACTCAATTACCACCATATTTTGCATATCGACAAGAACATGAATTCCTTCAACAGGCCGTGCATAACCATTTTCCAGTGGGCAGTCACTCTCTGTCCGGCAAAATACAAGTGGTTTTGCAAGTCTACAACTAGGAGCATCAGCCTCGCTGTGGTATCCAACACACCTGCAGTAGGAATTTGTCACCAAAGAGATCACTAAATGAGTATACTAACAAGGTTTTTCACAGAGCATATCATCATCTGCATATACTAACCATGGATCAACCATGACAAGGTCTATATCATGAATGCCCCTCTTCTTCATTGCCTCTATGAAAGGGGGATAATCTTTCACAACAGCTTCACACTCAGCATATTCTGTAGCATCCTGCAGTTCAAATAAGAAAGAAATTATGCTAATGAAATGGACTTGCATTGTCCCATAGAGAAGACAAAAGCCAAAATGAGGTTGACAAAGCACATGCATTAATGAATTAATCAATAAACTGACATTTCTCTTTTTCATGAAAACATACGCCACATAATATGTTTGCTCAACATATAAAGAATGCTCCGAATCCAAATAATGAGAATAATGTGTGCAGTATTCCATGCAATTAAAAAATTATCACAAAAGGTATTGCAATGACCACAAGGTCCAGAGCCATAAGATTAAACAAATGCACATAAAGAACATAAATTTAGTAAGATACCATTGGTGGCTGAACATCTGGAACAATTGAAGAGGATACAACTTTTCCTCGATGATGGCCCCCTCGAGTAGTTGCATGTACTTCTGTCAACTCAACAATCCACAAACTAGTCACATTGGACTTCTTATTGTAGACAACTAGTCTGGCTCTCCTCGGTGGGAGCTTACTAGGAATTGCAGGTCCTCCTTTGGTTCTAGCCAACAATGATGGTTGAAAAGGAGGAAAGAAATAAGCATCTGCCAGTGCGACAACGTGCTTTTCTGGCTCCAACAGAACGACTTCAACAAACCTCATGCTATCTCTGACCTAAAAAAAAGGGAAAAGTCAGTAGAAGACCAAAATTACAATTACGGTTATTAAGTAACATGAGATTATAATTGCATGGACATCATATCAATGAAAAGTGATTTTAGACCTCAGGGGTGGTCCCAGCTGCTCTGACAGTTGCCACAGCCACAGAGATTTCTGTAGCAGATAAAGGATCTAAAGGATGTTTTGTTTGAGCCCTTGTCATGACTTGGATCCCTGAAAAAAAAGTATTGATGACTAACCAAGTCCTGTAACTACACATTAAGACATTCAAGTATTTTCAACTACTGAGGTGACGAATATAAGTGATACAACAATGCCATGAAAAGAGGAGTCGGCCTACACTCCCTCATGATGACCCTTGTCGACCACTTTATATGCTACCTAAGCCAACTGGAAAAATTAGACTAGAGAAAAAGAAACAAACAGAGTAACTGAATCGAAATAAACACATATTTTTCCCATCAAGTAATTAAGTAAACTTGCAAGATTTCAGAATGCACATCTTTTGATGTCAACAAACCTATTACACACAACCTTCAATGTTGATAAGGATTACAATATGACATTCATACAAAATATGAGTTTCATATCAAGCTTCTCTTCTAATGATGATTATTGTAAACTAGGCCTTCTTCCTTTACTTTATAATGACACTGAAAATTACATAGACCAGAATATCAAGCATATAATCACATTATAGGGCAATAATAGACCTTATAATAATCCACCACGATGACAGAGTCCCAAAACTGCCATGTAAAGTTGATGTTTACTTTAATAAACAGCCATAAAAACCAAGAATTTGTAGTCCTCACTCAGCCATTAACTCCAGATCACAAAAAAAAAACTTTTACATTCAATGAATGTAAGACTTTCAGCTCTCTAACTTTTTCCACGATCAAGTTCTGTTCTTTTTATTATGTATTGTTTCTCAAAAGTTCACTAACTGTATGGAAAAAATCAGTTGGAAATGCAGATAATCAACATCATAGGAAAATCTCTTTAACTTTTTCACGAATCGTGATACAAACGCTTTCAACGGATCAAGTCATCCACAAAAACCTCCGTATTGAAAATAATAAAATTCAATAGTGATAGGGACAAATATATCAACAGCCCAATAGAAGGTTTTATGGCCCAGCCCATTCTACCCATAAAGATTGGCTCAAGCCAGACCTGTACACTCAGACCTGAGAGAATAGCTCTAGATTGGTCTGAGTGAATGTGCAGACCTAGTCCATTTACCAGACCACCTGGATAGTCAACAGAATTACCCGTCTCTCCTAAAATACCGCCACATAACAACCATACTCCGCATTTGTAGAAGCACGACCAGCAGAACCCAGACCACGACTACCAATTCCCCTATTATCCGTGATCCAATTCCCCTATTATCCAGGTATCACGTCGCAGCCAAACTCTATAAATACATCCAAGGATAATTGGGCAGGTACGTGAACATTAAACTGAAAACTTATTATTGTCATAGGAAATACTTTGCTCTTTGAATACTCTCTATAATCTAAAGACTCTTTCTACACGTTCTAACTTGAGCGTCAGAGTCTCTACCTGAAGCTGCTCCCCCGGGCTTGTTTTGCAGGCCTATTCTGCTGTTACTCTAACGAGTCATACGAAAATCATTCGATCACCTTTGATCCGCATTTGACAAGGTAATATTTATAGGAGAGTTATAACTCTGACTCTATCAAATAGCATGCCAGACAGAGATAAATTCAGAGCATAAAAAACAGTCCGATCAACCGCTAAATAGAACAACCATATAATTTCAAGAACAAGACGACTCAAGATCTCGATCAATGAACGCCACATGCACATATTCTAACATAAACGAAAAGAACGCAATATATACCAACGCTAAAACGGAAAACTTTCTAGAATTCTCACATCTGACAGGAAAACGAAGAGAAGAAAGGCAAACAAACAATTTACGATCGCATTTCACAAACAAAAACGAGCAGTGTTAAGACCTTTAGCTGTGGCATTGGAAGAAGGCTCCGGTCTAATCAAGGTCGCCACGGTGGCGGTCGCCTTCTTCTTCTGATCCTCGGCGGCTGGAGATACTGTCCAATCAGAGGCAGCTGTGGCGGATACAGACTCACGGCGGACTACGGCGGCTGAATCGCTGACGCCGGTAGCTGGACCGCTGCAACAGGCAGCCGTCTTCGGAGCAGTAAGCGTCGCCTTTTTCGGAGTTGTGGCCATTGCAACTGGTTCGCAATCTCACCGAATCCACCGCAATGAGTGTCGCAATCTAGTGACATACAGCAAGCAGTCGAGCTCCTTCACTCCACCAACCACCACCACCTCCAACGCCACCACAGTTTTTAGTGACAGATATTTGTAAGTAATAGGTTTTCCTGTAATGTAAAGAGCAGTTAGCTGAAGATGAAAGCTAGGGATTCTTCTCTGATCAACAATTTGTGTGTATCTATTTGTATGTATAGACAGTTTCTTATTAGTGCAGGGAGAGAGAGAGAGAGAGAGAGAGGTGAAGCGTTAAGCGATCCCTAAATAGATACACTTTAAAAATGTGTAATTTCGTAATACTTGTTAGAGGAAAAATATATTGGATTTATTTTTGACCTTTTCCTTTTTTCTCTTTTTCTTTTTATGATCGGAGGGCTTATTAGATAAGTAGGAGTGATAGGCGCATTTGCTTCTAGCTACCCCCAAATAATTAGATTTTGCTTGATAAGGCCATGTTTATTGGATATTATTAACTTTTCTTTTTCGTTTTTCCTTATTAATATACTCACTTCGTTATTTTTTTTTCCTTTTTGACTGTCTCGTTATTGTTGGTTCGTTCCAAAAAAAGAAATAATTTTAAACTAAAAGTGTCTTGAATTTCGTATCACATATTACTTTATAACTTTCCTTAATCTACGTGAAAAAAAAAACGTGTCAATAATATAGGAACGGATGGAGTATTATTTAGTGACGAGTCTCCTATGTTATGTATAATTAGAAGATAGGTGTATCGAGTTTAATCTTTATTACTATATTTTTATTAACTGCATATATATATATATATAAATGATATCAAATACAAACCAATCTTAAAGTATAAAATAAAATCATTTTTAGTCCTTGATTTGTGAAGATCTACGGTGAATTCATCACCTTACTTGATGGATTCAAATGCTTGGGTTTGAATCCTACGAGTCACGAATTTATTTTTTTTGAATTCAAACACTTACATGGCGAATTCAGACGATTTCATGATGAATTTAGACAGTTTCAAGAGTTCGTAGTTTATAGGTTAAAGATGATTTTTTACAATAATCACTCCATATATATATATATATATATATATATATATATATATATGCAATGTGGAAAAAAAATCCAATTAATGTTTTACAATAGGAAAAATATTACAATCAACTGAAAATGTGTGAATAAAATATATAAACTTTTTTGGTCAATTAATAGAAATTTTAAAGACTACGTCTTCGAACTAGATTACAAAATGATCACAAATCTATTTTGTGGTTTCGTAAATATCAAACGAGTGTGTTACGTATTAATGTGATAGCATAATTTAAGGATAAATGAATAATGGAAGAGTAAGGAATAGTTCTTGCACAATAAATGATTTTTTTTCACATTCGACAGTGATGGGTGAAAGTATGAAATACTACTTTTAATGTAACTTTGGCCCTTCTTGGTGGCAGAATTATAAATAATGAAAATGATGGGCTATAAAAGATTTATTTTTCCTATACCTACTACCACTAAGGCAAAAATAAATTTAAGAAATTTAATGTATTAGTGATTTCAAATATTGATCTATGGAAGGAAAACGTCTTAGTCTTAGCTCCATTATCAAAAAATAAATAAAATTAAGCTTTTGCATATACCGATTATACTTTGTCATTTTAGATAGTTAGCCAAATAGATGATCAAATCCACTTTGGAGGTGGCAATAATTCAAATTTATTATTTTAAATTTGATTAACACTTATTGAGTCCATCACATTTTTCAGGAAGAATGCGATTCTATGCATCAATTATTTATATAGTCTTCATAAAGATGGGTGCAAAATCAGGAGAAAATGTTACATATATTATATATGTGTATAGTATGTAATATTATGAAATTAATTAGTTGATTACAAACCCTTTAATTTTAGGGTTTAGGTAAACTACGTTTTCTAGAATAAATGCAAAATCATATCAAAATCATGAATAAAGAACTCGGATTAATTATATTGTATGATTCAAATACTGGTGTCACCTATAAAAATTAGTTGTCCAAAATAAATTTTACTAATTATTATGAGAAAGGAGATTTTTACCTGATTTTGTTCTTGATTAGATAAATATCATATCGATTATCTCAATTAACTATCTCAATTTTTTTTAGAACGAGATACATATTATATGTTGAATCCGAAAATATAATATGAGAAATTAATTCATCAATATCACATTCAAATCAATAACCATGCTAGAATAAATTAGACGAAATCCAAACAAATGGAAATACAACCACACCTCAATGGGACTCGAACCAGTAACCTCTTACAAATAAAGACTTTGGTGTTTTAGTTTTATCTCGATTATTAAATGCTCTTTAGTAAAGCGGTTAACATGGTATATAGGGATGCTAATGGGTGGGTTTTACCCAGATCAGAATCAATAAATAAGTAATGGTTCTGGTTCTGGAACCGACCCATTAGATATTGGATCCGGACCGGACCCGGACCATCAACCATGGGTCTTAAGCGGTCCGGATCTGAGCGGATCTAGAACCAGAACCGGATCAGAACCGAACAAGAATCATAACTGGAACCGAAACTGTTGTTTTATAATTTAATGGGTTATGAGTGATTTCAAATCGATATGTATAAAACTAGCTCATTGACAAGCTTATTTAAACTTAGGTTTGTCAATAGACGAGTTTTAATCGGATCAGAACCAATAAATAAGTATTGGTTCTGGTTCTGAAACCGAAACCAGATCCGGACCGGATCACCAAACTATGGATCTAAACGATCCGAGTCTAAAGCGGGTCTGGAACCGGAACCGAAACCAGAACCATTGTTTTAAAATTTAATAGGTTTTGAGTGGTTCCGGATCAATCCGAGTAAAAACTCACTCATTGACATCCATAAATTAATGGTATACAAAAAGGCATGAGAGATGGCTTAGCTGCTAAACACGATGTATGTGCGAATATACATTTGACTTATGCATTAATCCAATATACTAAACCTACATTATTAATATCAAAATCTCATTATTTTGCTAAGCTAAGTTGTCTCCTCGTCACCAAACCATTGGTGACGAAAGTGAGATAAGAGTGTTATGCTTAATTAATACTCCTTCAATCTCATTATTATTGGTTCGTTTTCCTTTTTGGATTGTCCCATTATTGTTGCCCGTTTCGAAAAAGAAATAATTTTACATTAAAAATGTTCAATTTCATGCCATATATTATTTTACATACAAAACATAACTTTTCTTAATTTACGTATAAAAATAGGCGTGACAATAATACCGGAATGAAGGAGTATATTTCGACACCATATTTTGTTATATATATATATATATATATATATATATATATATATATATATATAGGGATGGTTCTGTGAGAATGTAAATAAGTGTAGGAAATAGAAATAGATATGTAAGTCAAGACATCTTTCATATTTGTGTGAGACAATCGAATTACTTATGTTGCATATATTAGTTTAGACATATTTCATCTTTTCAGTAGCATATCTTAAATATATTAGTTTAGACATCTTTCATTCTTGATAAGACAATAAGGGTTCTAGTCTTTGCATAATAATCAATGTAGCACACACAACACAAACCGAAGACAACCGAAATTAAATCTCAACCATTGATCCAACGAATCAAAGGCCCAAATTCATTCCTATTTTCTACCAAATTATTCATTTCTACTGATCCATCTCATATATATATATATATATATATATATATATATATATATCATCATAGATTTTGGACTTGTCTCCATTAACTTATGGCAAGTTGCAAGTACCAAAGTGGGATGTTCTGTACTTTAAATTTTTTAATCAATAAACCAAAGCAAAGAGATTCAAATGGATGCATGCAACCCCAAATATTCCATACTCCACTACAATAATTGAGGTTGCTTTTTCCAGCCAATATTAATAATGTTATATGTAGCTTGACTTTGCTTTCGTGGCCGTGACAAATGTTTGTCAAATTATTATCAAAATCAAATCTTGATTTCAACTTTGATTTTGATGGAGTGTCGTTGCATTATCCCTTTCACTAGTATGACGTAATTATTTGCACTTTCAAATTCATTTTGCTTTAATTGATATATAGAGGTGTATTTATTAAATTATTTTTAAAAAACTAAGGAATATTGTGTATGAATGATCTTGAAATGAGAATGGATTGAGCAGATGAGTAAAATCGAATTCATCCAAATAAAAATATAATAGTTGTTGTAAAATCGGATTTTGCAAAATCAACCCGTATCTCCTCACATACATTAAGTAAATTAATATAAATTTTATCTATGAGTAACTTATAATTTAGTTAAACAAGCATGATCGATTACTTAAATAGTTATATTTGTGTCGATTACAGTGATTTGTTAGATTTTCTTTTTCTTCTTTCATATATACAGTGAACCTCTATGAATTAATTAAATATTATATATTGGGACTGTCAAATTTTATTATTTTAGATAAATATTAATTAGTTAATAAATTAATTTATATGTTCAGTCCAAATCAGAACTGGAGAAAATAATTATCTCGGAGATATTATTGATTTATCGAATATTAATTTTAGAAAAATCAGTACAATGCTTGATACTATTTACATGAAAGATCATCGTTTCGAATTCGTCCCAATAAAAACTAACGCCCGCAGTCATATAATTATTATAGGATATATATGGATTTCCCTATCAAAATCTAGACCCAATTAAGCTATTACATGATCATATTTAGGGGGTGTTTGGCTAAGCTTATTTTAGAGAGCTTGTTAGATGTTTCAAGAGATTATAGGAGATAATGTCTCAAGAGCTTATAAATTGTTAAAGTATTTGGATAATTGATCTTATAAGTTAGAGAAAGAATCGTGAGTTAGAGAAAAAAAATCATAGTTAGAGAGATAAAATTGACGAGATATGAAGTTGGTAGTGTATATGAAGAAAATAACAAATTATAATAAGGTTAATTTTGGTAAATTCATGGTTGGTTATAAGCTTATAAACAAATAAGTTGAAGTTGAGTAACTTATTTTTATGGGCTTAGTTCGTTGGGCTTTTTCAAACTTATAAGTTGTATATGAGCTTATTTTACCAAACACTTTGCAGCAGCTTATAAGTTCTTTAAAACGGCTTTTAAGCTCAGTCAAACACCCTCTTAAATGTTTACCTTAAGTTAAAATCATAAATTAGTAAACCTTAAGTAAGACACTCATTACGCCATGCCTCATTGCTTTGTTTGCACACAATCTATCCATCTAATAAATTCATGTAAAAAATGTCCAAAAATAAGAAAACTATATAATTACTATTCTCGAGTATGTCAATATATAGGGAGTCTAAACGGTTTTCGATTTTCGGTTAGAACCAGAACCGAATCGAAACCGAAACCGATAAATTCGGTTATCGGTTCGGTTTCGGTTCCAAAGTTGAAAAAAATTTCTGTTATTTGTTAACCGATAACCGAACGGTTCGGAACCGAAAAACGTTTTTTATTTTTAATTATTATTTTAATTACTAATTAATTAATTAAAAATTCTAAAAATCAATTTTTAATTATTACTTTATTAATTATTTTAATTATTTGTTAAATATTTTATCTATTTTTAATAAGTTTCAGTTTTTAATTATTATTTTATTTGTTTTTATTATTAATTAATTTTAATTTGGGTTTTCGGTTAACCGAAAATTTAAAACGGTTTAGTTTCGGTTCCACTTTTTTGGAGAAATTCGGTTCGGTTAACCGAAACCGAACCGTTTAACAGCCCTATCAATATATGTCAAAATAAAATTATTGTCCGGTTCAAATTTACAAATTTTCAATTATGATAACTATCACCCGATCAATATATGTCAAAATAAAATTATTGTCCGGTTCAAATTTACAAATTTTCAATTATGATAACTATCACGCCGATCGAAACCTATTTCCATCTACAATATTCTTTTTCATTAAGGAACAAAAGAAAAAGATTTAAATATTGTTTAACATGAGATTATCAATAAGTGAATAGTCTTATGCAATCCACTTATAACACTCACACGCATGGTAAGTGAACAACATATAACTATGACTTTGCTAAAGTGAAATGACATCATTATGAAATGGTACACTAACATCCCATTATCACTTATGTAATTATTGTGCTTTTCTTGTCATTTTCTATTGTAAAAGTTTTTCAATTTTAATATCCTATATATGAGGGGTCACTTTTTATGTGTGGACTAAATTGACACCCACTTAGATTTAAATGGTTGTTTTACATTCCACCTTTTACTACGATAAAGAAAGAAATAGATGTACTTAGGGCTGTTAAATGGTTCGATTTCGGTTAATCGAACCAAATTTCTCTGAAAAAGTGGAACCGAAACTTAACCGTTTTAAATTATCGATTAACCGAAAACCGATCGGTTTCGATGGTTCGGTTTTCGATTAACCGAAAAATCGAATTAAAATTAATTAATAATAAAAATAAATAAAATAATAATTAAAAGCTGAAACTTATTATAAATAAATAAAATATTTAACAAATAATTGAAATAAGTAATAAAGTAATAATTAAAAAATGATTTTCATAATTTTTAATTAATTAATTAATAATAAAAAATAAAAAACGATTTTTCGGTTTCGAACTGTTCGGTTATCGGTTAACCAATAACCGAAATTTTTTTCAACTCTGGAACCGAAACCGAACCGATAACAGAATTTGTCGGTTTTCGGTTAACCGAATTTATCGATTTCAGTTCGGTTTCGGTTCTAATCAAAAACCGAAAAACCGTTTAGACACCCCTAGATGTACTATATTCAGAGACGAACCTAGCAGTGGACTTCACTGAATTTTTTAAAAAAAAATCAGAAGTATATTAGTAATTTCATATTTAATAATAATAAAAATTCCATTTATACTTATTTACTATAGATATTAATAATGTTTTTATTTCTTCACAGCAAAACAAACCAATATAATAGGTTTACTGATTTTTGGACACAAATACACATATATATTATTAATTATATAAATAAAAATATGTTGCATTATTGCATATGTATACCTATTGCTATAATAGTAAGAAATTCTTAAAAAACAACTTCAATGGATGAAAGATGAATTTTATTTTTGAATTGTTGTGTCTGTATCATTGAACAGTTGGAGGCGAAAAAGTCTTCACTTTGTTTGCTTCTTCTTTTTCTTTCTTTGAGGGAAGGGTGAGAGGCAATGGAGAAAAGGGAGGCTTCGGGGGGTGACGGTAGGGATGTCGTTGGCTCTTCTATTGATAGAAGAGGATGATCTTTATATACCTGCCTTTTATGTTTTGTTTGTCAGAATTAGATCATAGATTATTCGATTATATTAATATAATATCATAAGCAACAGTAAAAGCTCAAGCTTAATTCTAATTATAAACAATAGTTTAGGGACTCCCCTCAGAATAATAATTTCTTTGTATCTTTTTCTTCGTTGGAAAAAAATACTTATTATTTTGATGGGTAAGTGTAATTATTTGTTGGCATAATTTGCTCCAATGAATTCCTCTATTTAATGTAAAAAGAAACAACCGATGAATTCTTTTCTTGGTTTTTTTTTGATATCATAGGAACCCATGATATACTTGAGGTCTTGACCTTGGGACCCCACTGGTCCCAATGTAATAGCGCAAACCACACATGACATGTAAACCACACTTGAAAAGCAGGTGTGTGTGACTCAAATCATGAGGCGTTTGGTAGGGTTCAACCATGTGACCTCTTTCTTGGTCTTATTTATATTTGGTCTGTCATTTGAAGCCTATATGATGATTGGATGATTTTTTTCATTATAGATTTTATTTAAATTTGACCTTCTTATATTTATATAATAGTTGATTTTTAGTTGATGTTTTAAAAGATTATTGTCTACTAGCGCACATTTTTTGTAGATGACTTGTTGTATTTTAAGTTTTTAATAAATTTTAGAAACTCATAAATAAAATCGTGGGTTTCCTTCCTTTTCTATTTCTTTTCGTTCGTTTTTCATTTGTCAATTTATTTCTTCCTTTGAATCGGACATTATTTTTATTTTGGTTAAACAATTTTTATATTTAAAACTTTGACTTAAAATGGCATATTAAAGAGAAAAAAATATTTTATTTAAAACTTAAATTATTAAGACATAAGTGCACTTATGTACCACTAATGACTACAAATACGTTAATATATCATAGTACCTGACGAGATACTAAGATCATTGCTTACTCTATTTAAGGATAATTATTGGTAAGCTGACTGAAATACACGAAATGAGATACATTCTGGGTCTACTTATCTATGACATGATTATACTAAAATGCATTGTAATTCTGTGTCAAAATTATCATAGAAAATTAATGAGAAAAAAAAAAACAATCCACTCCGATGGCGGAGCCAAGCCCTTAAAGACCGGTGGGGCAAAATATATAGCACAATTTTAACATTTTTTATTAAAATTATAACAATCAAATTAAATATTTTATAGGAATTTTCTATGATATCTTTTGTATATATCTTGAATATTCAGTATTGACTCGTGAAGATTGAAGAAGGTTGATGGAGAAGATGGAGACTAATAATTGATATTATATATGATTTTTTTTAAAATATGTGAAATATCAAAAATAGATATTAATCATATCTCAAAATGTGGAATAGATTAGTAGATATATTATGTATGATTTTTTTTAAAAAGATGTGAAATATCAAAAGTAGATATTAATCATATCTCAAAATATGAATAATTTAATAGATATCAATTACTATATCTCATCTTTCTTTCTACACTAATGAAACAAAAGTAAGAATAATGCTCCTTAATTATTCAATCTTGATTTTATTTTATCTTTGCCCCTGTTTTTTTCTAAAAAAAAAATTTGATGAGGCAAAAGTTGAGTATTTTAATACTCCATCCGTCCACCAAAACGTCATTAAGATAATAAATGAATATATTAATGAATTGTGAGTGTAAAAATGTAAATCATGGGTATTTTTTTGTAAATAAGTGGATAAATTGAGGGTAAAAATATAAAATTGATGTTTCTAAAAAAAGAAATTGCACATTTTGGTGACGGATGAAAAGGAATTAAACTGTTTTTGGTGGACGGAGGGAGTAATTTAATACAAAAACATAGATATATAAAGGATTCAAAAAAAAAAGAGATGAGGCGATTGACCAACCACCAAAATATTAACCAACATAGCCAACGGAATCATTAAAATCTGCTGTGAGAGATAACTACTCTACCCAGATTTTCCAAGAGGCTTACAAACTAATATCATAATCAAACAACAGCATTTCATGAAACAAACAACAAACTAACACTAATAAAAACAATAGCTGATTAATCATCAAGCAAATCAAACAATGGAAGAAGAGCAAGATCATGAAACGAACAAATGACCAAGCAAGGTCTGTCGAAACAGAATCAACATACAAGAACCATCATTGGTGTCCAAGAATCATATAAACAAACACCAACATATCCAATAACAGATTAGTCATACAAGATCGAATCATAGCAACTGCAGTAAGGGAGTTTCACCCTCTTTAGGGTGGCTCCTTATGGACTAGGTAAAGTCTTGCTAGTTTCTTTACCGTTGAGTCACAGTAATTTACCCTCTCACATTTTCGTAAGCCTGGAGTGTGAGGCTCCTAGGGAAAGCTTCCCCTTTTAGAATAAGATTAGCCATACAAATAGTTAAAAGCTAGCAGATTTGAAACAAGATTAGGCATACAAATAAGATGATTGCGAACACGAAAGAGCACTCAAATGTAGCTCACTAACAATCTAAAATACCCAAATCGAGTTATAACGAAGACAATATGGTTATGTAGTTATGTTGAAGAAGAAAAAATTCAACATTGAACACTGCAAAGACCCTGCACAATGCAATATTCCATATCTAAGGCAAAGGCAATAACATAGAAGAAGATTAACAAAATGCATTACTCCGAAATATCTCAAAATCATATAAATGCAACCAGCTCAGAATCCAAAATTCATAACATAGAAAACAACTCTAAGAGTATATAACCAGCAATTCATTCAAAATCCCTCAGCAGTCGCGATTGCATAATCCTTAAATAAAATTAAAACAGTAAAAATGAACAAAACCCTAAATCAAGCAGTGAGCACGACGGCGCCGCCAGCCTCCTTGATCTTCTTCTCCGCGTTCTTCGACACCAGCTTCGCCTTCAACACGACCGGCTTACCCTCCGGCAGCAATCCCTTGCCCAGGACCTTGAAGTAGCCGAACTGCGTGACGTCGATAAGCGGCGCGTTGTCCTTGGACGCCTTGTCCTTCACCTCCTGCGGCACCAGCGACCAGAGGCGGTCGATGTTGACGGTGGGGCAGTGGAACTTGTTGCGGAGCCTGTGGAAGTAGCGCATACCGACCTTGCCGAAGTACCCAGGGTGATACTTGTCGAAGAGGATGCGGTGGTGGTGCATGCCTCCGGCGTTTCCGCGACCTCCGGGATGCTTGCGGTGCTTTCCGATACGACCGTGCCCGGCGCTCACGTGGCCACGCTTCTTGCGGTTCTTCTTAAATCTCGTCGTCATTTTCTACGGCAGGGTGGGGGATGGGTGCGAAAGGGGACGGCGGCTCTGGGAGGAGGCAAACGAGGGTTAGGGTTTTGGGGATTTTATAACGAAACGGACGTGTATGTGAGGCCGTGAGGGTTTCAGAAACAATAGGGATGGTATTACGACAATGCCCTTCTAATCACCTTCCTTCTCAAGAGAAATTCATCATTTTTTTTTAATTATTAATATTTTTCTCTTGATGCAAATACTCAAGGAAATTAATAATTGAAATGGGCCGAGTAAAATAGAGACGCAGAGTGTAAACAAGCCCAAGCCCATCAGCCTCGTTATTAGTTCAAATACAATAAAATCTAATTAACCAATATGAAATAAGTTCGGATAATCATTTAAAGTGGTAGCGATCCGTGAACTTGAAGGATTTAAATCATTCTTGATAATTTAAATATTTATTATTTCTAATAAGCTCAATAGTAATAATTAAGATACGATTTCGAGTTTGAGATAATGCCCATATTACAAAATCAACTCGTCAGAAATTTGCGTAGAATAACAAAAAATATAATCACTTCAATTTACACGAGTTCTATGAATTTCAGTTCCAGTAATGAGGTTCTCTTTGAAATATTGAAACATTACAAGATGGAAGAAACAGGGGAAAGCCCAACATAAAATTGCCGACCACATACTAGGATAATAATAGTTGTCTATCCTTTACAAACTATGGCACAAAACTAAATAAGGCCTTCTTCCACCAATAGGTATTACATTAGACCCTGAACGGTTGCCAAAAAACTAAGTCACAAAACTAAAAAGGCCTTCTTCCACCAATAGGTATTACATTAGACCCTGAACGGTTGCCAAAGCCGCCTCCTCGGCCTCTAGATCGAAAGTTACGCCCGGACCCTGCAGAAACATCGAGTTAGAACTACGAAAGATCGACCAAAACACATACAATAGGGACATTTTTCAGATTAGTAACCATCCACAAGCTCCTATATGTGCCAAGTATTTGTAATATTTTTCGGAACTATCAAAAAAGAACTATGATATTTCAGCAAACTCAACAATGCCTTACCTCCCATATCTGATCCACCTGTTCGCGACAAAGCAGCCAGTTGAGGTGGCACGGCTTGCCCAGCTTGTAGCAGGATCTTGATAAGTTCTCTAGCATGCTTCACATTTGCATGCGTGAAAAATGTGAAAGCAGTTCCCGTGGCTCCTGCACGACCAGTTCTGCCAATCCTATGGACATAATCCTCCAAATTTGAAGGAAAATCATAGTTGACAACGACTTTAATGTCCTTCACATCTAGACAAACATACAGAAAAGAGTTGGCATCAGATAAGAATTCAAAAGCAACACGACAATATGGCCACCTTATCCCTGCAGTCCTATGATCCAAAGAGATCGTGTTTAAGATATAACACATCTTTTAAATGTGCCTACCTTACTTTGCAGGGATAAGAAGCAGCTGCTCCACAGCTTTCAAAATCACTGTCCAATCAATGAATAATCTCGCACGATACCGGCTGTCACAACTATTAGCTCCCTAAGAGTGGATGGGCACTTTAGCTTCAATTATGTCGTTCAGACACATGCCAGGAACACACTGAATGCAGAACAGTCTATTAATCCCGTGACCGCATCTAATGTTAATCCCCATCATATGGGCACCACACGACAATAGATTCATTAACCTATGACATACTGGACTATATAAAGTAGCATGTGTCTGTACAAGTCGAGCTTATATAACACGATAACACCAGGAGAAGTAATCACATGGTGTGTCTAGAGGATCCTGTCACTTTTATTCTGGACTTTCAAGAAAAACAGAAAATCAACAGTATCATCTCAATGTTAGGTCATTACTAGGCCAAGGCACCATGCTCGTAGCGCAGAGATACTGCAGTAGGCAGCCAACGTGCATAATAGAAAAAACTTCCGCACCCAATCCACAATATCATTAGGAACACAAAGAACAGCCGGGAGACGAGCTATATGCAGTTCAAAGACCATAATGAAACTCTTAACCTAAACTTTGAGACTAATCCTACCAAGGCCACGAGCAGCAACATCAGTGGCAATCATTATAGGAGTTCTGCTACTTTTAAACTCTGCTAGGACCCAATCCCTTTCGTCCTGGTTCTTGTCACCATGTATGGACAGAGCTGGCCATCCATCCATTCTTAGTTGTCTTGTAACTTGATCACATCCCTTTTTAGTCTCCACAAAAATTAAAATTTTACTTCCATCCATCACTTCATTCAGCAATCTGATCAACCTGCGGGAAATAAATAGTAAGAAGCAAGAAACTTATAAGTGCATGATAATGTCTATCGGCCATGTCACCTATTATATTTCTCCATATCAGTCAAAACTTCAACAATTTGATGTATAGATTGATTTGCTTTCAGTTCTTGAGACCCGACAATGACCTGTTATACGTTAAACATTATCAAGGGTGCCCAATGCCTGTAATAAAATATAGTTCCTGCACCATTTTAGGTCAAAGCACTGTGGCTGACCTTGACCATGTAAAAAATCATGGGTTAAAAGTGTAGGACGAACCTTGTAAGCGTTGCGAAGGAACTGTCTTGCCAAAGTTTCCACCTCCCTAGGCCATGTGGCACTCCAGTACAGGGTCTGTCTATCTGGACGAATCTGCATTTCCATTAAATATAGGTTTCTAAATGTGACTTTATCTAGAATAGAAACAGATGACACAGATAAGCAAAGAAATACCTGAGACACAATTTTCCTGATTTGGGGTTCAAATCCCATATCTAGCATGCGATCAGCCTCATCTAGCACAAGGTAAGTCACTCTTCTCAAGTTCGTGTGCTGAGCTTCTAACATATCAATCAATCTGCCAGGTGTAGCTATGACAATTTCAACTCCTGACAGAAGAACAAGATTCCAAAATTTTCCATTAGAAAAACTACACAAATGAATTTCATAAAGAGAAAATAACAAAGTTAAATACCTATTTTAAGATCACGAATTTGTGGCCCCTTTGGGGCACCACCATATATACAAGTACTTCTTATGCTAGCAACTGATCCAAACTTCAAAGCTTCTTCTTGAATCTGAACAGCTAATTCTCTAGTAGGTGCTAGGACTACTACAATGGGACCATCACCTTGTGCTGGATTTAAAATTAACAAAACAGTCGAATGAAAAATCCCCAGGCATACAAAAAGAGATAAGGTCTATCGCAAAATTTACTTACCCAACCTCGGCTGAGCACTAACATGAACAAAAGCAGGCAGCAAATACGACAAAGTTTTTCCAGAACCAGTCTCAGCGATGCCTATAAGATCTCGACCTCTTAATGCCATCGGCCATCCTTGTGATTGAATAGGTGTTGGCTCAATAAAACCCAATCTGGCAATTACCTCAAGGCAGTAACCTGTAAAGCAAGCTAATTAATCAGCTAACCACAGCTACAAGTTAATAATGATAACAGACAATACACTGAAACCATAAACGTGGTATTAGTTCAAGCCTGAAGGCGGATCACTTCTGGACCATAGAAAGCTTCCACCTCTAGATACGTTAGCATGCCATTTTAGTATTTAAAACGAAAGACTTTTAATAAATACCAGGGAAACTTGCTTCTTCAAACACCCGTATAGGCTTGGGGACATCGTGTCCTTCAACAGTAATCTCCCGTCGTGCACGATACATCACAACCTCCTGCTCAGACATTGCCCTCACTGATGGGCTCTCCACATAAAAATCCTTTTTAAAGGGAATCAACCCACTAAAATCTGGTTTAGGCAGAGAAATGTTATCCAAGTCATCCCCTCTGCCTACCTCCTCTACCACCACGACCTCCACCACGACCATGACTAAAACTCCTTCCAGAGAAATGACCTCCTCTCCCACCTTCACGACCACTTGCATCACCTCTTCTATCTCCTACGCCATTATAGCTATGTCCTCTACCACGAAACCCTACCCCACCTCCACCTCTACCTCGGTCAGCTAAACCACTACTATGAAAAGCCCCAAACCCTCGTCCAGTACCATGCTCGATCTGATATCCGCTCCTAGCACGACCCATCATATACAGGGGTGCCACCTGAGGACCTCCAGGGCCATAGCTGGGCGGAGCACCACCTGGCACAGGGGGCGGAATCATCATCGGTGGCGGCCCAACTAAATCACTACAGTATCAAACAGAATAAAATCACAAAATAGAAGCACAACAATACTCATTTAATCCCCTAAACATACCTGCAGTCCTGAAATCATTCAAGAAAACCGAAAACAAATAACAGAAGATGGACAAGAAAAGGTTAACCGTAAGCACCTATGACAAACTCTAAAATCAATATGCTTCAAAAACAAAATTCGCTTTAAATCATACCACTACTTTTCATTACTCCATAATTTCAGCATACGGCTAAAGAAAAATCTTTAAACACGAAAACATACACTCGGCGCTGTCGGTAAGAGCCGGCATCGTGGAGTCTAGAATCGTGGTTGCTAAACATGATGAGGCGGATTGGGAGTAACAATTAGGTTTACTGTTCGACGATTTGAGATGGACGCCGAAAGTTACGAGGCTAAAACGGGAATCGAATAAGGCAAAGAGATGGAGAGAATCAGAGAAGAACGAAATTTCAAAATTAGGGTTTAATGTAGCGACGGATTTGACCTCTTGCAATATATCTGGTTAGATCCGCTTGTAGCTTGGGTGTGGTGGTTTTATTTTCTCGAAAAGGAAATAATTATCTTAAAATAATAAATATTAATCTTTTTCTCAATTAAATATTAATTTCCATTATCTAAAACGTTTACTTCTCATTTATTTTTAATTTGGTTTTCTTATCAGCCATCCCTGAACATTTATTCCATATTTCCCCCAAAACTACTCTTGCTTGAATAATTACTATCCCTTTTATAGAAACCAATGATTAAAAAGATTGTCTCATGGAGATATGTTTTGGAAAGTTTTGATATTTTATTAAAAGTGTTGCTTTTTGGAAACGGATCAATAAATGATATTTGATATTTTTCTTTAATTAAATGATACTTAAGCAAATTATACTTTTTTTAATATAAATAATATTTTTCTTAATAATAAATATTATTTTTGTCTGTTCGCACCGTACGTGAGTTTTTGTGATTATTAAATATTATGTGAAGGGGCTTTCTACATGTGTTTAATCTCTCCTTGACTGTTTCTTGCACTAATAGACACAAACAAGTTAATGTCCGTGTGTTAGCTAGCAAAGTGGTTAATGTCCGGATTCAAATCCGGGTCGTCACCGTGATGACCTTTAAATTTTTGTATTAAATTGACCGGAAAAAAAAAAAAAGTTGTCTACTATAGATGTAGTATTTTCTTTCATGGCATAGACAAAATTTGATGAGTTCATAGATTGACAACAGATGCTTAAAATACCAACCCGTCGTGCTAGATAAGTTACGGGAAAATCAGGTCGGACTGGTTGATTTTTTGGACCGGGCCCATTTGGCCCAAGTCCATAACAAGAAATAGATGTATCACAATGAAATAAATCTAAACATAGGCTCACAACAAGTGCCAATAGGCCACCATCAAGGAGCCAGAAATTACATCCGATTTTTCTTCATTAGTAAGATTCAGTATAGACTCTCCTATTTCTCTAGATCCCAATATTATCGACAAATCTTGAAAAAATTAGATATGGGATTTTTCTTAGTCGAATTTGCCTGAAAAGCACACGCACTCAAAGAAGTGCCTGTCAGAATTCTTGGCCACTTGTGGTCTTTGATTAGATGCATTCTTGGATTTGGACTCCTTTCTGTTTTGTGGTTGCTGCAGATACTTCACCTTTTTGCCATCATCGTATACCACACTAACTTCACAATATTCTGGTGCATGTTTCTTGACATACTCTCCCTTCCCAAGACTCTTCCTGGCTAGCCTAAAACGAGCATAAACAACGAAGTCATCGACCAATGCTCATGGCGATAGAAATGGTTCGAGCTTAGGGATGGCAATGGGCCGGATCTGGACCGGATCTGGCTAGGTCCAGATCCAGATTCAGATCCGATTTTTTTTTGCTTTGATCCGGATCCGGTCCAGATCCATTAGATCCAAAAAAATTAAATCCAGATCCAGATCCATAAGATCCACAGGATCCAGGGTCTAGACCCGGATCCATATGTTTTGTTTCTAAAATAAATTCTAAATCAACTATAATTCACAATAACAACATAATAATCTAAATACACAATAATATTATAATGATTATTTAGAATTTCTACAATTATCACTATATTAGAAGACGTTAGTTATAAATTTACTATAAAGTAGGAAACACCAAACAACTCAATCGTCGGTGGTGTAAGTGACGCGACCCGTCGTGAATGTCGATTGATACATAATTGAGTATTTGAAATGAAATTTGGAGCATATTTGTTTTGGGAGAATTTGAAAAAGAAAATTGATGAGTTTTAAGTTGGGATTAGGTATTTAATTATAATAAAAATAATATATATATATATATATATATATATATATATATATATATAATTTAAATGGATCTGGGGGATCGGATCGGATCCGGATCTCAAAATTAAATCTCGGATCCAGATCCAAAATATGGGAGTAGGATCAAGATCCGGTCCAAATCCATCGGATCCAATTTTTTGAGAATCTAGATCCTGAAAAATGGATCTAGATCGGATCCAAATCCATTGCCATCTTTAATCGAGCTAAGTTACCTCGAGAAGGGGGATTGTTTAGTCCCCATGACAAGATGAGTGATGTTAGCAACATCAATGAGTTCCAAAATGGCCTTGGCTGATGCATTGCTCTCTACTACCATTGTGTCTACAGTTATCTACACAAGAAATTAATCTCTACTATTAATTTCTGTAATATTTATATCTATATGATTAGCTCGAGTAATGTTATCCTACACACCTTTAACTCGTTGCAAAGTTGAATGTACTTGTCCAAGAGGTGTCTCCTCTTGTTGCTTTCCTCCCTTACATAGACCTGCAATTGATCTTTGCTAAGCTGGCTTCTTGATAGCCTCCCAACTGTGTCATTAATTCTTACACTTATTAATCAATTAATTTGCATTGCACTATCAAATTTAGTACTCCCTCCGTCCACCAAAATCGTTCATTGATTTTGGTGGTACGGGTTTTAATAAATTGTAATAAGTGTAAAGTTAGTGAGTATAAAAAGTGTGTCATGAGAATGATAAATGAATATATTAATGGATATTGAGCGTAAAAATATGGGTCATAGGTGGTTTTTTTGTAAATAAGTAGATAGGTTTAATGTAAAATGTAAAGTTGATGTTTCCAAAAAAGAAAAATGCATATTTTTCGTGGACGGACCAAAAAGGAATTAAATACACGAATTTAGTGGACGGATGGAATACTAAATTTTTCAGGAAGTTGTCAAACAAGAAACAACCAACAAGAGTAATTAAACATCAAACATCAAGAAAATCGGCATATGCACAAGCAACTGCACGAACCGGACCTGGAGTGGAGATGTAGGCGATCGGAGAGAAAACGTGCACGAGGAAAACGCGACTTTCCGGGGAGACGGCGTGATCGAGAGCCCATTTGAGCACGTGTAAATCGTTCTTACCAACAGCAACATACACATCACTACTAGCGCCGCCATCTCCGCTGGCGGCTGTGCTTTTGCTCTCCTCGGCAATCTCCACTATCTCCGGCGACGACGTGGCTGGGAAATTACGATACTGCCCCTCGTCTATCGCCATTGGCCTTCCCCCTCCATATGTATAAGGTTTCCCGGCTCACTGCTTTTGCTTTAGACAACAGATTCATACACAAGAAGAAAAGAACAAAGGGGATTGATAAGGTTGCAAGAAAAGGGTCGTTGCTTTCGAAGCCATGAAGGAGTAAATAAAACAGAAAATGGAAAAGTTGGATTATTTTTTTGTCAATATTTTTCCTGTCACAACCCGTGTCGTGTGTGTGATTTCATATACATCACAAACTAAGGGTGAGCATTTGGACGGTTCGATCTGAGATCGCTCGAACCAAAAAAAATCGAATCTGAATCGATTTTAAAAATCCAAACCGAACCAACTGAATTGTTCATCCAAACCAAATCAATAAAAATTTCCGATTCAGTTTGGTTTGGGTAAAACAGAAGAAAATGTAATAAGCTAATTGCAAATTTAAATTCATAATTTCAAATAAATTAAACTAAACTACAATGATACTAATAACAATATTATAATCGAAAAAACTTAATCTCACTAATATTTTCGATTAATGACTTATTTAGCAATATGTGGCTACCTGGCGAGGTTTAAAAACATGTTATAATTATGTGAAAATATAATTATCTTTATTACTATAATGTGATGATTTGCTATCAATTAACCACATTGGTAATTGGTAATTGGTAATTAGTAATTAGTAAAAGGAAAGGAGATACATAATCCTAACATAAAAATTACTTTTATATGGATTTCGATGGCGTTTTTTGTTTTGTATAAGAGAAAATATTTGCTTCTGTTGAATAATTGTGCATTAATTATTATACTATTCCATCAATTGTCAACACGTATTTCCAAATATTTTTAATTGTTGTGTAAGTCTAAAATTAAAGTGAAACCCTAGTATGTATAAAACATACCCTTACTTAAAAAAAATTATTCGGTCGGGTTCGATTTTAACCGAAATAATTCTGTTAAAATGGAACTCGGCGAATTTAGTTCGATTTTTATTGCTTCAAATCGAATCGAATCGATTTGATTAAAAATCGAATCAAATCGTCAATTTCGATTTGTTTTGGTTCAATTTGCTGTTTAGATTTGAGTTTACTCACCACTAACAGAAACTTTGTGCTTTTCTTTTCGTCTATGACCACTTGTTACAAACCCATTTACCATTTTGAGTTGACTTGATATGATTGTTTAGATATTGATGTGGTGTAGATTTGCACTCTCCTTATATTCTTTTTTAAAATAAAAGTAAAATTCATTTGGATTTATTAATATCTCTTTTTTTAATCAATTTAAAGTTTAAAATTCATTTGGATTTATTAATATCTCATTTCTTTTGTATGTTGCGAGTAATTGAATCGAGTATATGTGTAAGATTAAACTGATCACATATGATCCCACTATCGTTAAATATTATTCCAATACTTGATGTGATTGAATTAAGATTTTGAGACTGAAGCCGAAAGTAACATGATTTTTTATTATTATTATTGTTAGTTAACTGCCCTATTATTGAAATTCGTTGTACGCATAGAATATATAATGCAAATGATAAGTCCAACGAAGGGATAATGTAAGAATCTTTTGGCTTCTTTTTTTGATAGTCGCCACTCATGTCTGTTTCTTTATGGCTCAATCGCTATTCCACTTTTTTTTTCTTAGCAACCATAATTGGAAAGATAGTCTCTTAATTTTCTTGAATTATTAGAGCTCACAAAAAATGATACGTTTGGACCTTTGTCACTAGAACAAGCTTATCATATATAATATAATGTGACAAGTTACTACAAAGTCTCATATGAAGACGTTCTCACGTGTAAGAAATTCATTTTAGTGGAGATTCACAGGGGCACGACTCTCGTTGTGACTTAGAGTGTGATCCCATGTGTTCTTACGTAGATGTCCTCACATGAAACGACCTCGTAAGTTTATTATTTTAATTCTATTCATTCGTCATCAAAATAAACATTATTATAACGAATAATAACTAAAATAGCATTTACACCTAATTGGATATAACTAACTACAATTAACAAAATACAATAATTCAAAATTCACTATGATGGGTGGAGATTTTTTCCCGAAGCAATTTGCATAAAGAAGTTCACTCCAAAACGACAAGATTTCAAGGCATGCTCTGAACGAATGAAGATGGGGAAAAAGTTGACACCCTTTAGCACAAGTAGACCACTTCTTGCATATGTAACATGCTTTACTTCTTTCTTCTCTCTTCACATGAACGACTTTTCAAAGATTTGAACTCATCATCAAGAATCTTTTAGGCCAACTTCCATTACAGAAATAGATTCATATAAAACACATATATTTTCAAATACTAAATTTTAGTTATAACAAGAAAGAAAACTCAGAAACTGCACCTACCATTTCAGAAATGAAATTCTTACCTTTCAACTTAGATGTGCGCTTATGTAGAAATAGGTGTTTGTTTGTCATAATCTTCCTACAAGGAGAAAAGAGATTAGTGGGGTTGGACCATAATTCCACAACAATGATGTTGGACCAATGATCTCAAAAAGTAAACTGATTGAGATTGAGAGGTATATATATATATTTATATATATCAAACAGCATATAAATAAATAGAGCATAGTATTGTATATATGTCGTCATGCTCGCGTCACGGTACAAAACGATACAGTTTGTTTTGAGTCGGCATGATCCATTATCTCCAGTCTTTAGGCAAACCAGAGTCCAAATCAACATAATGTTTGAGGTGAAACTAAACAAAATGATCACACATATGACATATCCCACCACATATATGGTGCTGTCTCCATTTTGCAGCAATACAAATCTCTGTGCAAAATGGTGGGGATACTCTTATTTGTACTGTATCTTCTAGCAACTACCATTTCTTACACAAGTACTATATAATGTCAACTCGAAGCGTTTGGTTCTTGAAAAGTATAAGGTGTTGAAACATGACTAGGTTGTCTCTTCTACTACTGAAGCTGCTGCTGGTCTTGATATTTGCTGGTTGGGTGTCGCTCTGGGTTCTCAAGCCGACAGAATTCTGGACGAGGAAATGGAAAGGCGCGGAGGCAGAAGCATCAGCTACCGCGTTTGGCTATAATGGTACGTTTTCAAGGTCTCATGTTCTGTTAGAGAGGTAGAGAGCCTAAGTCAAGTATTGTGTTAATTTTTCTATGATCAAATTGCACAGGTCTTGATTTTGTTGTCTTCACCTTTCCTCTAATTGCTCTGTCCATAATCGGGTTCGTCTACTTGGAACTGTAACGAGGCGAACCAAGAAACAGGTGTGTAATAGAACTCCTTCGACTCACCAGTCACCAGCAATATTAAAACTCAAAACATTTTTTATTGATCTAACTACATCTACATGTGTTTTACTAATTTGATGCAGACTAGGAAGGACTGCACTCACTTCTCTCTCTAGTCCACTTCTGGTGAATCCATACATAGGTACTCTATCCGGAGCACAGATTCTCACATCGTCTCTCTTCATCATGCTCCTCATCTGGACTTTCTACGTTCGTGTCTCTAATGACCTCAAGAAGATGACGCCACTCAAATCATTCAATCTTAGCCCGTAAGCATTCAAATCACTCAAAATCAAGAAGCATTTGTGTTGTGTATAAAATTAGAAATCATCAATACCTGATTTCAGATGGCAATACAAGATGTTCAGAATGGCCACGCGCTGTGGCTTGCTATCAGAAGCCTGCCTAGCTCTGCTGCTTCTCCCTTGCTACGAGGAATGTCCATATTCCGGTTTCTTGGCATCCAATTTGAAGCTTCGATAAAGTACCATGTCTGGCTCGGCACTGCTATGATATTCTTCGCCACATTACACGGGGGAGGAACCTTCTTGATCTGGGGAATCAAACATAGAATCCAAGATGAGGTAACCAACATCGTTCAAACCTCAAACTTTTCTTACATTGCATACAACAGCTGACAGTTATAAGTCGATGAAACAGATGTGGAAGTGGCAGAAGAAAGGGCGCATATACCTAGCAGGAGAGATTGCTCTAGCAACAGCTTTTGTTATGGCAATCACAGCACTTCCACAGATTAGGAGGAAATGGTTTCAACTCTTTTACTACACACACCACCTTTATATAGTCTTCATTCTCTTCTTCCTCTTCCACGGAGGAGACCGCCATTTCTACATGGTGTTCCCTGGAGTCTTTCTCTTCGCCTTGGATAAACTCCTTCGAGTGGTGCAGTCGAGGCCAGAGACTTGCATTCTCTCCGCTCGAGTCTTTCCCTGCAAAGCCATAGAACTCACCTTGCCTAAGGATCCAAGTTAGTCATCACTTTTAACTTCATTATTTTCAAGAAAGCATATGATAGATTGTATAACTTGCAGAAACTCCATACCTGCTTGGTGCAGGGTTGAAATACGCACCAACCAGCATCGTCTTCCTCAAGATACCAAGCATTTCCAAGCTTCAATGGCACCCGTTCAGCATAACGTCTAGCTCAAGCGTAGACGAGCACAGCATCTCAGTCATTGTGAAAAGTGAGGGACAATGGACTAGCTCCCTCCACAGCAAGATCATTCATGCTGAAAAACAAGATTCAGAAGCAGGTCAAAGGGAATGCATCACAGTCGCAGTCGAAGGTCCATATGGGCCTGCATCTACCGAGTTTTTAAGGTATAAACCCGATCATCTTAGCATGATCAGAAATTTGCTGATTGTAAACTTCATGTGCATATTTATTCAGGTACAATAACTTACTCATGGTTGCTGGAGGCATCGGGGTGACACCGTTACTGAGCATCTTGCGGGAAATAGGCTGCAATGGCAGAAATGCATACCCAGATAGAATACATCTCATATACAGTATAAAGAAGTCACAGGATGTCTGCTTACTGGATCCAATACTCCCACAGCTGCTAGATATCGAACAATTTCACATGAAACTCAAAGTATTCGTCACTAGGGAAAACCAGATCAGTGTGACACTAAGAGAAGTGTTGAACAATGTTCCTGAGGCACAAACAGCTAATTTTAGCAGAGCAGACACCACTTATGCAGTGCATGGACCTGAAAGACTACTATGGATGGCTGCTGTTACGTTCGTGTCTTCAGTCATATTTCTCGTCTCACTTATTGTTTTCAACCGTTTTGCTATCCCACCAGCCCAGAAACTGGCAGCACAGAAGAATTCCTCCTCACAGACTGATCTCCTCCTTGTCTGCTCTTTTGGCATAGCAGTCATATCCGCAGCTATAATGGCTATCACCCTAAGGTGGAAGAGGGTAACGAACGAGATTCAGTTGTTCTCCGATAAGCAAAGTAAAGCTGTGAAACAGAGTTCAGTTGAAGCAAGTAGAGATCTTGATGAACACGAAATCCATTTTGGAGGAAGACCAATTTTTCAAGGTAGCATTTCTTTTAACACCCTATGTTTTCGATTCACTATAGATATGAACTTCGTGCTTCTTTATCATAACACGATCTAACTCATTATTACTGATCTATCAGATATAATCTCAAGTTTCAGTAGAGAAAGTGGTGGATCAGATATAGGAGTTTTCGTCTGTGGGCCTCAAGGAATGGAAGACTCTGTTGCCTTAGCATGCAGACGAGCTCGGGCTTCACAGAGGAATGCAAAGGGAAAGAGACCAAACTTCAGCTTTCACTCACTAAATTTCACACTCTAGTTTGCAGATAAATTGCAAAAAACTAATTTGTATAGAAATGATATCATCTATGCAATTCACTAACTCAGTTTGTATCGGTCACATATACTTGCACTGTCTAATTGAAACAGTGGATGCAGACTGCTTCCTCTTAGAGGTAATACGTAGAAAATGATCAAATAATCTTCAAGATCTTAATAAAAAATCACCAGAAATCATGACATGAACAAGATCCACCTTTGAAGTGGTGGAAGCGGCTTCTATCTCTAACAACAATCTCTCTGCTGAAATGTGGCAATCACTTTGTTTCATAAAAGGAAAATCCTAATTATATGGTACAACAACAATGGCAATAACCTCAAAAAATCAAGTCGCACTCCAAATAAATCTCAACAAATCTACACATACATATCAAACACAAACAAATTACAGCTACAGAAAGAAATCGACCTTCACACTTCCTCTTGTGACAGAAACACCCTTTCTTGCTCATTTTCACCTCCATCATCTCTATCAATGTTGCTCTGCGTAGGAGTCAACCCCGACAGCATATCCCTCGGCTCCATCTCCACGTGCTCGCCCAACAAGATCGCTGTCACCTCCTTCATAGTAGGCCTCCGGTTAGGATCAGGGTGGCAACACGACAACCCAAGCTTCAACACGGCCTCCATCTCCCCCACCTCATATTCCCCCTCAATCCTCGCGTCCGCCACCTCCAAGATCCTCCCCTGCACATACTTATGCCTCACCCAGTCTATCAAAACCTCCTCATCCTCGTCCTCCATCCCCCTCTGAATAGGCTTCCGCCCACATGCCACCTCCAACACCACAACACCAAAGCTGTACACATCACTAGCCGCAGTAGGGAGGCCAATGTCACCACCTCAGGCGCCAAGTACCCCAACGTCCCCACAACCCGAGTCGTGTTAGGCACTTGTCCATGAGTGTACAGCTTCGCCAACCCAAAGTCACCCAACCTCCCACGCAGATCATTGTCGAGCAACACGTTGCTCGACTTAATGTCTCTGTGGACCACCACCTGATCCCAGCCGTGGTGGAGATAGCTCAACCCTTCTGCAACATCAGCAAGAACCCTCTTCCTCCCCTCCCAACTCAACAACTTCTTCGGCTTGTCGAAGATCCAATTGTTGAGGCTCCCATTAGGCATGTAGTCGTACACGAGCATGAGCTCATTCCCTTTCCTGCACCACCCTTTCAACTGCACCAAATTCTTGTGCTGCAGCCTACCGATACTCGAGATCTCGGCCATGAACTCCCTCAACCCTTGCTTCGAATCATGGTTCACACACTTCACCGCCATCTCCATATTGTTGCTCAATGTAGCTTTGTAGACCTTCCCAAAACCACCCGATCCGAGCAGCTCTTCATTCGAAAAAGCCTTCGTAGCGACACTAAGCTCCTCGTATGAATATTTGTGAGGCCAATATTCCATCTCCCAATCCTCAATGTCATCATCTTCATCCAAATTCCCCCTCTTCTTCCACCAAAACCAATAAGTTAAAAACAATACAGCCACCACCACCACCACCACACAGCCCACCGCGATCCCTGCAACCGCCCCTTTTGAGAGGGAAGACGACCCCGGATTTGCCGGCAGGAAAACCGGCAAATTAGTAGTGTTGATATCCCTAGCAACGCCTTCATCACTAAAACTCCAAGCTAATAGTCTCTGCACCTCAACCCATTCAGTTTTCGAAGCTGAAAATCCGACAAACATATCCGTAGCAATGTAGTTTGCCATCAACGGATCTTTATACGACAGCGAAATCCTCGTCGGCCGTGGCATTCCGGCCGGCGCGATTGTAACGTTGATTTCATTTTCGGGGCCGTTGAATTCAATCCAAGCGTGAATGTTCTGCCCATTTCTCATATTAACTTCGACAAAAGTAGAATTGGAATCATAATATCCAGCTATTTCGGTTTTCTCGGATAAAACACTGTTTAGATCGATACCGATGTGATTGCTATTGTCCTCGTTGAACTCGGTGTTCCGGCCGGTGTCGAATTCGACGGCGACGATCGGCGCCACCGTGCGCGGCGCCGAGGGGAAGAGGCCGAAGTACTGGCCGGCGGTGACGCCCGGTGGGTTCGTGGTGTTGGAGATGGCGAAGGCGATGCCGAAGCCGGGGCTGGAGGCGATCTCGGGCAGAATTGAGAAGACGAACTGAGTTGAAAACGACGTCGTGGCGTTGGTGGAGTTGGGGGGCTTGAAAGGGATTCTGAAAGGGAGGAAGGCGAGGCCGATTGAGAAATCCTCGGAGTCGTTGGTGAAGCGGATCACGGGAGGGTCGATGCGGGCGTGGTTTATGAGGGTGAGGTTGGCGGCGGCGGCGGCGGGGAAGGAGTTGAAGATAAAGTCCACAGCTGTGGATGGGGCGGCGAACTGCAGGAACAGGGTGAGAAGTACTGCAGGGAACATGCTTCAAAAGACTTTGGGAATTTCAAGATTAATTGAGTTGGATTGTTGAAATCTAGAGATTTGGAGGTGTCAGAGCTCCGACATGATGAGGTTTCCGTTTTCGGACAAGATAAAGAGAACTTTGAAGTTTACACAGTTCAGAAAGTGGAAATTTTCCGAGGTCGGGTTCATCTTACATAAATGATTCTTCTAGATTCTACAGTGATTCACTTTTCTTGTTTGATTTTCTACAAAATGTAAAATTTCTATAATTATTTTTTGATCATTTTCATCTTTTAGTTAAGGATAAATGTGAGCCCATAAGTTTTGAAGCAATGAGACCATAAGCTTTCACTTTCCAGGAAACGAGTTCTAATTGATATGGAAAAAATAACAATAAAAGTGAGATCTTGTAGGAGTGGAAGTGGAGTGGATGCCATTATTAATGAGATAAATGGTTCATCCATTTCCAATGGTTGGGATCACATGGTCTGTTCACAATAAAATTATATCATACTCTCTGTGTCCCAATATTCATGGCACGTTTCTTTTTTACACGTAAATTAAAAAAAGTTATGTTTTATGTATAAAGTAGTGTATGACATGAAATTCGAGATATTTTTAGTATAAAATTGTTTTTTCGGGGGAAACAGGTCAACTTAATGGGATAACAAAAAAAAAACGAATCAACAATATTGGGACGGAGGGATATAGTTTTTCTTTGAAAAAAACACACTTCATTCACCCAATATGGAATCAAGCTAATCATCAGTTTATATTGTAGGCAACTGTATTACATATATCTTACAGATTTAGAGGGTGTTTGGCTGAGCTTATAAGCTCTCCAAAAACAACTTATAAACTGTTTTTTAAGTTTTAAAAACAACTTATAAACTGTTTTTGTGGAGCTTATAAGCTCACCAAACACCCTCTTAGTCATTACTCATTACTAGTCAAACCTTAGCCATCTGTTGTATGTGAAAAGAAGTCACGTAAGTATATTACTGCATGCCTTTTATTATTTGACTTTCTCAGACTTCCTCAACCTTTGCTCTTTTGTTTTGGAACCGAACCCTTGAAATGGCACTTTGGATTCGATTAACGCAATTAAAACTATTGTACAAAAACTTGGGTGAGCTCCGCTTCACCGTGAACTCATCCTTATTTTTTATGAAAATGATTATATATTAATTATGGTGAATAAAGATAATTAGATTTTATTAATGTATAATTAAATTTATAAATTTTTTATTATAATTTTTAATTTAAAATTAGAATTTATTAATTCATAATTGAGGTTTATTAATTCATAATTATGGTTTATTAATTCACAAGTAGTGTTTATTAATTCAAAGTTAGGGTTTATTAATTCAAAGTTATGATTTATTAATTCACAATTAGAGTTTATTATTCAAAATTAGGGTTTATTATTTTCAATTAGGATTTATTAATTCAAAATTATGCTTTATTATTTCACAATTAGAGTTTATTAATTTAAAATTAAGATATATTAATTCAAAATTATTATTTATTAATTTACAATTAAATTTTATTAAAACTAATTAATTTTAATTAGAATTAAATAATTAATTAATTAATAGAGGTGGTCTCACTGTGCCCGCGTGCACAGGAGACCATCCCAAACTATTATAATTAGAATTCGAATCAGACAAAGTAGCACCAAACATTGAACGTGGACTAAGCATGAATTAATGAGGTTTGAATTTTGAAGTAGAAATGGACTAAGCCAAGGTCAGACATGTGCATGCTTTGACCCAAGCCATAAATAAATATATTATCTCTACAAGTTATTTCAACTGTTCTCATGAAACTTTAGTCATCTGTATTCTTTTCATTTTTCTTTTATAGTTCTCAGCCTTCAAACTATACATGCTAAAGATAGAAAAATTTAGTTTTGTAATCTTGTTAATTATCATTATAAATACATATATATATATACCTAATTATCAAATTTCAAAAATAAAAAATAAGGATAAATAGGAATAATATCACAATATTACTTTGAAATTTTGAATTATAACGCTTATTAAAAAATAAAAATTAAAAAAATTAAAAAAATATTTTGTTCATGACAAAAACTCATGCTCTCCACTATGGTGCGTAGGGATGGCAACGGATCAGGATCCGGTCCGATCCGTGGATCCATATCCATTTTAAGGATCGGATCCTAAAAATCTGGACCGTCGGATCCTGACCGGATCCTGAACATATATCAATATTTCGGATCCGGATCGGAGTTTAGATTTTAAGACCGGATCCGATCGGATCCGCCCGTGGACCGCCAATTTTATATATATATATATATATATATATATATATATATATATATATATATTATAATTAAATTAGTTAATCTAAATAATTATTTTATATTCTTTTCACTTTCTTCTTTTCTTTTCACTTTCTTCCTTTGATTTCTCCTTCTTCTTTTTCCCAATGTTGGACTTTGATTTATATATCACGAGCATAGGTGAAGAAATAATGATTAGGAATTCCACTACCAACAGTATGAATCCCAAATTGCATATTATCGGATGGTCGTTTTTGCTATTCCAACTTCAGTGGAAACGAGAAAGAATAGTTGCGCTATTTATTCTCGGCCTATCTTCTCTCTCAGAATGCACTCTATCTTCTCTCTTTGCACTCTCACAACGTTCCCCTCCCTCTTTCCCTTTCACTGTAATATTTCTCTCCACCCCCATCGCAGACCTCTCTCTATAATTTTCTCTGTACACCCCTAGTGATATTTGTAGAAATTCTAAATAATTATTATAGTATTATTGTGTATTTAGATTATTATAGTGTTCTTGTGAATTATAGTTGATTTAAATTTATTTTAGAACGAAACATATGGATCCTGTCTGACCACGGACCTGTGGATCTTATGGATCGGATCGGATTTAATTTTTTGGACCCAATGGATGCGGACCGGATTTGGACCAAAGCAAAAAAATCGGATCCGGATTCAACCTAGCTGATCCGTCCAGATCCGGCCCATTGCCATCCCTAATGGTGCGCGCATATATGGTATGTTCCGATCCTGGTCAGGTTTGACTCGAATAACTGACCCATGATCTGTCATGCATGTTAATGACATTTGTTCTGGAAAAAAGTAACAATTCTTCTGAATAAAATTGATAGTTATTTTGAATTAAGTTACAATTCTTATGATAAAGGCGATTGTTTTATGATTAAAAGTGATAGATGCACTAAAAAAATTAATAAATATTCTTATCAATTATCTAATACATAAGTAATAGTTGTAATGCATAAAAGTAACAGTTGTTATGAATAAATTGATGGTTAACAATTATATATGGTCATGATAAATGATATAAAAAATTGTTAGATGTATAAAAAGTAATATATTTCTGTAAATTACATTAAAAATACTGAAAATTAAGAATTGAAACCGGAAATAAATCCGAACTCCCCCCTCCCTCTCAAAGGCACAAAACATAAATGGGCTCAGATCTTGAAATGTGAGCCCAACCAGAAATCCTAAAGGCCCAAAGTTTCAATCCAAAATGGTCGAGTTATGATTTTGATTAAGATCCGAATTATAAGGTTGGTAAGAATAAGATCTTGGAAATATATTCGACTAGATTTACCATCATTTTTTTTAATCTGTAAATTTTCTGGGGGACAGAATATTTACTTTGTTGGAACCACGTAACGTCTTTTTTCGTCTTTTTTTATCAATTTAATATAGAAATTTAAAGGCAGCATTCTGATGCTTTTTTGTTGTCAATTAAATACAATAATTTTAAAGGTCGTGTCACGGTGGACTCGAACCGAGCATTTGACTTCAACATTAACCACTCTACAATTAGTAATTGATATTAATAGTATGCAATCGTAATTGATACTACATCACCTTTTGGAAAAATTAATTACGACAAGAATCTTAATTATGTTGTGCGCACATAATGATGTAGCATTAGCATCAATAAAAGAATATTAGCATATAAAAATGGGAACAATGTCGTAAATCTGGGCTACAATCCACGTACGTGTTGCTCGAGGGCCGCTAAAATTTCACAATTAATTTTAATTACTCCCAATTAGTGCTAATTATTGTCTCTAATTGAATCCTGGCACGTGAACTCATTCATTTCTTATCGCATTGTAAACAGTTAGGACACGTTTGGTAGATTAGTTAGGTTTCGTCTAGTTAAAATGTCTTTTGAATGAGTTTTGTAACCCATCACTTGGTTAGATTCTAAATCACAAAAAATAATGCAAACAGAACTACCAAATGACAAAACCACCAAGCCTCGTCATTAAAACACGGACCGTAAGGATACGAAACAGAGCTACCAAATGACGAGGATATTACTACGGCTACCAAATGAGACGATAACTTTGTTATCACGACGAAACAATCTTCAAACATGTCCTTATTTATAGATATAATCAATCTCTGGTAGTGGTTTGGTTGCCTGGTTGGTCAGATCAATTATGTATAGTTTTCATTTACTCAACGCAAAGTACATAAACAGCAATAAATAATTAATATTGTATAATTTGCACTTGCAAAATCAAGCAGAAAAATAGAAATGTAGAGTATATGGTCTATTAAGTGAATAGTATTCTCTATTATTTTGCATGCCCATAATATATATTTGAAACATTCGAGTGAACACTTGAAAATTTATAAGGTTCTGGCATCTCTTTTTCTTCTTTTTACCTGAAATTCATAATCTTGTAAATAATATATTTCGAATGAAAACTTAAATTTGTTAATAACGGGTATGTAGAAATGCGAATATAATGGAAAAACAAAACAGGATAAAACCGAGCCAAGAGTTTGACTCTTTCTACACACGATAATTTTGCTCCGCTATAGTGCACGCGGTTTTATAGCAATTATCTCTAAGATACAACGGTTTAACAAATACGAATAATTGTACTACTAGCTATACGTATTTCCAACGAACTACTAGATACTCATGACAAAGATACTTTGAAGAATGTATGGTGAATATAATCATCTTCTGCATGGTCCCTTTTATAGCCATGTGCGAAGTGCAAAGTGCACCTCTAAAGAGTCCAATGCAACAAGTGCGACTTGCACGTGCTTGGACGGCATTTGAGTTAGCCATAAAATGGCTAATTAAAACTTACTATGGTACACCATAGATGGAGCACACTTGATTATTCCTTATTGGTATGAACTCATTTATATATAGATTAGAACTTCATTAATTTTTGAATGTGTGATAGAAATCATTCTCAACCATTAAGAAGCTAACTTTGTGCATTAATTGTTCATTCATCCCACATCAAATTTGAACATGTAAATACATTAAATTGATCTACACAAAATGTAGATTCCAAATCTAAGTTCATATACAATTTACTCCAACAAAATTTACACAAAAACTACACATGAAATAATCTCCAAATAGAAACCTTCAGTTTCAAGAATAGGTTTGTGGATAAATTTGAACCTATCAAACATCGCATTATTTTGTTTGTGTGGAATGGTGACAAAAAACTGATGACTGCTTTGTTATATACACGTAGATAAGAACTGATAATTGCATTTGCTTACATCACTCATCTCAACCATGTTAATTCCTCTATAGATGTCGTTGCCACATCCCAACCCATGTCAGATAATCGGATTGCGTTCACAAATAAGTTCAAAAAATATATAAATTCAATTAATTAGTTATTCATGAGAAGTTATTATAAAGAACACAAAAATTTGGGTGAAATATGTTAAATAAAAAATAGAAAGCAATATGAGGTTGGGAACTTAAGTAGTTACGTGTAAGGATGTCAATTGATGGATTTTATCCGGATCGATCCGGAACCGTTCATAGCCCAATAAATTTTAAAGCAACGGTTTCGATTCTGGTTCCGGTTCTAGACCTATTTTAGACCCGGTTCGGGTCTGTTTCTGGTTCCAGAACCAGAACTCATACTTATTTATTGGTTCTAATCTGATTAAAACTCATCTATTGACAAGCCTAAGCTTAAGTAAGCTTGTCAATGAGTCGATTTTACTTATATCAATATGAAACCACTCATAGCCCATTAAATTCTAAAACAACGGTTTCGGTTACAATTTCGGTTCTGGTTCCAGACCTGCTCAGATCCAAACCGTTTCAGACCCATAGTTAATGGTACGGGTTCGGTCCGGATCTGATATCTAATGGTCGGTTACATAACTAGAACCAATACTTATTTATAGGTTCTGATTAAGATAAAACACGTTCATTAAGATCCCTAATTACGTGTATGAATCTAACAAATTTTGAGTGCAATAGAAGAGTACCAATGGGTAATTAGTGTGGATAGAATTTAAATTTAAATGTGTGTGTTGGCCTAGTGGTAGAATGGTTAATGTCCGATGCCAAAGGTCTCGGGTTCGAGTCCACCGTGACGCAGTTTTTAAAATTTCTGTATTATTTGACCAAAAAGAATTTAAATTTAAGCTTTTTCAAAATCAGTTAGAATGAGGCAAATTTTATTTTTTATTAATCCCTCGTATTTATTTGAAAAACAAAATGTTATACAATACTTGTTTGCATTTGAAGTTTTAGAATATTTGATTTTATCAACTGCACCAATATGCCAACCAATTATATTTTCTCAATCATTTAGTTGAATTTAATTAACACAATCATAACCTCATTCTGACATTCTCAATATTTTTTGTTTATTTTTGTAATTTGGCGAGGTTCCATCATGTGGCCTAAGGAATAACTTCCTTAGTTGTTGTTGTTGCTTCTTTTATAAAATAAAATAAAAAATCTAAATCTAATTTATTGTCTAAAATCTCAACGAGATATACTCGTCGCCAATATTTAATAAGAATGTGGTAACTAACATAACAATCATGTCATTTTGTTGACTCATACAATACAATTATTGGATAATGATTTTTTTATATACTATGTATCTACATAGCATTCCTAAAATATAAATCGGATCGGATCGATTTTTTTTAAACCGTTTCGATTATTAATATTTAAATTCTATGACTAATTAGGGGAAATATAAATTTACATAGTATGTAAATACTACCCTTGGAACTATAATCGGATTAATTATTTTATTCAATGTCTAATTTGCGATTAATTTAAAAAATAAATGATGGAATTAATTCCCTAAAAAAGGCTTAAAAATAGGCACTACTATCAACGAATATGCATCAAATTTCCGGTTGAAATAATTGCGCCTAATTTCAAGATGAACTACTTGTCTTCTTTGTTTTTCATTAATTTTTCATTTCATTATTTATTTCTTCTCTTTTTCTCCTTTTGTATTTCTTTCAATTTGATTCATAATAAAATATACAATATGCATCTTATATTAAAAATTGTGAGAATATCTTTAATTTGATATATGATTTGTAAAAAATAGTTTAAAATATAAAAGTCATGAGCGTTTAAAATTTGAAATTGATATAAAAATAAATTTTTACAATATTTTTAAAATATTCTCTTGCAATCGAAATATTATTGTGTGACTGACATTTCTCCACTATCACTTGTGATTTTGTATGCTCATCAAATCTCTAATTTCTTTATCAGATTATTTAATCACAATAGTAAATACGAATTAATACGGATTATAATTTTCAATCAATGACCAAAATTTATAATATTTGAATTCCTTTAAAGGGTATTTAAATGGAAAAGAAATTATACATTACTATCAAAATATCAAAAATAAATAATATTTTATGATACCACGCCTTTTGATTGAAGTTCATATATTTTGGACAATTTTATTTTTTATCGTAGTATTATAAATTAAATCATCATTTATATACTCGAGGCACATCTAATATAGTGGTTAGTCAGTGAGTATTCTATTATACAAATAGTGCTAATCGTAGTAATGATAAAAGTACTACACGTTTCTCTTTTTCTCAATTAAGGAAGAGTAAACAAATAAATAAAAGAAAATGAAATATAAAAAGTTAAAAACAAAAAGGATATCAATTGTTAAATAAAATTCACTCGTGACAATGAAATCAACAGGTGACAAATTGGTCAACAAAGTGGCATCATCTTTTCATATTTTTAAAAGTAATATATTTTTTTTAAAAAAAGTAATATAATTTGAATATATCAAATTCTCAATAATATTCTCATTTGATACGTTGATATGTCTCATTTTTTTAGATACAAATATTTAGGAAAATCTATAAAGTGATTAAAAGCATAAAAAATAAGTATGATCCATACTTTTTGAAGGGTTAATTAGTTCTTAAAATAATAAAAGGATATTCTGAATAGGAAAATCCAAAGAAAAATTGGACATTTCGAATGATATGGATGGAGTACTTTAGATTAATTTGGTAAAAGACAAGTTTAATTAAAAGATATTAATTAATTAGATTTTAGAAATATTATAAAATGACAAAAGTACTCTTATTATATAGATACATGCTATATATTCCTCCCGTCCCACCCAAGATGGCTCGTATTCCTTTTTGAGTTGTCCCACCCAAGATAGCGTGTTTCATTTTTAGGAAATAATTATCTCTTCAAAAGTTGTGGGACCTACATATTTTTTTATCACTTTATTCACTTTATACCATTCTCCTAAATAAACGTATCGAAAAGAAATGAACCGTCTTGGGTGGGACGGAGTAAAATTTACGTGTCCTCTTATTATTATTAGTGAATAGTGGTTTTTCATTTTCCTTTTCGTATAAAACAAAATTAGTTAGTGACGACGACAAAGGGCCGTTGGGCCCCAGATCGGAAATTCCCATGAAACGCTCACCTTAAAAAAGGAAAAGGGCCGGGCCGAGGCGGTTAGTTGCATCGAAATATGAATGGTTTTGGCGTGAACCGGCAACAGCCAATCATACCCCGGCGCGATACCCTCCAAACCTAACTCCACGTGTCGCTTCTATAGGGGCGCGAATTTCCGAGGCTTTGTAACGACTCCACCTCACTGCTGCCACTAATCTCAACCCCAATGGACCATACCTCCACATGATTCTCTCCCCTTTTCTCACGGGTTAGTTGTTTGGAGGTAATTTTTAAGTAAATTCTAAGAAATTGCATATTATTTTTCTTGGAAACAATGTTACAAATAGGGATGTCAATGAGTGGGTTTTACTCAAATCAGAATCAGTAAATAAGTAATGGTTCTGGTTCTGAATCTGACCCATTAAACACCGGATCCGGACCGGATACCGGGACCATCAACTATGGGTGCTTAAGCGGTCTGGATTTGGTGATTTGGAACCGAACCGCAACTGCACTGAATCGACAAGAACTAGAACCAAACCGTTGCTTTATAATTTAATATATTATGAGTGATTTTGGATCGATATGGATAAAAGCCAGGCTCGACAAGCCTATTTAAACTTAGGCGCCATGATATGGCGGTTTCTTCGGACGAACTAATAAATAAGTATTGGTTCGGTTCGAACTAGAATCGATCCGGACCGGACCATCAAACTATGGATCTAAACGGTCCGATTCTAAAGCGGTGCAGGCCGGAACCGTAAGCCGCTGCTTAAAATTTAATGGGTTTTGAATGATTCGGATCGATCCGGATAAAACCCACCCATTGACATCCCTAGTTACAAGTTCAATGTTGAAAATGATGATGTGGAAATAGAAGATAAAAGTATTTCAAACCAATAATATCATTTTATTACTTTTATAAAATATTACGAGTAAATACTGAAATTTGTTATAAGATCTTTATATTTAGGCATTCAAAGAATCAAGTGTCATCAAGGTTGATCAAGAACATCAAGTTGTGTATAATTACTTTCGGTAATTTACCCATGATTGGCTAATATGCGAGAATAACCCGACAACTCAAGTAGATTGGCCGAACATAAGTGGATCGACATGATTGATATCCTAGCTATCTCTATTTATTTTTTATTATTTAAAATTGAACATTGAGAAAAACATAATCATGCATGGACATTCTTATTAATTCTTAATCTTAAACTTTATTATTCTTATACTGTGTTCTTCATTATTAATTAATTTTGGTGCTTGATTTATGGCTTGTGTTTACAAACAATGATTAGCCAATATTTTGGAGGAATTTGCATCTTTAACTTAATTTAAATTGTTTGGTAGACCTTATATGTGTGTGTGCACTGTTTAATTCTAAAAACCATTGTCGATTAATTGCATTGTCTCTTGTGCACCCACAATACGATGGAGTGCATAAGGGACCAACTCTATTAAAATTGTGTAATATTACTTTTGGAATTTTTTATTTTTTGAAGAAATAGTACTTGTAACTTTTTTAATTTAGGATGGTCAAAACTCCCGAATTATAGAAATCCTTTATAATTTAATTTCAAAAAAATATTTACTTGCATTTTAATTGTTATAATTATAACAAATGAATCGTGTGAAATAAATTTTCACCAAATATTCTCAGAAGTAAAATCATAATTTTGAAAAGATACATTCATCCTTCCTCAGGATACGAACAATACGAATTTTTTTATATTCCTTTCACGTGTTATTCTTGACCAAAAGAAAAAGAAATTACTATAATTTTTTTTTTTTTTTGTATCATGAAATTCGTACCGCTTATTTTGGTGTCTTGTGTGTAAACCTCATATTCCCGCGATAATAAATTTCATAAATCATACAGCGATACGTAAACTACATTTGAAAACGGATACGTAAACTACATTTGAAAACCAGATGTGACAGACTCAAACTCATAAAAACGTTTGATGGGGTTCGAACTTATTATCTATAGGTCACACGAACCCAACTTATTCCCACGTATAAAAATTATTTCATCTACCGTGAGATTTACTTTTTTCAGTTAAAAGTATTGAAAATCGCGAAAAACGAATATCCGAATAATCTGAGTGAGGGGCGGTCATATTTGGCAAATCCTTCACCGTGTTGAATTATAATTTAAGGAATATTTGCAATATTTATAATTTAGGGTTATCCCAACTCTATAAATATGCCTCCTGCTCTCGTTCTCTGTTTCTTCAAAGGTGCAACCAAAGTCCTCTAGACTTCCGCAGCTTTCTCTATCTACACGCCTCAGCCGTTTTTTGGTTTCTCTCTCTAAAACCTTTTCGTCGCAAGCATGACTCAACAAAAAAACTCGACCAAAACAGTCAAATTCCTCTACAGCTACGGCGGCAAAATCGTCCCCCGCCCAACCGACGGCAAGCTCCGCTACGCCGGCGGCTCCACTCGCGTTCTCGCGGTCGATCGTTCCGTTTCATATGCAGGTATTTAATGTGGTTCCGTTTCTTCTTTGATGATTTGCATTCTTTAATCGTTGATTTACACATTGCGTATTTTCTTATTCGTGAGATACTTATTTATTTTTCCCTATTTTTTGTACAGAATTGTTGGTGAAATTCGGTGAATCTTGTGGATCTTCAATGATTTTGAAGTGCAAACTACCGACGGAGGACCTAGACGTGTTAGTTTCAATCAAATCCGATGAAGAATTACGCATCGTGATCGGAGAGTATGAAAGAGTTTCGCCGGAGTCGAAGATCAGAGCCGTGTTGTTTCCAATGAAATCGGTAAAGAAAATCTCTCCGCCGTCGTCTCCTGTGTCGTGCTTCGATTTCCCATCTATTTCAAAGCCCTATGTGGCGGCCGCGGTGGCCCCACACTATCAGAAACCCAAGCCGTGCGCGGCGATAGCCCCTCAGAAATCCACGGCGGCGCACCGGTATACGTCTCCAGTCGTTGGATATCCCGTCGCGACCGCAAGAAAATACTGCTACGATGCGAGGAGTTCGAGGCATCTGTACAATGCGGCGCGCAGGATTCCTACTCAATAGTTGTTGGAACCAAGAGATCGGAAAAAAGAAGTTGTTTCTATTTTTTTATTGATGTGCTTCTTTTTTCTTTATTGAACATAAACGGGAAAGAAAGAAAAGAGTGATTTACACTACATGAAAATACATACGAGTGATTTATACTACATGAAAATACATACGATTTTTATTCTTGTGAATTATTCAGACTCAGATGTTTTCAAATTGTTTGTTTGATTCTGATTCTGATTCGTGAGACAATATGAACCGCCGTTAATAGGAAGTCGAATATATAACCAGACGCCGTAACTGTTGTTCCGTTTGGTGTCGTCGTCGTCGTTTGTTTCTACGGTCTTACCCTTGCGGCAACACGCGTCTTCTCCGTTGCAGTTTGGTTTCTCCCGTTTACAGGTACGCGCGTGGATTTCACTATACGCTTTTCCCCGAACCCAACGGGCAAATTATTGGAGCAATATCCTATTATTTATTACGTATATCAATATTGACTGCACCTTATTTTCGTTTCAGTTTCTGCATTTATTCTACCAAATTTTTTCAATGGGCATCATTGACTGGTTTTATTTCTTAATTGATATTTGCAGGGTTTTTTTTTTGATCTGGAAGGAGGTTTCATTAGACCATATATGGTGACTAAACATAAAAGCAACGGACTTGATATACTTTTTTTTGGACCTATTTGGGTGATGAGACCGAACTCATCACAACTCTCACCTTAATACCAATTAGGGGTGAGCCTTCGGATTTCGGTTCAGATTTTTACCTAATCCAAACCGATCCGAAAATTCAAATTTTGAGAGAAAAACAATCCGCGAACCAAATATCCGAAAATCCGAAAATTTTATAAAAGTATCCGAACCGAACTGAAAAATTCGAAAATCCGAAACCAATTTTTGTTAATTCTTATATATATTTATATTAGACTTAAAAATATTTAAATAAAATATTATTATTATATATTAATTATACATAATTTAGATTTTCGGATTAAAAAATCAAATCCGATCCGAAAATCCGAAATTTTGAAAAATATCAATCCGAACCGAAAATCCGAAAAATCCAAATCGAATTTTAAATTTCGATTTGGTTTGAATCGGATATTCGATTTTGGGTATTTTGCTCACCCCTAAATACCATTTTTGTTTTTTTAATTCCTAAACGAGAAATTTGTTGGCGTTTATAATAATAATATTTAATAATATTAGAATTGGGTGGGAGATTCGTATAATTGATGAGTTTGATTTGAAATAGGAAGTGGAGACTTAGGCAACTTGGCCAACTAATAATTTGAAGGACAGCATAATTGGGATATTTTCCGTGTTAATTACGTGTAGTATAGCACAAGTGGGGAATCCAACAGGACCGCATAAAGAATAAACTTTTTTGATGCCTTATAGTTCTGTATTAATGGACTAAAATACATATTAGAATGGAGAATCATGACACGTACCACATACTTGATAAAAGTTTATCAACCCCAAAAGTAATTGATGTTTCCTATTTAAATATGACCTATGAGTAAATAAGCAATTTAAATATGGCCTATGAGTAAATAAGGTCCAAGTTTGACAAGTTTCTTATGATTCTCCCATTTCCTGGTCCATGCTCTAGACTTTTCCGAGTTATTGGAAATTTCTAATAAATCTTCGATACAATATCAATGGGTGGATTTTATCCGGACCAGAACTAATAAATAAATAATGGTTCTGATTCTGGTTCTGAAACCGATCCATTAGATATTGGATCCAGACCAGACCCGGACCATCAACTATGGGTCTTAAGCGGTCTGGATCTAAACGGATCTAGAACCAGAACCGGACCAGAACCAAAGAAAAACTATAACTAAAACTGAATCGTTGCTTTATAATTTAATGTGTTATGAGTGATTTAAAATCGATATGGATAAAACTAGCTCATTGACAAGCCTATTTAAACTTAAGTTTGTCAATAGACGGGTTTCCTCGACTGAACCAATAAATAAGTATTGGTTCTGGTTCTAGAACCAGAACCAGATCTGGATCGGACCGGACCATCAAACTATGGATCTAAACGGTCCGGGTCTAAATTGGATCTGAAACCAGAACCGGAACCAGAACCACTGCCTTAAAATTCAATGGGTTTTGAACGGTTCTGGATCGGTCCGGGTAAAACTCACCCATTGACATCCCTAGATACATGCATCGTGTAGAAAAATGGGCAAAAACTAGAAATCTAATTTACTGATTGGAAGTGCTTTGCTTGTTCTTAATTAAATGAAATGCACTAAGAACATTCAGAATAAGTTTTCCAAAATTCATATATACCTTTCAAATATAGCGTTCCTCAATTAATTACTTGAAAGTAATTCAAATTCCCACAATACCAAATTGTAAATGTCAGAATATAGAGAGAACTAAAGCATCTACAGAAATCCAGTAATGTGAACGTTGCCAGAAGATTAAGGAAAAAGGGCTCCAAAACATTAGGGTTGAAAATCCAAGGGTAGAGACAGATCGTTGAAAAGGCCTTACAAGTGTACAAATGGTCAACGAATAAAATCAATACAAAGAATAGTATAACTCATACACTGTCTGAGTGTGTATAGACCTCATGGCGAAAAAGAGTTTAGGAATCATTCACTTTTGCTTTCCTTGAAAGAAAATTAAAGGTGGAACCGACGATATTGGATGCAGTTTAGCCAGTCTCTTGCTCAAACTCATCAGCTTCAGACTCTTCTGCATTGTCGGCATCATCATCATCTGCATCATTGTCATCTTCTTTATCATGGTCAACTGTTGTTTTCCCAATAATGGTTAAGTTGCTATTTGTCTTTCTGATTTCATTGCACTGCAAAATTTGAGGAGTGGACAGCCGTTACTTATGTCCGAATACTTCATTTGGGAAAAGAAAAAGAGATCGAGATGCAGAAACTGGTTCAGATATTGTGATCGCAACACAAGAACTCACAGCTTAAACAAATAAGGTATAACCATCAACTCTACAACGATATCACGTTAAATCTCAAGTATGCCAATCAATCAAGCAGTCCAAATCTTCTCTAACATCTACCATTAGTCACAAAACTAGAGCTACTACAATGCTTCTTCTACGAATGTTACAACTATTTTTGAAACATAACTGTCAAAGGCTTCCAAACTACGATGGAGATCTTAAGGCCAAGAATATTCCAAAATCTACCATTTAGTCACAAAACTAGAGCTACTACAATGCTTCTTCTACGAATGCTACAACTATTTGAAACATAACTGTCAAAGGCTTCCAAACTACAATGGAGATCTTAACGCCAAGAATATTCCAACATCTACCATTTAGTCACAAAACGAGAGCTACTGCAATGCTTCTTCTACGAATGTTACAACTATTTGAAACATAACTGTCAAAGGCTTCCAAACTACGATGGAGATCTTAAGGCCAAGAATATTCCAACATCTACCATTTAGTCACAAAACTAGAGCTACTACAATGCTTCTTCTACGAATGTTACAACTATTTGAAACATAACTGTCAAAGGCTTCCAAACTACGATGGAGATCTTAAGGCCAAGAATATTCCAACATCTACCATTTAGTCAAAATTCTAGAGCTACTATAATGCTGCTTCTACAAATGTTAACACTGATTCTTAAGGTGTCAGGCAAAAAATCCATCACATTGTTGCAAGTGTTAAGACATCTACAAAATCTCATTTTACAGTTGCCAATTATCCCAAAAGATATATAAGCAAAGACACCACACCTCCTCCTCTTTCCAAAAAAAGCTTCATCGTTTTAGCTCGGAGTTCATCACCTGCCCACTTTGAATAAGAGCTACAATAATTGGTGAAATTATCCATTTTTCAGCTCTAAAAAAGAAAACAAAAATCGGATCCAAGTTACACATCTTTCAGCTCTCAAGATCAAATACCTAATTTTTTCTAAAAATAATTCGAATTCCGGAGCTGCACAAAATAAACAATAAGCGATGAGGAAATTGTTCGTATTCATGAGTTAGGATTACAAATTCTGCAACAATTTAAAAAATCTGAGCTCGTAACCAACAATTCGTGTTGTTAGTGAGAGAAAGGACCTTATCTTCGTACTCAGACTCTTCCATGGCGAGAAGGAGCTCGTCGTTGTGGGGCTGCGGCCACTGCGCCGGCAACAGATACGACGTCGGAATTACCCGAGTCGACCACGGGTACTGAGTCATGAACGCAGGGTATTGCATCATCTTTTCTTTTTCTGGGGGGCGATTTTTCTTGCGACGAATGCCTCTTTCAAAATTTGAAATTGGTGAATAATCAAGGGTACAACATATAAATTTTTTAATTCGAGTTCTAAAAGAATTTTGTTTTCATGTTTATTTTTAAGTACTTTAATTTTGCCTTTTTTTTTTGTATTAAGTTCTTGAATAAACTTGTGATTTCACGTAATTATATACTTCCGACGATGTTTTCTTTTTCCATAAGGTGGTGTTTACTTTGCATGATTAGGTTGGATAGATAAAATTAATCCAATCTAATCAGTGTTACTTTAATGATTAATATTTGAGGATATCCCAAAGTTCTGATTATTTTAACTTTGAATTGTTCTTCACTAATTTTAATCCAACCAATATAAGTAGGATTGAAATAATCCTCTAAATAAATGGAGAATTATTTATCCTAATTTTAATCCTTCACTAATCCTTTGTAGTAAACAAAGGATTGATAGATAAAAATTATCTTATCACACATTTAATCCATCAAATAGTCAATCTTTCAAAATGATAATCATGCAAAGTAAACACCACCTAAGTTTATATTTATAATTATAACGCCGTTAATACGTGAATTAAAAACCTACAGATTTCTGAAGTAATGCAATAAGAATTTAAATTAAAAGACTAACAGCATAAATATTAGATAATTTTTAATTCAACAAAAATAAATGCTCTGTTGCCAAAAGAAACATTGCCGATTATTAATCTAAAACAATGAGCCCATGGTTGAAGGGCTCAAAGCCCAAGTCAGGTGTACTATAATAATTTAGGTGGTTTTTATTGGGCCTTTCTAATTTTAAAAGCTCATGTAAGGATAGATAAGCAAATAATAGGCTGATATTAGGTTTAAATGCTCAAAATATGAGTCCTAACATTGTTCCACATAAGTACTAATTAATGTAGTTTTTCCAGCCCAATTACTTAATATTTTTGGGAAAAGCCCAGAGGACTCGGACCAGACCGATCTTTTGCCACTTCTAATAAAATTGTGATCTTATAATTTCACACAATTCTTGAATTTTTTTTCATCTCACGGATTTATAGCCGAAATAACTAAGAGCATCTCCAATGCAAGGAGGCATTGGGGATGCATCCTCATTAACTACCGTTGGGGGGAGGTGGATTGAGAAGGTAGTGGGAAGGTAGTGGGAGGAGAGATGGGAGAGAAAAGGTGGAACCACCTCCCGGAAGGCAAGTCAAAATGTGGGCTGTTTGATTTTTTTATTATTTTTTTTTTCACTTTTATTTATGTATTTTCACTTTTATTTTGGTCAGGGGTGGGGTTGGCCACGGGGTGGGGTTGGCCGTGAGGGAGGGTTGGCGGGGGGGGTTGGCCATGGGGGGGGTTGGTTGGGGGGGGTGGGGTTGCCGTTCCGGGGTGGGGTTGGCCGAGAGGGTTGGCCAAGGGGGGGTTGGCCGTGGGGAGGGTTGGCCGGGGGGGTTGGCCGTGGGGAGGGTGGCCACGGCCTGGGGGTGGGGTTGGCCGCAGGGTGGGGTTGGCCAACCCTCCCCACGGCCAACCCTCCCCACTACCCCAACCCCCATGGCCAACCCCACCCCTTTGGCCAACCCCACCCCACCCCCACCCACCAACCCCACCCCACGGCCAACCTCCCCACCTCCAACCCCACCCCCACTACCAACCCACCCAACGAATAACTTTAATTTAAATTTAATTTAATTTGTACCTTAATTTAATTTCCATGTTATTATGCAATTTTAATATGTACTAATATTTATATAATAATTAAGTTATTTGATATTAATTTTAAATAATATTAAAATTAATTTTATCAAGTTAGAATAATAAATATAAAATTTAAATAAAATTGTGAATAGATAATGAATGAGTTGAAAGTGAGTGAAAAGTGGTCCATAATGATGTCAAGAAAACCCGAGTTTGAGAAGGTATTGTTGGGGTGAAAATAGGAGAAGGAATATGATGATGTATTCATGATGATGTCAAGAAAAACCGAATTTGGAGGATTGTTGGAGGTGCTCTAATGGAGACGTTAAATGGATGGGAGTTGGAAGACAAAGTCATGAGCAAGTCCAGTGCCTCAACTACGCCTCAACCACGTGGAGCAAGCAAGACCTGATGTTCAAAAGAGACGGGTCAACTACAAATTGAGCCGCCGTATCTTAAACTTTGACGGGAAGGTCACTAGCATGCAGCAGAAGTCTCCCCCCCGCCAGACAACAGCGGGTGGGTGGTGAGCAAGATCTTGACACTTTCACAATGTCCTCCTCAACGACTACTTCATAGTAAGTAGATGTTTATATAGTGTGTGTGTGTGTTGGCATAGTGGTAGAGTGGTTAATGCCCGGGGTTAAAGGTCTCGGGTTCGAATCTACCGTGACGCAGCCTTTAAAATTTCTGTATTAATTGATCAAAAAAAAGTAGATGTTAATATGATACGGAACTATTATGTTGACATACGAAATACACGAATACGATGAACTAGACATCAATCTATCAATTTGGTGCTTATTTGTGTCGTATTTCATGTTATATAAAAGATTTTCCATCCTATCTACTTAAACCCTCGGTCAGGCTCGAGTTCGAGCTCATGAGCCAAATAGAGTTTTGGGTCATGTTAGGTCAATTTGGTCAAAAATTATATGTCTCTATTTAAACCCTCGGTCATGCTCAAGCTCGAGCTCGAGCTCATGAGCTAAATAGAGTTTTGGACCATGTTTGGTCAATTTGGTCAGAAATTCTATGTAGCCCAAAGAAAATAAAGTGGATATCATTCACGATTCAATCCTAAAATATCCCATCTATTATGCCCGTACAGGAAAAATAAAATATCTAGGACACGACTATTTGAAATCATAGCTATTTAAATAAATCTAAAGGGAATAGTATTATCTAACTTCCCATGCTATTTCAATAAAGAATTCATTTAATTTTGTCATAAAAAGGAATCTATTTTTTTTAAAAAAAACTTTTCGGATTTTTAATAACTCAGGTAAACGAAATGAATTGATGAGAATGTAATTAGATTTCGACTTCGTAAACATCCACAGAAAATCTGAGCTTCTTCCACACGCAGTGAGAAAATCAACCATGGATCCAAACCCTAAGAATTTCCCGATCCTTTCCTACGTCATGACGAAACTCCCCACCTTCAAGCGCACCTCATCCACCGCCGCCTCCGCGGCCGCCGATTTCGACGTCGAGAACCCACCGGTGCTGGACTTCTCCCCCGACGAACCTCACTTCGAGATCACCGAGAGGATGCCGTATCTGAGGAACCGCAAACTCATAGCCGCCATGCGCCATACCGTCAGCGACGTCGCGCAGACCCGATCCACTCTGCAGATCCTGGGGACCCGGCCCGATCACGAGGCCGTCGACCGGGCGCGATTGAGGCTGGCTGAGATCGAGGCTGATACTTCGATGAGTCCGGAGAAGAAGATTGAAGATTTCGAGATTTATAAGGCCGTGATTGATCTGGACGAGATGCACGAGAAGTATGGGAAGATGCTCAGTGAGGCGGAGCGGAGGTTGGAGAAGATTTATGAGGCGGCGGTTGCGGGGGAGGAGCTGAGTGAGGAGGAAGGCGGCGAAGGGAAGGATTTGGGGGAGGGTGAATTGAATGAGGAAGTGGTGGGGATTTTGAAGGATGCGGAATCGGGGAAAGTGATTCAGAATGTTGAATTGTCTGGGAGAAAGTTGAGGATCGTCCCGGAGGCGTTTGGGAGGTTGAATTCATTGGTTTCGCTGGATTTGTCAAATAACCAGCTCGAGGTTAGGCATAATACCTTGGATCTTATGAAACTTGAGATAATATATTTGCATTGTTTGATTTAGTTTGATATTGTGATTGTTGTTGAATCGGCTTTTAATTGCCTGTAAATCTGGTTCATGATCGTTGCATTTTAATTCTTTGAATGTGGTGAGAGATGGTATATTGAGTTGTTAGCTAGAAGTAGTCGGCGTTACTTATACTGTGATAGTGTATGGTGGTGGAGGTAGCTTACTGTTGGATTGGAAGGGGTAAAATAACTCAGCTCACCATCAATATCTACTGAGTTTGATTTTAAACTGGAGATATAACATTAACTGAGTATTGATTTATAACACTTACATAGTCTAGGAAGTTTTGCAGATAATGCTTAGAATGCAAAGATTTGGACAGTGCTCTAGAATTTGTCTAATTCAGTGAAGTCCGACATGAACTTTAAAGATTATATCCTCTGTAGATTTTGTATTCTTTGTGAATTGGTTTTTCTAGTTGGGTAACTTTTGAGAGCAGACCAAGTAGTTACTGAGGCTTTGCAATTTGCTATATCATACAGGTTCTTTAGTACAAATATGTCAATAGGATTAGATGTAAGTGGAGTTTATGTGCTTTCTATTTAAAGATTCAATATTTTGAATATAAATATGTTCTTGTACATGTAATCTTTTTTAACAGTGAGCATCTATTCTGAAAAGGAAGGCAACTTTATGAGTTTAGATGGCAGGAAAATTAATGTTGACATTTAGCTTTATTTGTTTGACCAAAACAGGCACTTCCTGATTCAATCGCTGGACTAGAAAATCTTGATACGCTCAATCTTTCAGAAAATCTTTTGGACTTGTTGCCTGATTCCATCGGTCTGTTGTTTAAGTTGCGAATCTTAAATGTTTCTAAAAACAAGCTTCATGCCCTGCCCGACAGCATTTCTCACTGCAGGTTCCTTTTTCAAGCATAGACGATGAAACTTACTTCCCATTGCATGCTACTGAGTTTCCATAATTTTACAGGTCGTTAGAGGAGTTGGATGCAAGTTTCAACAAACTCACCTACTTACCGACAAATATTGGTTTTGAACTGGTTAAACTCAGACGGCTCTCAGTAAATCTGAACAAGATCCGCTCTCTGCCTACATCTGTTGGTGAAATGAAGTCCTTGCAGTTTCTGGACTTGCACTTCAACGAGCTTGGTGGTGTTCCACATACAATTGGGAAACTGACAAATCTTGAGATTCTGAATCTCAGTAGCAACTTCAGTGACCTGACTGAACTTCCTGAGACAATATCTGACCTTATCAGCCTCAAAGAACTTGATCTGAGCAACAATCAGATTCATGCATTGCCCGACACCTTTGGCCGCCTCGTTAACCTGACTAAGCTTAACATAGAGCACAACCCTCTTACGATACCTCCAAGGGAGATCGTGGCTGGAGGAGTTGCAGCTATCAAGGCTTATATGGCGAGAAGGTGGGCCGATATACTGCTGGAGGAACAGCAGAAGAGCATGAATCAAGCGCAAGAACAACCACAAACCAGTTTGTTGACTCGAAGCACCTCCTGGTTGAGTGACGTCGTTTCAAATGTTTCGGGATACTTTGGAAGCACGGGAAAATCGAACAAGGACCCTTACCTGAACCAGCAGCTGTAACTTATCTTCCAGATATGCGTTACGCGTCTAATTTGCATAAGCCTATGATCCAGTCATAAAAACAGAGAACCAGAGCAACAGATCTTTTGCCAACTGCTTTCTTTCTTGCTGTTTGTCTACTTTGAAAACATTGAGGATACTTTGCTATGCTAACCTTTATTTGACTCTGATCTGTCCAAAATTGTCTTTTCCAAGTGATTGGTGGATCATTGGCCCATTTCTCAATTTTGATGCTTGCTTACAGATTCTTATAAGGTGGGGTTTGCTAGGCTAACTAATGGAGATATCTTAATTTTCCATTACTGTTTCCGTATAGCAGTTACAGATTCACAACTTCCCATGGATGCTACACGCGTAATGTACACCGCGTATGCTATTGATTTATTACACTAGTATTACACCGCGTAATGTACACCGCGTATGCTATTGCTTACAGATTCTTATAAATGATCGGGTGGTAAATATTACACTAGTTGTATTTCATCTTGTGTAGCATTGTGAGTTACACTTTGTTAATGCATGATAGTTGTATAGAAATGATACCATCTATGTAATTCACTAATTTATTTTGTATCGGTCAAATATACTTGCATTGTCTAATTGAAACAGTGGATGCAGACTGCTTCCTCTTAGAGGTGATACGTAGAAAATGATCGAATAATCTTTAATCGTAACAAATCAAGATCTTGATAATACATCACCAGAAATCATGACACGAACAAGATCCATCTTTGAAGTGGTGGAAGCGGCTTCTATCTCTAACAACAATCTCTCTGCTGAAAACTTTAGAGATAACTTTCGCAGCATTGTGACAGTCATTACATATTCTAAGATTCTTGGAAACCCTAATCGTAGTTCCCGGAGACGTCCGAATAAGGCCAAAAGCCATAGCCAACTTCTCACTGTGGTGAGAAACAGAAGCTTCCCTGTCATCATCTTCCTCAGCTTCCACCCTTGCCTGCATCATGTCGGGCTCATAGCCAGCCCTCTTGATCCGCTCCATCACGTCGTGCACTGCCTCGTATATCTCACGAGACTGCGGATGTCCCTTATCTTCAGCCAGAAACTCGTGCACGATGCCATCCAACTCAATGTAGCTGCACCCGGGGCTCTTCTTGATTCCCATCCTTTTCATCTCGTTTCTCAACTTTGTAGCATCTTCTAGTCTGTCTGCAGATGCGTATACACTCGATAGGAGTATGTAATCCCCACTATGCGCGGGCTCCAATCTCATGACCTGCTTCAGCGCTTCCTCTGCAATCTCGGGGCGTTTGTGCAGCCTGCACGATGCAAGCAGAGTCCTCCATATCACCACGTTTGGTTTGATGGGCATGTTTGTGATGAGCTCATATGCTTCCTCAACTAACCCTGCCCGGCCAAGCATATCAACCACGCAACCAAAATGCTCGATCTTTGGCTCAATCCTAAAGTCTCTGCTCATCCCAATCAAGTAGTGTCGCCCTTGATCAACCAAACCGGCATGATTGCAAGCACAAAGCACACCGATGAATGTGACATCATTTGGCTCAACATTTTCTTGAAGCATCAAGTTGTAGTAACTAAGAGCTGTTTCTCCCCGCCCATTACTAGCAAGACCTTGAATTAACGCTGTCCATGTCCACACGTTCTTAGAAGGCGCCCCATGGAACACTTCGAGTGCTATATCCACACAACCACATTTTGCATAGAAATCAACCAGGCTGGTTGAGAGATTGACAGTAAGCTTCAATTTCTTCTTCTTTATATAAGAATGAACCCATTTTCCAGTCTCCAAAGCTCCAAGAACACCACAAGAAGAAAGCACACTAACCATTGTTACCTCATTCGGTTTAACATTAGCATTCTGCATCTTGTGGAAGAGAGCGAGGGCCTCCCTGCATTCGTCCGAGTGACTATAACCGGAGATTATGGCGCTCCAAGCAACAACATCTTTATGAGACATGCTATCAAACAAACACCTCGCAGTTTCCAAACGACCACACTTTGCATACATATCAACAAGAGAAGTGATCAAGCTATCATTTTTCAAGAGCCCATTAGCAACTACATACTCATGAATCCATTCTCCCAACCCCAAATCACCCAGCCTCCCACAAGCTTTCAAGACACTAATCAAAGTCACTTCAGTGAAACGGTTGCCCATTTTCCTCATTTTCCTAAACAATCCCACAACCTCTTGCCAATGGCCGCACCTAATATAACCAGAAAACATTGAGCTCCAGGCAACTGGGCTTCTATCAGACATTCCATCAAACACTTTGCGGGCTGATTGAAGCCGATCGCAGCTAGCGTACATGTAAACCAGAGAATTCTCAACAAATTCCGAATGTTCAAGCTTGCCCATTGATTTCAAAACGTGGGCATGAATTTGCTCCCCTTCCTTTAAAGCCCTGAGTTTCGAACAAGCTTTTAGAACGCCGGAATAAGTGAACGGATCCGGCTGCACCAACTGTTCGATCATTTGCCTGATCAGAAGAATGGATTTTTCAGGAGATTGCTCTTTGGTGAAACCCCTTATCATGATGTTGTAAGCTGAGGCATCGGGGTATTCAAGTTTGCTGAAAATTGAGAAAGCGTAATCGATGGTGGAGTCCGGGAGGAGGAGCGCCGCCGCCTCGAGGAGGGGCTCCGCCACCGCCGGGTGGTGGAGGAGGCGGGTTTTGATGAGGCTTGCGTGCACTTGGTTGAGGTCTTTGCTTGTCTTGCATTTTTCAAGAATTATGGTTTTCGGATTTTCTGGGAATTTGGGAATGGCAGTTTTTGTCGTTGTGAAATGGGAGGGAAAAGTTGAAAGGGTGAGAACCATTTCTTCTTTTGCTTTGGTTATTTTAAGTAAGTGTTTCTACTCGAAGCTATTTGTATAAGGGAAAAGAAAAATGCCAAATTTACCATACTAACCTTTATGGAACTAAGTATTTCGCGATTAAAAGAGTTTATTGATTTGAGCCTCGAACTCATCTCTTGTTATACTCCCTCCGCGATTAAAAGAGTTTATTGATTTGAGCCTCGAACTCATCTCTTGTTATACTCCCTCCGTCCCGTCCCAGTAAATTAGTTGTTTTCATATGATTAAAGAGAATGTGTTTGATGAAAGAAGTTGAAATTCGAGATACTTTTTAGTGTAAAAATATTTTATTTTTGAAACGAACCAACTTAATTTGACGATAAAACGAAAATGCACAACAATAATGGGACATATGGAGTATTTGTGTAGAGTTGTACTCTATAAACTCAAAACCCTTTTAAGGAAGTTGAATCATAGAAGATCTTTAAAAAAATTGAGTACTACTTTAATTTTGATTGTTTACAAAATTGTTGTTACTATTCTTGTTATCTCTTTCAATTATATATGTTTAAAACCAAGAAAAGCAGAAAGCAAGATTCAGTCTGTTTTGACAGCAATTTCAACAAGATGCCTAAACAAGACAGCCATCATCTCTCTCTTTCAAAATACTAAACATTTCCTTAAGTGTCATTTGACTCATTTGTCACCATTCTCATGATAAATCAATGATGAAAAAGCAAACATTTGAAACTGACTTAAAGAGAAGCATCTGATTCATCACAAACCAAAACCAAATATCTCCAAAAAAGGAATATATATCTTCCCCCCTTAGCTATAAAACCACAATCTTTGGTCACAATTCCTCAAACAAAAGCAAAAAAAACCTATAATGAGTGGTCTCTACTATGGAGGGGACTCCATATCCTCCATTGATGAGTACTTGGATCGCATCAACAAGATGCACAGAGCTCCCACCACCAGGAACGGTGACTTCCCAGTGGTGCCCGCTCCTCATCATATCCGGAGGAACACAAGGATCATCATCGAGTGAAAATCTTCCACGAGGTCCACCAGCAACAGGAGCCCGATGTGCACAAGAAAGTTCACTTCAGTGAGAGTGAAAAGCACGTTGAGATTGATGATAGGCGCGGCAAGCATCACATCTATGAGGAAACTATAACTATTGATATGGAAGCTGATGGATTCATCCAACAGAGGCACAGGGATTTCGAGTCTGGCAATACCTACAAGGGCTACTAAATTTTGTAAAAATGGGATCTGTGTAATATTAATTTGCTGCTATGTTTTCAGCTCTACATAAATAAACATCCCTATATAGTATTATAGTATTTGATTCCTGCTTATTTAGGTGTGGTCACAAACTCCACTTTGTGTAAATGCATTTTCTTTCCAATAGGGTTTGTTCAAATTTATACCTAAACCTTAAGTCAGTTTCTAAGTTCTCATCTCTTCTTTTCTAGGAGAGAAAGTTTTCTACTTTATATATGCAGAAACTTCATTAATTCAACGAACTAGATGTTCAATTTCAATCAAACTGCTTCACTATAAACTTTACAATGAACGTCCAAACTCACTATTTTATCACAAGATAAAGTCGGAAAATTGAGTAAAAACTATCTATCAAGATCTATGAAAAGCTAAGAAAATATGTATCAAGATATATGAAAAATACTAAGATTTCCAATACAACTAGTGTACTAAAAGAACAACCTCTAACACCATTAGAAGTTAAAACAATAAGATTCCTAAACCAACTTACAACTCAAATCAACAACATAAACAGATATTCGAGATTCTTCAAGAGTTGCGCATTTAAAAGAATCCTTGCCTCTCCTTTATAGGAGTTGAAGCCTTTGCATTCAAGTCGAACTCATTATGACTGGTTTATAAATTGCGTGACTTGTTAGAAAAAGGATCGGATATCTCTCTACATCTTTTCAGAATCGTTACTTGCACAAACATTTCGTAACCTGCATACACACTAAAATAACTAACTCCTTATATTGAGGAGACGTCAGTTAACGATCTAATTCAATAGATCGAACCTTACAGTTTCTAAGTTCTCATCTCTTCTTTTCTAGGAGAGAGTTTTCTACTCTTATATATGCAGAAACTTCATTACTTGAACGAACTAGATGTTCAATCAAACTGTTTGATCACCAGAATTGGATAAGTAGACATTTTTTGCTAATATACCAAGATTTAAGTATACATATTGAGCATACTAATGCTATATACATTCTTCTTGACTAATTAGTGAAGCTAATCAATGTACTTGCAAGTTGCAACTTTAGAAACATCACTATCTGGGCATATATAGTTTGAGCTTTCAAAATATCTGAGAACAAAGGTATATATGCAGAATAATGCTGTCGCATTTATCTTCAAGAGATGTTGATTAAGGCAGATAGATAGAAGTGCAGGGAATCAATTTTTCCCCAGTTTTGAGCATATCATTCAGCAGCATATGCTGAATAATATGCCAAAACCAAATAGCTACTCAGTGCTCGTGTGAGTCATGTGATATATACGTAGAATCCTAGTCAAAGGAATCTATATTTGAAGCCCTAAAAATTAATCCAAGAATGTATAAAGTTCAAAATCTAGCATCATTCCAAGATTGATGACTGTGTTGAAGTGTGTGTGTGAGAGAGCAATCCTCAACTGAATTCACTATGAAACTCAGAAAAAATATTATTTATCTGATTCAACTAATCTACTTCACTAAATCTTCTCGATGACATCTTGTTGAACAAATTCCTCAAGCTGTTCTTGCTCTCTTTTGGCCTCGCCGGGCGGCGTTGCCCCTCGGAAAATGGATCGTCCAACACCATCCCCCTCTCCAGCTTCTTCGAAACTGATATAATCTCATAAGAGTCCCACAACGACTGCCCAAAATCCCAACTCTGTCCACATTGATAATCTCTTTTAGTTGCTTTGCGCATTGCTTCGAGCTTGAACCTACTCGGCTTGCCCTTGAAATACATCCTATGCGCGTCGAACTCCGACGTATCCGCCGCCGCCCTTGAGCTGCCTGAGTGGGCGTGCCATGCCTGCGCTACGGCCTTGAGGATCTCAGTATCATCATGCTTCTCATTCCTCTTCATTTTTTTCCTGCTGTTTTTGTTAGATTGCGGAGGATTTTGATGGGCGATGTTTAGTTTCTTGGAGTCAATTTGAGCCTCATGTTAAATTTGTGATGATGAAATTCTAAGATTCTGGGAGCTGTTTATCTTGTTTCAGAATGTGTGTGTGTGTTTGCAGGAACTGTTGTGATTCAAGATGAGTGGCTCATGGGATAGGGAGGAATATGGAGAAAAATGGATGGCTTTTTTTTGTCTCTCTCTCTCTTTTTTCTTTTCTTATTAATTATATTGGGGATATAAATAAATATTTCATTTATTCATTAAAAATTGCATTATTTTTATGTCACAAGTTTTAATAAATTATTATAAGTAGATAATGGATCCACATTATAACTGTAAAGATATCCAAAAGAAAAATACTAACTTTTGACAAACAGACAAAAATAATTAAATGCAAATTTTTAGTGTACGAACAAAATATATACTAACCTCTATTATTTTTCAAAGATTTTGAATGCTACTAGATTTAAGAGGACTATATAAGCCCACCTTGATCTTTGTCGAGGATTAGGTCCAATTCAAACAAATTTGTGGCTACTTAATCATCCCATTTATTAGAGAGAGAATGTCAGAAAATTAATTTTCTTTCTTATATTTTCAATAATATAACTTCAATTTCATTCATGAAACGCACTAATATTTCATTTCAATTTCATTCATGAAACACACGAATATATGTCAATTCATGTATCTATCCATTCAAGTATTTTGCTTAAGAAAAAATGTTCAAGGAAATTTATGTTTTATTAATTTATTTCCATAGTTTTTGCAAAAACTATATTAATCGTTTTACCCTTTTGAATATGTTAAATATTATTTTAAACCTTAAACTACATTTGCTTGATAAAAAAATATTCTAAACTATCAGAAATATTTATTTAAACCATCAACTATTGTTATTGTATCAAAAATGTTCTTCGTCCATTTTTTGATCCCCGGAATCTTAACATGACTCACCGATGCACATGAATGAATGCCACACAATTCCATATGACATCTATGTAATTTTATTTTTTGTCTTTTTATGTGGTAGGGTTTGAAAATTGACGTTGGATATTTTTTACATAACACTGATAGTTTGTGGTTTAAATATATATTTATAATAGATCGAAATATTCTTAATAGAAATAGATATAGTATGAAGTTTGAAGTGATATTTACATTTTTAAATGCATGTAGCAATCCCATTAATATGGGAATCTTCAATGAGATAAACAATCAAATCTAGGGCCAATGGATTGGATAATCAAGGATGTGGATATAATTTTTCTTTTTGTTTGGCCCAACACCTATACTTTTATTTCTTTCAAATTCTAAAAAATTGAAATTAAATTAAGAGTTTGGAATAGAAGTATTTTTATGTACTTTTTTTTGTTGAGTGAATAGAAGTATTTATTTTATGTAGGTTTTCATATGATGAAATCTTATACAAAAATAATGTGGGATTGAAATTTTTAGAAAAATAAAAATAGAAATATGAAAATAGTATAATTCGATGGGTGCATGTATATACATCGATCAATATACATAAATATATAATCATATATTCGACACTATATAAAACTAAGCCCAACCGAACTAATAAAAGAATTTTCTTTCCTTTTTTGGTCCTTTTTTTTTTCTTTTTAATGCTTGATTTTTAATGAATATCATATTGATATTTTTCCTTTTTCTTAAAAAAAATTCGACATATACGTCTATTTCTATATTTACACGCACTTGTATGTGAAGAATTTAGATAAATAAAATAAAGAAATATGAGGATACCATGTAGAATTTAAAAATAATGTGACAGGTCTTTTCACTAATCATATACAGATTTGAGAACAATAAAGTTATACTTACACATTATACTTACCATTACGAAATATTTTAATAATTATCAATATAATTAGTTAACAAAATATAATTAATATATTAATTATTTTTACATAAATATCAATTTTCACCTATTTTTTAATATAAAACTATTTTTTTAATAGATAGAATATTAAATAAACTGTTTTTTCACTAAAATTCTAAGAAACGCTTAACCTTGTAAAAGCGCTTAACTGTGCCTGCAAAAATTCGTATCCGACTGAATGGCTTCCTTCTTCCCGCGCATAATTTCAAATTAAAAATCCCCGATCAACCTAGGGTTTGGGGAATCGATTTTCCTCTAATCAAATTCACCGATATTGGTGATGTCTGCTGCCGGAATGAGTGCCCCCATGGATATTTCCATGCCTAACACCGAGTGCAATGTCCCTGAGCAGGAAGCTGCCATTTCTGAGCCACCAGCTGCGGCGTCTGCTCAGCCGCCACCGCCACCGCCGCCGCCGCCGCCTTTAATCAACGAAGAGAAAGTACTTGTTTCAGGTAAAGGCGTGGATATGTGAGTTCCGAAAGTGCCAATTTCTTAGTTTGTTTTTCTTACTAGAGACCGTTTTCTGGTAATCGAAGCTTAATCTTACTAAATCCGAGTGCAATGTTGCATCTTATGTAATTTGATCCCAAATTGTCTCCGCAGTTGAGGTTTTACTGAAACCATCTAGCACAGCTCGGACTGAAGATGTCCGTATGGCAGTGGAGAGGTAAAATTAAGATACCGCAAGTATGCATTTTATGTTAATTTGCAGTGATAATACGATAGAACTGTGTGTATCTTGTACTTCTGGTTTTTTTGTAATTTCTTTGCTGATTGATGAGTATGTAATAAGTTTGTGATTCTGACACAGAATGCTGGAAAAGAGAAGCATGAGCTACGCTGATGGTCCAATCCCAGTCCCACTGGATGATACATTTCTTGTGGACAATGTACAACGAATATGTATATGCGATTCAGGTGTCTATATTTCTGAGTCTGAATTTGAGTCATTGAGAATGAGGCCTTGGAAAGTATCATCTGCAAAGAGAAAACTGAAGTCTTTTTTACAATTCGGTTCCTAATATTTTGTACAATTTTTTATTTTAATGTACAGATGTTTGGGTGGAAAAGCAGGATATTCTTTTGTTCTGGCAAGTCAAGCCTGTTGTGCACGTTTTCCAGGTCAGTATTTCTACTGACGGTTGTTGTCAATTTCTGCTTTCTTATCTGTAATATTAAATCCTCATCGGCTGAGAGATGACAATTATTTGTTGGAGGTTTGTCGATGAAAATAGTTGAAGGTTACAAATCAAATCTTTGTTTCTGATGTATGATATTTTTGTTTTTCCAGCTCAGTGAGGAAGGACCTTGCGAAGAATTAAGCAATGATGGTCAACTTGCGAGCTTTCATGAATGGATTCTTCCTGCAAAAGAATTTGATGGCATGTGGGAAAGGTTTGTTTAACAATACCCAGTTTTATCGTGGATGAAAATAGAAACTTTGATTCATGGTTTTTATTCTTCTCTGCAGCTTAATTTATGATTCTGGTCTCAAACAGAGATTACTACGTTATGCAGCAAGTGCTTTGCTTTTCACTGAGAAGGGCGTCAATCATGTCCTTGTTTCGTGGAACCGGTGGGTTTTGCTGAGTCCAGAGAACTTGACTTTCTCATCTTTTTTTGAATGCCTAAAGGATTAGCATACATATACATTGCATGTTTTTCTGATTACGGGATTACTAACTTCATCTCTATTTTTTTTTCTAGCAATGTTAAGACCATTCGATATCATACATGCTTTACTCAGTGAGTTCCGTGTTGCATCTCAGTGACTTGCTGATTTATCTATGAATGTTTTGCAGCATTGTTCTTCTTCATGGACCCCCAGGCACTGGCAAGACGTCTTTATGCAAAGCATTGGCTCAAAAACTCTCAATACGCTTCAGCTCTAGGTTGACTCAAACTGCTCCTGTTTCTCCATGTATATATGTATCATTTCCATGACATTTGTTGTACCCAAACCAGGTACCCACAGTGCCAGTTGATCGAGGTTAATGCCCATTCCTTGTTCAGTAAATGGTTTTCTGAAAGTGGCAAGCTGGTATGTTCTCGAAACCCATGTTATGCAAGGAGAATTATTTCCTTTTTCCCCTCCCTTAATTTTCAAATTATTTTCTACTCCTAAGTAGACATTACATTTATGGCGATAAGTACCCTGGGTAGCAGACCGACATTATACCATCTGGGGATTGAATATCATGCATCTTTCTGAATCAATTCCTCAAGTCAAATGTGCAGAAGAACTACTACTATTTCATTTGCTTCCTTCACAACTAGTTGTATGCTACTGCTATTTTAATTGTTCTTCAAGTTAACGTTCTTTGTCAAGCACTTATTTCCACAATCTTTGCCCCAAATCAAGGTGATTTTATTTTACATGCAATTTCAGGTTGCAAAGCTTTTCTCCAAAATACAAGAAATGGTAGAGGAAGAAAACAATCTGGTTTTTGTCCTGATTGGTGAGAATTTTGATAACAGATACACTCAAATAATTCGACATATTCAGACGTTATACTTTTCAAACAAATTATGTAGATGAAGTTGAAAGCCTCGCTGCTGCCAGGAAGGCTGCTTTATCTGGGTCTGAGCCTTCAGATTCTATAAGGGTATCTTTCTTGCTCCAAATAGAATAAATTGATGTTATTGAATACGCCTGTATCTCGCTTGAGAGTTGATAGAAATCATATGTGTCTCCCAGGTTGTGAATGCCCTGCTGACCCAGATGGACAAGTTGAAATCTTCACCTAATGTAATAATTCTTACTACATCGAATATAACCGCTGCTATTGGTAAGATACGAGTTCCAAATAATTTAAAGTTTTATCTCTTCTGAAAAACAGACTTAGAGTCTCTGTAACAATTTAACGACATTGAATATAACTGCTGTCTTTCACATTCTAAACTCAAGCATTGTATTTCCTTAAGATTTGTAATGAGGCTTTGTGCTGCTTTATAACCCTTTTACAGACATAGTATGAATTATTGTCTTAACATAATTCGTATTTGTAGACATAGCATTTGTTGATCGGGCTGATATAAAGGCATATGTCGGGCCTCCAACACTCCAAGCACGCTATGAAATTCTAAGATCTTGCTTGGAAGAGCTTTTAAGGACTGGAATACTATCAAATTCTGAGTTTCAGGTCTTCATTCAAATTATTATGTAGGCTACAAGAGTAAACTAACTGAATATATTTTCAGAATTTGCGACTAACATGGAATCTATACAGGATGGTAATCAGTTCTTTATTCCAAGTTTCACTAGTCTGAGAGAGCAACTCAATTCCACTGTAAGCCCAGACGCAGCATCTCCATTTTATCTTTCTAAGCAGCTGCTTGCAGCTGCGGAAGCATGTGAGGTAAGTTTGATGCTTCTTTCACTCAGTGAAACCATCAATATATTCCACTCATATTAAGTGCTTTTAGCTTCTTACATGCTAACTGCAAACCATAGATAGAGGTCTGAGAAATCTGCTTTACTATTCTCTCTTCATCTTCAGGGATTGAGTGGACGATCTCTCAGAAAGCTTCCATTTTGACACATGCAGCTCTTGCGAATCCCTTCTGTTGTGAAGCTAGCAAATTCTTGCATAAGATGATCGAAACATCCATAAGAGAACGTTCTGAGATGCCCGAGTGAACTTATCTTCGTTTTTCTTCAATGATATGCGGTCTATGCAGCATTTTGTGCAATGAGCATTAGAAATGTATTACTGTTAATAGGATTTACTCAATCCTGTAGTTTGATCTCATTACTGGAATTACTTCAGTATGTAATGTTAGCCGCAGCTTATGATAAAAAATGTTCTTTTGTTACTCTACTTCTAAGCTTGCACATAACAGAATCCAGGAACACAAGAAAGGAAAACTATAGTAGAATTATCAATAAATTTAAATAAATGTAACAAATGACAACTCAGCATAATCTGGGCAAATATAACAGGTCTAAATGCCACTAATTAGCAGAACCAAAAAGACTACAAATTGCAGGGTGTTTACGAATATGATGAGGGCACTTAAACAGCAAATCTTTGGCCTCAGAATGTCTACCTTCGTTAAAGAAGGATATGAAGACATGCTGGTAAGCTGAAACAGTTGGATGCTCTTTCACGCTCAGCGCTGTCAAGAACTCCCAAGCATCCTCGACTGACCCGAATTTAGAAATATGCTGAACAAATGGCTCCGGGAAAGGAGGGTACTTGTGTTTCTTCATCAGCCGAAGAAGCTCCATGGCTTCCTCGAGTTTACTCTCTGCTAGAAGCTTCTGAATCAGATTCTTGAAAGTCGCTTGCCAAGGCCTCAAACGAGCCCTCTGCACCAACTCCATCAGCAGCTTGTAGGCACCTACTGTGTGTGACTGGCTCACGAACCCGCCTATCAGAACATCCAAGAGGTCAGCATCAGCATCAAAGCCCTTCTCTGTCATCTTTGTAAAACAAGCCAATGCCTTGCCAATCTCGTTAGCTGCACAATGCCCTTTGATTAGAATTGTCCATGTCTTGATATCGGGAGCACAACCTCGTTCCTCCATCATATCTAGAACCTCTGCAGCTTCATCAAATCTCCTTGCTCTACAAAGACCAAATACCAATTGACTGTATGTGATGTTATCAGGCTCATAACCGGCATCCCTCATCTTCTCCACGATTTCCTCAGCTTCATCAAACTTCCCTAGACTAGTAAGAGACCTATGAATTCCATCATATATATGTTTGGAGAAGGAATTCCCCGATGCCTCGTATTTGTTCACAACCCTATACACCAAATCAGTATTTGGAGCATTGCACGTTGCAATTGCCCGCAAAAGCAAGTTGCATTCGCTATCCGAGGGCTGAAAGGAGCTATCCATCATGTGCTCATAGAGCTTCACAGCATCCCCCAACATTTTATTCTTCTGAAGCTGTCTCGAGACCTTTATATACGTATCAATATCCAACTCAAAACCGGCATCCCTCATCTCCTCCAGCACGCCCCAGAACTCAAGAATCGATTCTTCCCAACAAAGCACCCTCAGCATGCCATTGTAAGTAACACCATTATGCTTGAAACACAAACTCTTCTCAACCCATTTGAAAAACTTGTGAGCTCTCGAAGGGTAACCTTTTCCTCTAAGCTCCTTAAACACCCTCAACATAAAATTATCCGAAACTTTAATGTCCATCTCCTCCAATTTGGTCTCAACCTCTTCTCCCCATGTACAATTTTTGATCACATCAACTACTTCTTTGACCCTATCTTCCATGACATTTTCTTGAATCAACCTCTCATAGAAATGCCTCAAAGCAGTGGCCTCATTCTCCATCTTCAAGCCGCGAAACGTCGAACAAATAGTCCTATAAGTTTCCTCATCAAGGTAGTAACCCTTATTTTTCATTTCCTTAATGGTCACCCAGAACTCCTTCATCATTTCCTTATTCACATAAATTCTTAAAATTAAACTATAAATTGACGAATTTGGCTCGAACTCTTTCTCCTCTACGGCCCATTTCAAGAATCTCGATGCATTTTTGGGGTCTTTGCTCAGCTTCTTCAACCCGTAGACTACAGTTGCATGGGTTAACGCTAAATTCGAATCCTTTAGCTGGTTTTCAAATTTCTTAGGCCAATTATCGGAGGAGAATATCTCAAGAAAAGATTCGGGTTTTGATGAAAAGAAGAGCCTTTGATTATAGGAGCAGAAATTGATTAAAGAACGGTTTTTTACATGGAATGAAGTAGAGATATGAGCGAGATGGGTCACCTGTTTTTGGACGGAACGAGTTGTGGAGGGGTGAGTTGAGTAGAGCGCATTAGCGAGTCGGTGGTGAGTCAGGATTCTCTTAGCTCTAATCATGGCTGCTCTGTGTTTTGGATTTCTGAGGTTCTGCAAGGGTTTAGATTTGTGGGAGTTGAAATATACGGGTCTGCGGGTTAGTCCACACCCGCACTTGTTTACCCGTTATTGGCTTCAGCTTTATTTTTTATACGGGTCTGTATAGGGCTATCTAAATAGTTTTGGTTTTCAATTAAAATCGAATTGAACTAAATTATTTGGTTTCGATTAATTGAAAATTAAAAGTTCAGTTATCAGTCCGGTATTCGGTTCTAAAGTTTATAATTTTTAATTATTATTTTAATTATTAATTAATTAATTAAAAATATTATGATCTTAGTTTTTTAATTATTAATTAAATTTATTTTGGTTTTTTGGTTGAACGAAAATCGAATCGTAATAACAAATCAGTTTTTGACTAATCGAAAATCAAAATTGGTTCAGTTACGGTTCTATTTTTCAAACAAATTCGATTTGATTAACTGAAAATTTCTATTCGATTAAGCTAAATCGAATCATTTCCCAGCCATAGGTCAACATCTTGTTCCAAACCATCTTGATCATCACATACAATTAGTGTTGAAATATATTCGATAATAATCAAAAATTGAATCGTACCGAACTGAAATATATATTTGTTTTGATTTTGATTGACTTTAAATTTTAAAATTTTGACATTTAAATTCGGTTTCGAATTTACTAATGAAAATTCTTAACAACTGAAAACCTAACCAAATTATAAGGATATATACCTAATTCTTATCATATAATAGCTGTTTATTTTTATGGTTCAATAATAATTGATATTTATTTATACTTGTAGTTTATATATTTTATTGTTTAAATTCAATCCTTTGGTAAAATTATTTATATGAGACCTAAGCTTGATAAAATTTTGATTAATTTAGGTTTTATATTTCGGTTCCATTCGGTAATCGATTGAGCTATGCACACCCTTACCCTCAATGTCATTGGAATTTTAATTTTTATAAAAAGCTATGAGTTTCCCTCAAAAAAGAGAAGGAAAAAAAAAGAAGCTAAGCTGGATTCTGTAAAAATTATAAAAAAAATACTTGCAAATTCATGATCTTTAGTCATTTTTTGTGATTTAATGACATCTCTCTAATTTTTAATATATTAATAACGATCTCTTAATTTATTGCAATTTTGTATGCACGGTCCATAGCTTTGAAAATTTCGAAAAAAATCAAACCTAGAACAGAAATGACATAATTGATTTTCAAAACTAAATAGAAATAAAGTAACTTCATGTAGTATTTTAGCAATAAAACTTATCCAATGAAGACTACAAATTTACACAATCTTTTTTTTCTTTCAAATAAGAAGAAAATAATAGTGTGGGTGGGTGGGTGGGTGTGGGTGGGGTTGGGATGGTGGCGTGGGTAGTGGGGTGGGGTGGGGGTGCACTATATTTGATTGTCTATTTCTTTTCGTTTTTTCAGAGTTTAATTGGCTCAGCAAGGGAGCACTTTATTAACAAAGGCGTGCGATGCAGGATTGCTTTTCCCCACCAAACGTGGCTTTCTACTACACTCATAAACTATATATTTATTATTCCTTTCTTCCCAATTAAATTATTTTACTTTTCTTATTATCTCATTATAAATATTTTATTTTATTTTAAAATATAATTATCTTCTCAAAAAGTATGGATCATGTTTCTTTTATATTCTTTAATTATTTTATATTCTTTTTCTCCTAAATATTTATTTCAAAAGAAGTGGAATTAAGTGGGGATCCCATGTTTTGGACGTACCGCTATTACCATGGTCCCCACCTTCGATAAGATGCATACCCACCGTCCGATTGATGGAGACTGCACTCCAAAAGGATCTGACGGTCCTTCTGATTGTAAAGATGGCAGATCACATGTTCTATTTCATGGAATCCACTATTTATCGCCTATTTTAAATAAAGCAAATAAACAATGGAACATCTGATCAACATTGATGATTAAAGTTAGGGGTGAGCAAAATATCCGAAAATCGAATAACCGAACCGAACTAAACCGAAAAATCAAATTTGGTTAGGTTATTTCGGTTAAAATCGAATTAAAATTCGGTAGTTCGGTTTTTGTTCGGTTCGAAATTTTTTTAACCGAATAACTGAAAACCGAATTATATATATAATACTATTTATTTATTATATAATACTATCAATTATTTTTTTTACAAAATATTTTGTATATATATAACATATAAAATGTATTTTTTATATATAAATATAAATATATAATATTATTTATATATTCATTTGAAAAACATATTTTTTTTACTAAAATAAACCATTTATATATATATATATATATATATATTATTTATTTATTCATTTGAAAAATATATTTTTGTTAAAATTGATTCGATCGAAATATATTTCGGTTTGGTTACCGAATAGATTTCAGTTCGGTTTGATTATTTTTTTAAAAATTTCTGTTAATTTGGTTCGGTTATTTTTTCATCCAAAACCGATCGAATAATCGAATACTATGAATAGAGCCTGCTCTGCTCCTCTTTCTCTCATCTCTATCCTCACTTCCCTCTCCTCAAAAAATCACCCCTAATTAAAATCCATAAATATTTCTTTTAGCATTTTAACTTATTATTATATTGTCACATGTAAATCTAGATTGAAGAGTAGAGTTCAACACAAGATTGGCCTAGGAATAAGGTTGCTAGCTAAGTCAGACACGACACTTCTCCCATCCCATGTGAGCATGCGACAAAATAATTTTTCTTTCATTGGACTATTATTTTACAATCATCATAGCTATGTCTATGTGAGTATTATATATAAATTATTTAGTCTAATAATGAAAATTTTGAGTTTGCTCTGACCAAGTCTACTGGCATACACCACACTAACTACAAATTACATAAAAAAAGTTATACTTCGAATATGCATCATGTTGTTGTAGATATTCATTCGTCCCATCCAAGATGATCTGAGTTTCTTTTCGGGCTGTCTCATTCAAGATAATTGTTTCATTTTTAGAAAATAATTATCTCTTCAAAAGTTGTGAGATCTACCTACTTTTTATCACTTTAATCATTTTATATCATTTTCCTAAATAACCGTACCCAAAAGAAATGGACCGTCTTGAACGAAACGAAAAGAGTATATATTACTAGAAGCTTGCTCAAATGATATATAGGAATAATCAGACTATGTATCTTATTTTGTAATAGAGGATTCAAACTGACACTATGTAACGAAGTTATATAATTGATTAAGGAAATGTTATTCAAAGATCATCAAAAGGGTCGAAAGATTTCAAGAGGGTCAAAAGATTTGTTGAAATGTGTATGGACTGAAGGTGGAAAGATAGATATAAACATGTTCATACACATACAGATTAGATGGAGTAGAGGACAGATCTCCTTTGCAAGAAAATGCTGTACCAAAAAAGAAAACATAGTCCCCTAAGGACAGCCTAATGGTTAAGGTGGGTTCCTGTGGTCGAGAGGTCACAGGTTCGAACCCCACCAAACGTTTCTATGGTTTGAGTCTGTCGTACCTGGTTTTCTAAGTGTGGTTTATCTGTCATGTGTGGATTGCAGGCTATTGCACATGAACGTGTGGTTTACTTAAATACAAGACCCAAGATAGCATCGGGCTTCTCATTATATCAAAAAAAAAAAAAAACATAAACATCCAAGAACTAAAACACAGCTCAGAGAAAGACCCTTTTGGAATTCATAATTGTCTATCACTTTAATAAAGAACCATAGCTTTAGGGCAACAAAACCATATCAAACTTTTGCACTTTCTTTCTTAATTGCCCCCTTTCTCTCTCTCCCTCACCAAACCCTGCATGCGCAAAGGAGATACACACACACAACACACACTTATATACATACATGATATATATATATATATATATATATATGTGTGTGTGTGTGTGTGTGTGTGTGTGTGTGTGTGTGTGATTGTCAAGTTTAGGGCTTAGACTATATATACACCATTTACATTCATGAAATCATACCAGAAAACACACTTTCTTGATCTGCGTAATGTGTGTGGCCGTGTGTGCATATAAACAGCGTATTACACAGCATCCTTAGCTTCAAAATCAAGATTTTTCTGCATAATTGTGGCGATGGATAGAGAAGATTTACAGCTTCAATGGCGTTGCTCATCATCAGATTCGAGATTTCGTGATGTGGGATGATCCATTTTTCGATCAAAATGATACTTACATAGTTATTTTACGTCGCATAAATGCAAAGGGGAATCAAGCGCTCATGGTCCGATCCGCTGCTACTTTTGGTTCTGTCTTAATTTCGTGTAAAATTTTAAGTTTATTTTTTGTTTTATCTTTTATCTGTTGAATAGGTTTCACATTTGTGTTGAATGTGTGGGAGTTTGAAGAGATTCTAGTTTGTTTGAGCATAGTAATTTTTCTTTGTTTTGGTTTAATTTTCTAGTCTGCTTTTTCACTTGATTTTATTTCTTATATTATTAATATTATTAGAAGTTCCATATACGGTGTGTCTTTTCTTTCTTTTTTATTTTTTTAGTTGAACACAGCATATATCTATTTTGATACATATAACAGTTCTATTTTATCTTTTATCACACTACAAACGTATTCAAAATATTTTTTAAAAATATAATGCATCTGCGAGATTTATATTCACGGAATCTTATTTGGATATTCAAGAACTTATCGAATGTCGAAAAAATTCGATCGATTTGGTATCCAGTGTGACCAAGAATCAATCTTAACCATTAAGAAAAGGAATCAAGATACCTCTCCACTAGGGACAACCCAATGGTTAAGGTGGACTCCTGTGGCCGAGAAGTCACAGGTTCGGACCCCATCAAATCACTCTATGAGTCTGAGCCTGTCACACCTGATTTTCAAGTGTGGTTTACCTGTCCTGTGTGGTTTGCAAGTATGGTCATGATTCCCATGATATCAAAAAAAAAAAAAAGGAATCAAGATACCTAAGTTAGAAGGTGCACGATTTATTAAAATTAAATTGAAAAAAGTAGATAATTGTTGAATAGAGACAATTTAATTCTACGTTACTAGGGACTTTTCAATTATGCAGTATCTTTTTAATTTACTTATTTAATTTTAAACATTCCTGCGTTCATACTTATTTATTAAAAAGAAGAGGAAGAAGCACAAAGACTATGTGTATAGTCCAAATAAACAGAACATGATTAATTCGGTGTTTGCTAAAATTAAATCTGAACAAAATCAAGTGATAATATGATATTTTATGTTTGGCTTGCTTGAGTCTTGACTCTTGACTATCAATCATCAGTGTAATTTCTTCATTAGCGTGCTAATCATCATTAGTCTAAGGCCCTGTTTGGCACTTCTTTTTATATAATTATACTATTAAACCTTATTTCTTTATTTAATTTTTATTTCTTACTTTCGATAAGTTTACGATGTTGCATATTGGTTTTTTTGTCAAAACAAAACAAATTTGGACAAATGGTCTAAAAATTTGAAATTCAATTTTGAACATGAGAATGTAAATTTCTCATGTAAATAGTTAATAGTACTTTTTTTAATGTCTGGTACACTCAGAATTTGTGATTAGATATGAACAACAATGGTTAAGTGATAAATCTTCCGGGTTGAAATAAGTATTTAAAGTTTAAAATTGGATATTTTAGTGAATCTTAATTGATAGTTGACATAGTGGATCAAGCAATAAATTAACAAAAGATTCCTTCAAAATGGGAGCAATATTTATTACCGAGGCCACTTGTTTTTACAAGCATGAAAATTATGATATCCATGATTTTTATTTTATTTTATTTTATCACGGGGAACCCGCAGTTGCTACCTTAGGTGCGTTGTTTTACAAGCATTACACAGCTCAAACCCATAATTTGGTGGGGTTCATTATGATATCCTTGATTTCTATACGTTGATTTTGTTAAAGTGATATTTAAGATAATATATCAAAGTCTAAAAACAATAGTATATATATCAATTCGATGCATGAAATGGTAGATGATAATCATATTTTTCTGCAATAAATATAATTTGTCAAAATTATATATCTTTTTTTTTTGCATGCGATAGGATTCATCATATGAGATATATCAATGTATGTCACTAAAAAAAAACAATCCATAATGAAATTCATTTGTCTCAGTTTCTTATATTAGGACGAGTTCACGTACATACACTTCTTAAATGATATTTTTATTTCATTTTGATAAGGGAACTATGGGGAGTATATCTGACTATGTATAGTCTTTTTAAGTATAACCTGATTCCAATATATATGATGAAATCAAAATGATTCCCACTTCAACAAAAATATTAGATGTGGAAATGCAATTTTTCTATTTTAATTAATTCCAGAAATGAATATTACATCTTTTTGTCTACCTATTATATTTAGGGACCAAGAAAGTAGGCCATATTGCCTCTTTCTTTCACAAGAATGGCTTGGCCCATTCCTACTGATGAAAACCTTAATCAGCTCTATATGACAAAGCCCATCGGTGAAAGATATTCATCACACACACACACACACAAAGCACCCTCCAAAATTTTGCATAGCAACTGTAGATAGTCTACTCAATTTGGGAGGATATTATTTTCCATTATAATAGGAAGGGATCATAAAATATACTCCTCCGTCCCATTTAAGATGACTCATTTTTTTTCAGTAGGAAAATGGTATAAAGTGATAAAAAGTAGGTGGATCACATAACTTTTGAAGAGATAATTATTTCTTAAAATGAAACATGTAATCTTAGGTAGGATAGCCTAAAAAGAAATACATGTATATCTTGAATGGGACGGAGGGAGTATTATATTATACAATACTATATTCCATAGATTATAATATATTTACACATAGTCTTCCACAATTATTCTGAAAAATATGTCGTAAAGGATGAAGTTACCATAAAAAGTGGGCGTCTAAGCTCCCCACAAATTGCAAATAAAGATTATATTATCTATCTTACAGTTGTAAGTGTAGAAACCTAGTTTAAGAAAATAATTTGAGCATCCAAACACAAATATACATCTTATATATAAAAATGTATTTAACTTTTCATCAGCAGTATAAATGTCATTATTTTAACTCCTCAAGTAATGTTTCTAGCATGTATATGAATCGAGCCAAGTCAAACACTATCAAGTTCGAACTCGGCTCGTTTAAATTTTAACAGGCTCGAGTTTGGTTCGAGTTTGAATTTGAACTTTAAATTGAGCTCGAGCTCGGTTCGTTGTAAAATTTTTGGGCTCGCGAGTAGCTCAAATTCGATTATCTAATTACTCGTTTATGAGACATATTCGAACTCGAACTCTGCTCATGTTCGACTTTGCTCGTTCTGGAGCTCGAGCTCGAATTATTAAATTTTGAATATATTATTAGAACTTTCATTATATTATTATTAATTTTTTTATTAATTATAAATAAAAATATAATTTATAATTTATGATTAGTTTTATTATTTCACATGTTCTTGAGCATGTTCGTTTGAATTCGAACGGAACATGTTCGCGAGCTCACGAACAGAATATCTCTAAGCTCGAGCTCGACTCGAAAATCCTAACGAGCTCGGTTCGAGGCTCGAGTTCGACTCATTTGCAAAATGAATGAATTTTGAACGAGTTTTTTTGAGTCGAGCTCCGAATAGCTCACGAGCTGCTTGGTTTGTTTACACCCCTAATTGTTTCTAATCTTTTGACCATTTGCCCATCTTCTTAAAAGAGAAGTCCCACCTGAACCTCGATGCTTCATATTTTAACTTTTGCCCTTGAATATTATATAATCGCTAAATAAAAAATTTAATATGACCCACTATATAATGCTACATTAATACTTTTATATCTACATAGTCGACATCATTGAAAAATTTAAGTAGCTGGTCCAACGTGTTTGCTAGTGCTAGTGCCTTTGTTGGCTTGTCCAATTCCACAACCTTTTCTTATTAATTATTAATTACCAACTTAATTTAGGTATACTACATGCTTTTAGCTTAATTTATTCATGTAGTTTACTAATTTATTTATTATACACTTGTCTAACCTTTTCCTTTATTTGTATATGAATCCAGTGCATGATATATTTCGTTATATATATATGTGTGTGTGTGTGTGTGTGTGTGTGTGTGTGCTGACCAAATTATTCACTCCACTTATAATATACACTATTCAAAAATAAATAATATTATATAACGATTTTATGTTTTAATGTCATGAATATACTTTGTCGATGTTTAAAATTTTAAGACGATTCTCGACCATGGAAATAATGACACCTTTTCCATGAAAGTACCAAAGTCGTAATTATTTTAAGTTTCTTTGGAATATGCATTATAAAATTTGATGTGTGTGTCGATCGGTGGGATAATAAATGAATATATTAATGAACCGAATCGATTTATAATTTGGACGATCGAAACCGAGTGTAAAATCTATCGGTTTCGGTCGGATGGTATATAAATTAGTTTTTTTCTATAAACATATTTTTATCCTGGATTTAATTAAAATATTAATTAAAATATATAAAATTATAAAATAATAGTTTCGTTCGATTCGGTTACCGATGAATCTAAAACGTAAACCGAAAAAACCGAAAACATTTTAATTATTTTGAATCGAACCGAAACCGATTTCAAAATGAATCGAACCGACCTAAACCAATCGGTTCGGTCGGTTTTTTCGTTCGATGGATGAAATATTATATAACGATTTTATGTTTTAATGTCATGAATATACTTTGTCGATGTTTAAAATCTTTAAGATGATTCTCGACCATGGACAATAATGACACTTTTTCCATTAAAGTACCAAAGTCGTGTAGTCAATTATTTTTAAGTGTCTTTGGACTATATCAAAGCACGTAAGTCTGGTCATTTGTAAGCCCCACCAAATTAGCCACGCTACATCAAATCAAAGTTATAACATGTCTTCTTTTCTTTTTTCGACATAAGAATGGTCACGAACATGGAAGATGGAGAAGACTCCTCCATAAAAATCGAGGGTTCGTTCCAAACATGTGATGGAACATAATTTGCAGCAGCTCTCTTTAAACTATGAGTAATGCTGTTCTGCTCACACGTAATGCGCTCGATTCTCCAATCGGACAGCAACTTTGCAGTCTGAGTGTATCCAAGACAGAGCCTCTCTACACACATAATCTCATTTTCAGCCACTCTCATCTTCCCCAACAACTTCACAACTTTCTTGCCTCGATGAACACGTAGGATAATATCCAATCGTATCCACGTATTTAACTCAATTAGTTAAGATTTAGTAAATTTGAAGCAAGAATAATACCCAATCTGGTGCAGTTTTCGCTATCTAAAAAAGCTGCATCCACCCCCGGCTCCAAATCATGCCAATTAATATTAACAACTTCTATAATGTCTCTCTCAAAAGTACTTCAAACTCAAACATCAAAAGTTATGAACAAAAACTACTTGAACGACCATAAACTCCCATTCTTTGATATGCAAAATTTCATAGGGTCCAAACCTAATTAATCATTTTTATTAAAACATGTATCACCCATAACATTTTCTAAAATTTCCTACACCCTATACCCATTACATTAAAATAAGACTAATTTCCTTGTTTCCGGTCGAGCGGAGAGAAGACTTTCTCAATCGAAAATAGATATTAGTCGACCGGAAACAAAGAAATATGTGGATAAATTAAAAAAATAGACTAATTTTCTTGTTTTCGATCGACTAATATCTGTTTTCGGTCGAAAAAACCTTCATTCGGTCGACCGAAAACATACATTAGTCGATCGAAAACAAGGAAATGTGTGGATAAATTGAAAAAATAGACTAATGTCTTATTTCCGGTCGACTAATATTTGTTTCCGATCGAGAAAGTCTTCTCTTCGATCGACCGAAAACAAACATTAGTCTATTTTTTCAAATTGGTCATGTAGTGTAGCAAATTAAAAAATTGAATATGGGGAAAAGTGTGTAATTGTATATAATTCCATAATTCATATATCATTTTTAATTTAATGAAGACCGCATGAGAGTTAAAATATTTAACATTAATAACAAACCGAATCTAGCTTAGCTTAGCTCTAGAGCTTCTCAATATTCAGTTCGACTGAAACTTTCGATAGCGGCTAACTACTGACACTAATGAAGAACAATAATCACATTTGTGTACAAGAATTACTCTTAGGACTTAGGAGTTAATCACATTTGTGTACAAGAATTACACTTAGGAGTTTGGGAAAAAAAATAAATAAAAGGGCGACCTTCTTTCATGTAATAGTTTTTCTTGACAACTGCCACGTGTCAGATATCTATTTATTAGCTTTTGTGTGTCAGAAAAGCATTACTTCGTCAAGCCAAATATGTATTGGTTTTCTTTCAGACCACAAAGACTTAATTTTACTGTCTAGCAAATAGCAATAGCCATTTCTCTCTACTCTGCACAACAACTGCTTTTCTTCTCACTCTCACACTGCAATCCTTAAATTCAGTCCCAAGAATCATTATTTCTTAGATTCTTGAAAGTTGAGGAATTCACTATTACTATTTTTCCTTTTTCTTTGCCTCCTGTCTTTTTCATATTGGGGAGAATAATCAGACAAATAAAAATCCTTTTTTTCAAGAAAGTTATAAGGTGGAAAATGGATGTGGATTTCTGGGCTGCAAGAGTTCACAGACATATCCCTTCTGTCCAATCTTCTAGGCTCGGAAACTCTGGTAAAATTATCTTGCATCTAGCTTTAGTTTCTTGAATATTGTGAGAAATTCTGATTTGTGTCAATTGGTTTTTGAAATTGGATATTTTTCTTAAGAAACATGTCTTTCATTGAATTAGTTATTCTTTTTTAATTTTGCCCATCTCTTGCTTTACATTACTGACGTGTATTCAATCAAAGAATCTGGGAGTTCTTCAGCAATGAAGAATCTTGTTGACATGAATTTTGTTTGCTTGAGAATAAGTAATCCAGTTACCCGAGCTAACCCTTTTATGGATTAACTCTTAACCAGTTGGGCTTTCTGGGGTGGGTAGGAGGATTTGGGGTTGGTCTGGAGGCGCACGGGGTGGGTTGGGGGGGGGGAGGGGGTTCTACAATAATGCAACTGAAGAAGTTATCTTTGAGGATCAAAGAAAATCTAAAAGAGGGCCCTAGTATCATCACTGTCATCTTAAAGAAATTGTGTGTAAAGGGAGTAAGATTGGTTTGCAGTTATGTTCGTAATCAATAATAATCCAATAATAATGATGATCATTTGATTTAAAGTAGGTAATCACTCACTGGTTGAAGATGAAGGGGGTGATGAAGTAAGAGCTTGGTTCCCTTGCCCTTTCTGTTATGTTGAAATCGAGCTTCCTATGCTTTGTGTCCATCTGCAAGAAGAGCACTGCTTTGCCTTGAAAAATGCGGTAATGGTTGCTCCTATACGCGTCTTCTTGCTCGAGTTGTCTTCATCTTTTGACAAATTACAACACTAGAACTACTATAGATTGTTAGAATTTACAAACATGGGCATCATTATTCGTATGAAGCAACCATATGTATGCAATCAAGAATTAGAAACCGCTATATGCTTTTGTTAAGTTGAATCAATGCTGCTTGATAGATAGCTTTCGATCACTCTTGACTTCTCTTTTGCAGGTTTGTCCTATATGTGCTGCAAATTTGGGTAGAGATGCAGTTGTTCATTTTGCATCGCAGCATGCACATTCTATTAAGGTTTGATTTCAAGTTCTTGCTATGGTTTATGAATAATTACTTTAAGTGAAGAATTATTGACAAGTTTATATCTTTATCTTTATCTCAGCGAAGAAAAAAGTCCCAGAAGTCGGGTTTCTGGAGCAATGCATCGTCAAATATCATCCGAGACTTGAGGGAATTGAGTTCGTTTCTTGGTTCTAATTCACCAAACGGTTCAGGCAGCGGGAAGGAGCCTTTGCTTGATCCACTTGCACCATTTCTGTGTAACGTGCCTCTAACAGTAGCTAAAGAGAGCCAGAAAGACGAATCTTGTGTTGCTGCGACGAATGATGCAGAAAGGTATGTCGTTTAGAACTCAACTGATGGCATTCCTATACAGTTTATCTATGATTTTTCTACTTTAGAAGCATGCTTGAATTGCAATGTTAAGAGCAAATTGTTTGAGCTTTGTCTGTGAACTTTGTTCATGCAGCAGATTGAAATGTAAATTCTTGAAACACCAATTGAATTTTGGTAAAATTAAGCTAAATCTTGCAAGTATTTTAGTTCAATATATGTGCTTCTCAACTGTGCTCTTTTTTTTGCTTTTCTTTTTCTTTCCACATTATTTTAGATGATAATGTTTTGGTTGATAATCAATGTTCAATCCACAACTACACTCTAACTTTGCTGTTAGCCAATTCCTCTCACTCATTTCATCTTCCACTTAGGCAGATGCTTTCTACATTTTGATGACTGAATAATATGTTCTTGCAATAGCAGAACGTCTCGTCCGGACGAAGACGAAGAACATAACCATGAGGAGACGAGGCAACGCGTTTCTTTCGTTCAAGACCTTGTCTTCTCGACCATTTTTTAGAACTTGTGGAGCTTCCCCACGGAGAAAGAAAGGATCAGAAATGCTGCTTCAGGCTTTTCAACTGGTGCGCATGGTTTCAAGAATATCAAATTGTTGTAAGCTTATTATTATGTCTCGACATATCAAACATTTGTAATACAATGTCATGAGGCCATTTACTCGAACATGATGATGTATTATTAAGCTGCTGCTGCTGCTGCTGCTGAGCTATTCAACAGATTTTCACCTGCTCTGCTTCAAACAATGCTTTTCATTTAGGCACATTCCATATCTAAATGAATTCGAGATCAAAACTAACTACAACCATCCTACTACCTAGAAATCTCCAAAACCACCAAATTTGAAAGATCTGAGATAACAAATAACCTTATTACATGCATATACAGTCAAGCAGAAGCTAATCAAGCCACATTTCCAATCAAAAATACCAATGCAGGTCATCCAAGAAACAGCAATGCAATTCAAAAAGCAATCAAACAAAGATCACAGGCTGCAAAAGAAGAAGTTTCTTATAACCTTAGTTTTAATGGCCAAAGCAAAAGTAAAAACATTTGATCAAATCATCACAGCAATGTTTTCTTGAGCTAAAACTAATAACAATACACTAATGCATAAAAAAACATGGTAGCCCAAAACAACTCCATCCATATACCACAATTGATCAAAAACCATATTGCAGAACCAGAGGCATAAGAATTCACAAAATCAGAGGCATACATTCTCATCAACAAAACCTCTTCGGCTTCACTCGAGGATGGTTTGAATGACGCCTGCACCCACAGTCTTCCCGCCTTCTCTGATAGCAAATCTCATCCCCTGCTCACAGGCAATGGGGGTAATGAGCTCCACCTCCATCTTCACACGGTCACCGGGCATCACCATCTTCGACTCCTCATCCTTGTCGTTCATGATGCTGTTCACCTTGCCCGTCACATCCGTCGTCCTCATGTAGAACTGAGGCCTGTAACCTGCAAAGAACGGGGAATGCCTCCCGCCCTCCTCCTTCTTCAGCACATACACTATAGCAAGAAATTTGTTGTGGGGAGTTATGGTTCCGGGTTTTGCCAACACCATCCCTCTCTGGATATCAATTTTTTGAATCCCTCTCAATAGAAGCCCCACATTGTCTCCGGCCATGGCATCGTCTAGGGTTTTTTGAAACATTTCGACTCCAGTGACCGTGGTGCTTCTGGTCTCCCTCAATCCTACCAGGTCGACGGTGTCTCCGGTTTTAATCATGCCTCTCTCGACTCTCCCGGTGGCCACGGTGCCTCTGCCGGTGATGGAGAAAACATCCTCTACAGCCATAAGGAATGGGAGATCGGTTTGGCGTTGGGGGATGGGGATGTAATTGTCGACTTCCTCCATCAATTGGTAAATCTTGTCGACCCACTCGTTGTCGCCCTTTTTGAGGCCGGGAGTGGAGGTGAGGGCTTCGAGGGCGAGGAGGGCAGAGCCGGAGACGATGGGGATGTCGTCGCCGGGGAATTCGTGGGAGGAGAGGAGGTCTCTCACCTCCAATTCGACGAGCTGGAGGAGCTCCTCGTCGTCGACTTGATCTTGTTTGTTGAGGAAGACGACCATGCTCGGGACTCCGACTTGTTTGGCGAGGAGGATGTGTTCCTTTGTTTGGGGCATGGGGCCGTCGGCGCCGGAGACGACGAGGATGGCGCCGTCCATCTGGGCGGCGCCGGTGATCATGTTCTTGACGTAGTCGGCGTGGCCGGGGCAGTCCACGTGGGCGTAGTGGCGGTTCTCGGTCTCGTACTCCACGGTGGCGGTGTTGATGGTGATGCCGCGGGCGCGCTCTTCAGGGGCGGCGTCGATTTCGTCGTATTTTTTGGGGGCGGAGCCTCCTACAGAGGCGAGGGCCATGGTGAGGGCGGCGGTGAGTGTGGTCTTGCCGTGGTCGACGTGGCCGATGGTGCCGATGTTGACGTGGGGTTTCTTGCGCTCGAATTTGCCGCGGGCGGCGCGGACGGAGAGGCGGCGGCGGGAGGAGACGGGGGTGGTAGCGGGGTGGAGGAAGAGGGTAGTGGTGGAGGGGGTGAAGGAGGAGGAGAGGACTATCTTGGTAGGGTTTGAGGTAAGGGAAGGGGTTGCGGGGAGGTATGCGAGCTTCGCGGCAGCGGCGGTGGAGGAGGTGACGGAGGCCATTGTGGTGGAGAAGGGGTTGGTAGAGAGAAATGTAGGAGAGGATAGGGATTGAAGGGAGGATAGAGTGAAGAGAGATTGTTATCTGAGTGAAGAAGAAAAGAGGACCGCTCGTGTAGTTCTATCCTCCTCCCCTCGGATAACCCGACTGTAACTTGAGCTGCTGGGGTATGGGCTTTCTGTGCAACACGTGTACGGCTGCGATGTTGGTTTATATCATTCATTATATGGTAAATATCATTTTAAACCCTAAATCATACTCATGTTATCAAAAATATTCTGAACTTTAAAAAATATTATTTTAAACTCAAAACTATTAACATTTTATCAAAAAAATCCTAAACTTTGAGAAGTATCACTTTAAACCTCAAACTGTTAATTTTTTTATCAAAAATATCCTACATCAATTTTTAAGCTCCTGAAATTGGATGAAAAATATCTTCTTCTCGTTCGATGAGCCACATCAAAATTTCAAAGGCAAAAAATGAACTCGAATATATCCGACAAGCCAATCGAAGATATTTCATCCAATTTTGAATTTAAAAATGATGTAGGATATTTTAATAAAAATTAACGATTTGAGGTTTAAAGTAATACTTCTCAAAGTTTAGGATTTTTTTGATAAAATATTAATAATTTGAGATTTAAAATGATATTTTATAGTTCAAGATATTTTTAATGAAATGAGTATAGTTTAGGGTTTAAAGTGATATTTACCCTTCATTCTAATTATGCTATAATTCCACCATTTTTCTCCCAAATTATGTCTGCAACTTTAATGGGTTTTCAAATTCAATGATTATATTCTATTCGATTTAAAGTTTTAGTTTTCATAGCATTTTCAATTATTAGTTTACATTTGGGAAAGGCTTGTCGAGTATTTATGCGTGAATTTATTTTAGAAATTTCTATAATTTCACATATTTCAGCGGTAATAAATCAAAGAATAAGCACTGGATTTATGCGGAAATTGTTGTGGTTTGCATGAGGGAAAGAGATTGAAAGGGGACCTACTGGATACTGCTTCAAAAGTGAGGTCCAGAAATTTGAGTCTGTATTTGGGCCACGTTAACAATTTAGGGACACTCTTTTCTTAAAAATAATTTACATAAAAAATAAAAGGCCAAAAAGAAAAGATATGATATATTTAATGACGAGATTAAACAAAAAAAATAGAAATGGGAATGCAAAAGGAAAGAATAATTGTGACAAACAGTGAACAAGAAAATTTTAGCAGATATTGCATGAAAGACCAGAAACATATGCAACGAGTATTTCCTTTGGAGAAGCTGAGATTGAAACAACATGATCAAATTACATCTATTCCGTGTGTACAAAATGATTTCATGTCCAAAATCCATCAGCAATCAAACATATAAGTTGTAGAATATACCACACTAACAGCCTCCATGCACTATGAGTCACAAATATAGCTCACAAAACCAAAAAAACACAGGCTTTCTGATCTCGAAAGCCCTCGTGTTGGACAGCAAAAACATGAATCTGTACAGGTATACTTCGTAGGAATACTAGAGGGCCTAATGATTCAAGAAAAACACGTGAAAGGGGTTCAAGCTGTTTACCAGATTAGACGACTTGATTACTAGGCATTTTGACAATCGTGAAACTTTCCACAAGCTTCCTGCTGCAAGACGAACAAGAATACAAACGGTTATGATACTGTAGAATCATCTGTCAGAATCTCTGTTATACTAAGATCAGATATCTCTCTCTGGTGAGTAGCATCTGGAAAATGGTCCATGCATACGCCCTTCAACAACCGACCTTTTGTTTCAACACTGATGTTAGAAGTGTAAGACTTCAGGACTTAAGTTATGAAGGAAGATAAATCCAACAATTCAGTCGTCAAGTGGCGTCCCTCTGTAATGAAAATTATGATCTGATTTGTTCCGATTGCAAATGCTAAGCATCCTCAGATGACCCTCCTTAGGAAGTTCGTTTAGAATATCAGTAATTGCTAGTTCATGTTTCTTCTTAAGTTCTTCTAGCTCCTTCTGTTGATCATCCAGCAGCTGCTTAAGCTTCTCAATAAGATTCTTTATGTAAGCTGAATCATTTTCACTTGGAATTGTATTTTCTTCCAAGGATAGTGACTCGTCATCTGATGCATCACGATCATGGTCGACACCACCAGATTCTAAATTACCAGGCACTGAATCAGCTTCCAGTTTTGCACAGTCGTCGTGATCAGAATCACAATCCACATGCCTCAGAGGCGAACCTTCATAAGAACTAATGTTATCTCTATGACCAACAGAAGATTGATTATTTTCATCAGACCAGCTATCTCTAGAGACCATCCATTCTGGAAGCACCAGGTTAGAAGGGCCAGGTTTATGCGGAGAGTTTCCAGCGCTAGTTTTTGGTGAGTCGCACCAATACTTGCGTCCAGACGGCAGCCTTTCCATAACAATCGGATTGGAGGACTCGGTGGTTGTAGGAGAAGCAGGCCTAGAACCACCGCCTTCCAAAGTTGCTTTATTTCTGCCCGATAGTTCTCTTGGTGCCCAATCAGGAATATGGGACTTAATTTCAGAATCAATCATTGCAGCAATGACTGAGGCATCGTGATCAGTCAAATCTAGCTCTTCAACCATTTCACTAGCGACATCACTTGAGGTATCCACCTCAATATCAAATGGGAAGTGGATGTTTCGAATATGGCCTGAGCTAATAAAGAAAATAAGATTGATTATACACATGCCAGGACACTTTCTTGCTCTAAACAGGTATCGGACAAAGAAATAAGAAACAAGAACCTGATGAATCTACTATGCGAAGTTTCAAGAATATTGTGTTGTGATCTTTTCTTTGACCCTGCACCACGAAATCTCGACTGCCCTCAAAGAGAGAGTCTTCATGGTGATTTACAGCATTGTACTGGTTGGCAATATCATCTGTACATATAGTGTCAGTAACTAAGGAAGGGTGATCTCAATGCAAACAATGAACAAAGAAACACAAACTTTACCTGAAGATTGGTGTAGAGAGCGACATATACCCCCAGAATCCTCATCTGATAGTAGAAATGGATCCATCAATAGTTGTTTGGCTGACATTCGATCAGAGACTTTTGCGATGCATTTCTCTATGAATAACCGGACATCAGGATCCTTTACTTTTACAAGTGATGCAGGCTTGATTCCCTTCAACAAGCAGAAAAATGATCAAAGGTCAGTTGTATGAGGCAAGAAAGATAAAGTTAAGAAACATTATTCAGCTTCCATTACTTAAATACATAAGAAAATGGGAAATTAAATTACATATCTAGAAAGAGTTAACCTGCTCTTTCAACTGCCAAATTTCTAGATAATATTAATAAATAAAATTTGTACAAGCTCAAAACAAAAAATGATAATTTCGAATGGATCAGAGAGGCAGGGTTCCCCTACAAACCATTCGAGCTAAAATAGATTATTGTTCCTATACAGTTCGGACTATCTATGGGGTCTTGGGCATCAAAATTTTGATTTTTATAGACAAAGAAGAGGAATAAGAAAACCTTCATTGTTTTTTCCTTCTATCAACCGATAGAAGGAAAAAGGGGAAACTCATTCATGTGTGTGTGAGTTGGCCTAGTGGTAGAGTGGTTAATGCCCGAGGTCAAAGGTCTCGGGTTCGAGTCCACCGTGACGCAGCCTTTAAAAATTTCTGTATTAAACTACCAAAAAAAAAAAAAAAAAAGGGGGGGAAACTCATTCATTCTTTTTCCTACCAATCAAACTAATTCTTAATTCTGCTAATTCTTAATTCTATAGGGTAGTGGATATTATTTTGTAAGAATGACCAGAATAAGATGGAAAAATCATTTACATATTATACACACAAGGGTAGATCTCACAGCCAAACAAACTCAAAGGGATTCTACCAATAATGCATCATTCGAGAGGATACAAGCACACTGGATCATATGTTATAATTTTATAAATGTAGGCGATAAATTGAAGTGCATGCTAAGTCCCTCTGTTTCTTCACCACCAGCTTTTTATGATTCTCATCTCTTCCCTTGTCATGGTGAGTTATCTAAAGTTGCCAATCACTTTTTGGGAGATAACTATTTTATTTTCATTCAGAAGATGCTACAGAGAAAGCTATGTAAAAAAAAAAAAAAAAGGGAAGTTCAAAAGTAATGAAGAACTTACTGCAGTCACTTTCTTATATATCTGTGCGGCATTGGAACATTCTATATATGGATACTCAAGCGTCACTAGCTCCAGCAAGCACATACCAAAGGCATATATATCGACGAGCTCATTATAATGCTCCTCATAAAGCTCCGGTGCCATGAATTCCGGTGTGCCTAGTATAAAATCAAGCTCCAATAAGAAAAAAGTAGTTCATGAATAGAGAAATAATATAATCAAACCTTACCAATTACACTGTGAGCAGCACGAGCCTGCTCAAGAATAGCAGCCAACCCCAGATCACCAATTTTCACCTGTCCTTGATTCCCATTCACAAAAATGTTATCGCACTTCAGGTCACGATGAATAACCGGTGGATCATGACTATGAAGATACAGAAGGCCCTCTAGGATTTGTCTGGACCATTTCTTCAAGGCCCTTACATCAACATGCCTATGTTTCTTCCTATACCTATACAAACAGCCAGACACATGAGCAAACTCCATCGAAAATTTCACAAGTAATCTCAAAATCAGTATGTACAAAATAAATAAACCACTAAAAACCAGAAAAAATATTGACATACTGTCGTAGATTCCCAGATGTGAAAATTTCAGTAATAAAGTTGATATGCTCGTTCCTGGTATCAACCCATGAGTTGTAGAATTTGATAATATTTTTATGCTTAAGGGTCTTAAGCAAGTGCACTTCAGAATACAACCGCTCCAAATCCACCGAGTTGCGCAAAAGGTTACCAACTTTAACCTGATTCCAAGCCACCTCGATCCCTTCCAATTCATCAAATGCTCTATAACTATATTACAAGCATCAAAATTAAGGCTTCACACAGGTTGTACTCAAATACTATAGATGCATAAAATTATAGCAAAAACTGAAAATGAAGGAAAAATTAATCAGAAGAGGATACACTTTTTTGAAAGCTCCTTTGCCAAGTACCTCCTTGTACTGCAAAAATATGCATAAGAAATAACAAGCAAACTTAGCAATCCAAGAACTTGCGGAATCATGCAAAATAACAAAACCGCACACATCACAAAATGAAAACCTCTTCACGAATTACTGATAACAACAAATCAAATGCAACGTAAACTCCAATAACTTATAACAATCAACCAAAAAAATCAGATAAAACAGTAGAATTCTACGAACCCGACCGTAGCGACCGGAGGGATCAACCTCAACGAATTCAGGTTCGGTGTCACATTCCTCCGGTTCTGCCTCCGACGCCGAATCATGTAGCATTCTCCCACTCAATGAAATAACAGGATTCCCCAAATAACAGAAAAAACAAATTCAGAAACAACCCTAATCAGATTTCAGATCTACGGATCAAAAGCTGCGTGGTTGCGGCGGAATTTCAACTAATCCTAATCTAATATAAACAACGCATGCCGCCTTAATTGCGGCGGCGATTTTTTTTTCAAAATAAAATAAAATTATAGCAATGTTATCGTATCAATCACGAATATCAAATTTGATGAGAATTCGACTCGAGAAATGAAAAGGCTCCACAGATTATACAAACGTTCCTCGTCCCTTTCGTCGCAAGATTATATGATGTTTTTGGGATCGGTCGGTGAGTCAGCTTAATTACTGGTTCAAGCTGGAGACTGTTTCCTCTCCTTTATTTATTTATTTATTTATATATTTTGATTTCTTGTTCAAAGTTATTCTTTTAATTTGACTGGCGAATTTATTCTAAAAATGAAATTAATAATCAAATAATATCACTATAATATAATATTGTGAATGCGGCATAAAAATATTTTGCAAGATTTTTACAAAATCTTGTCATTACTTTCTTTAAATTGAAAAGTTTGTTTATATGCGTAAGAAAAGACTGGAATAATTTATTGAAAACTAGATGTCTAAACAAAAAGAAAATTCAATTGTTAAAAGCATATCCTATCCATTGTTTTATGTTTTTTCTATTGATTGAAGTTTTCATTTTTCTTATCAAATAAAAGCAATATAATATTTGGATGTATGTAGAAAGTCAATGATGTTGCTTTTGTGAGGACACACCAGAGTTTGACACAACTTATGGAAACATCAAACAGCCATTCTAGGCTAGATGATCCAGGTCGATCCTGACAAATAATGGGCTCTGAGCGAAAAAAAAAAAGTGGGTCTTTTTTTTTTACTATGGAGATACAATTTAATATATCTAAAAAGATGCATAATATATCATTTATAAAAGAATTTTTTTTTAACAAAATTTGGGCTCCCAAAAGTTTATAACAAAATTTTGGGACATTGAATATTTTATTTTTTGAAAGAATATTTATATTAATATAAGATGATATATAAAATTTTGGACCCCCTAAAATGATGGACCTTGGACGGTCGCTCATACTTGCCCGCCCTCAAGAACGGCCCTGAGGTGATCTATGTAATAAAAGGTGAGAAAAATGATAAATCTTTTTTTTTTCATTCTACAAATATTCTTATTGACCATGAGAGTTATATATCCCTAACTATTTTATTTCAAACTAATAATAAAGTTGGACGACGATCTTGGCTTAAAAAGAAGCCTTTCTTGAGTGTTTTGCTAAAAAATCGAAGGGGATTATGGGAGATCTACTTGTCAATCTTAAAAACGTAAAAAAAAAAACGCAACCTGGCACGATATTATATCCAAAATGACGTTTTCTAATTTCCACATTGTATTAGTAATTTCCAAATCATATAGACGTCATCTTTCAATTGGTGAAAGAAAAAAAGAAGGGCAAAATGAATAATATAGTAACTGAAAAATACCTAGTTTACGATTTTTTAGAAAATGACCAAATAATTTAGGATATTTTCATTTCCTTTCTATTTTCCTACATGGCATATATAGAAAGAATCGATTTTCACGTGCTACCCTTGATAAAAGAATATATTTTACAATCCAAGCCTCAAAATATATTCTACAAAGAGAATTATCCAGAAATACCAAATACAAAGTCTACAAACTGCTATGAATCTAACTTTAGACCATTCTGTCAAAAAATTAACAAAATTCGTGAACCAAATCTTTTCCAGAATTCTTGAAGCCATACCAAATTCACAGATTAAAGAAAATTGGCTCATAAAGAAACATCAGTACTTTTCAAATCATCAAAGATAAAAGAACATGAACGCACTATAAGTTGCTACCATAAGCATCAAGCAACAATTCTCAAAAATCATCGACCTCTAGAACAGATCCGATTCTATATCTAGCACTCATCAATCATCAACGACAATCTGAGAACATTTCCATAGATGGAAGAAAAAGAAAGGAAAACACAATAGCTCATGTGTGATGCAGCACATATGAAACACTCGATAATGAATGACAACTACACAAAGTTTGGCACTTATGTTGGAGGTGATTCCATAGGCTTCATCTTTCGAGTCTGGTACCAAAACTACTGTCGAACATGTTGCTAGCTAGTAGCTAAGCATTCCACTTCTCTTTCCCTCTCTCCATAAGCATTGGTTCCTCATACGTTGACTACCAACAACCAGTGTGTACATAACTTTTATTAGTTTTCAAAAATCCTTTGCTCAAAAGTGCCCACCATCTGCACATGGTCATTACTTTTCCTATCCACTATCCAAAACAAGTGTTTAATGCTTCCTAAGTGGATTCATTTTATCTCTAAGATAATAAAGCTTGGCCCTCCTCACTCTCTTCTTGTCCAACACTGTTATCTCCTTTATGTTTGGAGAATACCTGTCATTTTCCAACTCAATTAGAAAGAAGAAATGGATAAGGTAATAATCAGATTTGCTCAAGTCAGAAAGTCTGTTATTTGCATCTGAGATGTTTATGAGCTAATGCACCACATTTTCTAGCCTAATTACATAATTTTAAATAAAAGCTGCAAACTCATATCACAAAAAGAAGGAGCAAGCAACAATGTGAAGGTGGTGCAAATAGAGATCAAATGTGGTTAGCTTATTTGAAGATCTATTCCTAGTCGGATTACAAAAATTAAAGGCATTTGAGCGAATATAGCTTCAGTAATTCCAATAAATAGAGTGGAGTGCATATAATTTAGACAGTGTCATCAAAGTAAAGAAAAAAAGTCCATGGCCATATAGAATTCAAGGTTTAGTGAAAATATAGTTCATTTTGGCTATAACTTTTGGCCTAGCATAAAAAATGATGGGCACATTAGGAAACACAATGACTGGCAATTGAACAAACCAACAGATTAAAACATGAGCTGAAATGCAGTACAACATGCCAGCACACGCTGAAAAGAGGTACGGCTTTCAAGATACAATATAGATTGCACTAGTTGAAGTACATAAGCTGGAAGGAATACTCACAGAGGGAAGAGATTTTCAATACCAACACCTCCTACGAGCCTTCTAATTCTGAAAGTAGTATTTAAACCAGCATTGCGCCTAGCTATAACAATGCCTTTTATAATTGAAACACGCCTCTTGTTCTCTGGTACCACCTGTCATAACAAGACCATGATGTTTCGAATAAGTAAGAATCTTGGAAATTAACAAGCTATAAAGTTGGCAATGTATAGCAGCAGAAGACTAATATAGCAGCAGAAGACAAATCAACCAGTTTTCCAAGAAAAAATAAGTACCACTTTCATCTGGATGATGTAACCAGGCTTTATCTCTGGAATCTCTCTGTTTGATTTAACTTCCTCAACTGCTTCTTTATCAATTATCTGCAGTCAGCTTGACACGAGCAAAACACTCAGAATTCAATGAGAATACCCAATTATATCATGAAGAAAGTAAATGGGAAGGGAAAAAAAAATGTGCCTGCATTATATGCCTTGCAGTTTTATCGAGCCTCTTGAATTTAATGCGTGGAGGCAGTTCAGGAGCAACAGAAACATTCTCAGGAGTATATCCTGAAGTTGAAAAATTCCTAGTTCGCAAATTGGATACCAAAGAAGCAGACTGGTTTCCAGAGCTTAGGCCTCTGTCAGATGGCAACACTGAAGCTACACTACAACTTTCAGAGGATGCCGGTAAGACAACTTTAGCACCAAACTTCTTATTCTGAACCAGAAGAATAGTGCCTTAGCAAGGACTAAAAAAGATAAATCCCATCAACAATGGGACGAGAAGAAAATGAAACTAGAACATCATCATAAATCTTCTCTTAGGAAACGATCAGACAAGTTCAAAGAACTAAATTACAAGCAAAAACCAATCTACACGAGCAGAATCAGAAAGATCGTACTAATTCAGTAGAACTTCAAAGCTAAGTTCAGAAGGTCCCACAAGGAAATAATAACAAACAAAAGCATGACCTTACAAAGCTCTAATGAACCGTGCTCGATGTTTAGAATTCTCCTACAAACACTAAATATACTCTCAATCATTTTGAGGCACACGATTTCACAACTCCTGAAATGCCTAACACCAAGAACTCCTAAAATCCTAACACTGCTCACGTAGGCAACCATATATCAAAAACCTCACTCACTAGTCACTAGTGAAGCTCTGCGACATTCAAAATTATTTAAAGAGGTCCAGTCTGAAAGAAACTACGTCAATATCCAACCAAACTAAAGCTTATATATTCCAAAGCTCATCAACTGAAGGTTTCAGCAAAATATCGGCATTTCCTATCCAACCAATCAGCAAGCATCGGAAAAAGATCAACAAAATTACTATACCAAAAGAAATGCTGCGCCTGAACAAGAACGCTCAGAATTGAAACCCGGACACCGAATCATCGAGCATCCCGAATATCTCGGTTCAAAAGACTTGACTTTGTACAGCTCAACATTGTTCAGCGAACTGATGGTTTGCTTCGTAACCAGCCGAAATTTACCATACAGCGATTGCATTTCGAATCCTCCGATCAAAAACCTGGAGTTAATGAGGAAAAGGATGGAATTAGGGTCTATTTTGCAATTCGTAACAATGATGAATACAAAAATTGGGGGGAAATGTCATAAAATTAGGTAACCTGTGGAATGAGGATGGATTCAAGAGCTGAATGCAAAACCCTAATTAGGCAGCGAGTGCAGGTTTTTGATTTCAGAATGGGGATTTAACATAATGGCCCTTGATGTTTTCTGAACATTCTAAACTACCCATGAGGTTTCTACTTTTTACCTTCCAAGTTCCAATTTCCAAGAAATTTTATTCTTTTCCTTCTCAAAAGAAGTACATTCTATTGTTTTCATGTTTAGATCATTATGGGATTTATTTAAATTTTATTCCAGTTTTAAAATAATTTTGTTGCATCTTTCAATGACTTCGAGAAATTGATTACATTTTTTTTTGTATCATGGAGAACCTGCAGCCGTAAACCACATAGGACAGGTAAACCACATTTAAAACCAAGTGTGATAGCCAAACCCATAGAGACGTTTGGTGGGATTCAACCCGCGACCTCTCGCCACGATGAACCCACCTTAACCATTTGATCGTCCTGGGGACCGATTACATTTTTCTATTTTATTTATTGAGTAGGAATTTGCTAAGTTGTTAACTGATCCGAGTTAATCGGGATATAGAAGTTGAATATATGGTTGGATTATTATTTTACTTGTTGAAAATAGAAGATTAATTTTGTGTGTATGATGTATTTTTAAAATTAGAGTATGTTTTCGTGATTACACCAAGTGGCCATAATTATATGGGGTTATTTTATATTTTGGTACATAAAGCAAAGTTTCAAGATCATTCATTTAAATCTTTTTCCAAATAGAAAAACAATATAGTTGGATTAGAATTCCAAAATTCTCTTCTTTCAATCTTCTCATAGTCGGTTTGAGCTAGCTTATCAGCACAAATATTAACTTATCTTTTGATCCTCTTGATCTCCATCTTTCAAGGCCTGTGTATCAAGGCTTTGTAGTGATCGATTATCTCTTAAAGTAGATGGTTTGCTGCTACAAATTCGGTGACAAAGTTATAGATCGAGATCGAATTTGTATCCACAATAATCTGTCGATACCTTCTCTCCCAGGCTTTGTTTTCATCTGCCATTCCTCTCGTGTGATGCACGGGTATCATATTTTTAAAATTTGTAACTTTAAATATATGAATATTTGCTAATTATATATAAAATAGATCACATATAAAAAAGTTCTTCTAAAATTATGGCAAGAAATTTGATCCCGCATTGATTTTGTCAAAAAATTAAAATTGCAAACACATCATGTATTTATCTTCATTGTTCACTTAACAATCCACTTCAAAATTTCCGACCAATTAACATATCGTAAGAAATTGATAAAAAAAAAATAGTAATATACACATAAATAAGTATTTTTAAAAAAAATATTTTTTCCATGTCATCTCCCCTCCCTCCTCTATTCTCCTTCTCTAGCACGACTTCTTCGTGAAGATATAATATAACTAAAAATATTTTGGTTTTTGATGTCCTTATGGATCAAAACACTTATCACAAACGTTTAGAATTTTTCAAGAAATACAAATGTTATTTAATAAATAACAAAAATTAATTTTAAAACTAAAATGAAATATTATAATTAAAATTTAAATTTATGTCATTAAAATTATATTTAAAAAGTACAAAGGAAAATAATTAAATTAGTCATGTAATAAATAAAGTATTCATATATGTATAGGTATATATTTATATATAATTCATTTTGAAAATTGTAATTTGTTCAGATTATATATATCTTTCAAAGATCATGTATCAAACTAAAATTATTGATTTAATGTTTAATTCAATTTGTATATTGCATATATTTTCATGAACGTAATCATGTGATTTTCAAAAAAAAAGAGATATAAGAAGAAAATTGTTGAATGTTAAATGCACATGAAAATTAACATAACCTTTGATTAATAAATAATACTTCAATTAATGTAGGAAGTTAAGATGAGAAAATAATATAGATAATTATTTCCTTTAATATATATATATATATATATATATATATATATATATATATATATATATATATATATATATAATTGAAAATGGAAGCTATATGGATAATATTGTAAACACATTAAATTACTTATTAATTTTTAAAAATAAGGAGCTATAATGAGAAAATGTAATTCATTTGATTTAATTTAATTTTAAATGTTATATTTCAGAAATCAGTCCTCTTTTTTCCATTTCTCGCTATAATTGTTCGACTGGGCCAACGACCAATATACCATCTAAAGATTGGGCTTGTAAAACTTATATTTGGGCCCATTTATAACTATTGTAGGCTTGTTGAACACCTTAAAGGGGCTTTAGCGATTTGCCAAGAAAATTGAAACTTCCTCCTCTTTTGGGCCACGACCAACCGATCGGTTAATCGAAAATTTAAAACGGTTCGATTTCGGTTCCATTTTTTTGGAGAAATTTGGTTCGGCTAACTGAAAAATTCGGTTCGGTTAACCAAAATCGAACCGTTTAACAGCCCTAGTTGGAATTAAAAATATGAGATTGTCCCAAAATTTATATTAGCTTCGTGTTTTATTACATATTAGTTCGAGTTCTATCGAATCGATCTAGGGTGAGAACAGTTATTTTTAAATCATAATGAGACATTACAAGAAGTTATTTACATAAGTAAGTCGGACTTAGGTCTTTAAAAAAGCTCGATAAACCTGATAGCTAGAATGACCTGGTATTCATAATAATACATCAAACGCCACGTGTGCTATTGCGTTTGTAATATCATACATAAAAGTAAAAGGTCATATATAGTAAATAAATGCACATCATTATGTGATAAAGTAAATGATGATTATAAGATTTAATAAAATTCATAAATCATGCAATGCTGAGGAGAAATTCAAATGGGGTAAGATAACCCATCAACCCTAAAACATAATACGCGGGGGTTAAAATAGCTCATAAATCGTATAGGATTCCATTTTGGTGCAAGAGAGGAAATGTGTGACTATTTCTTCATTAATAGCATACTATGCCTTTTGAAATTAATTTCATTTCATGTTGATGAAAGCACAAGTCAAGAGTAGGAATAGGTCGAATCAATATTTCCGAAAATGTCAATATTTTTTTTTTTTTTTTTTTGATATCATGGGGAACCCGCAGCCGCTAACTTAGATCTGCCAACGTTTAACCTACAAACCACACAGCACACTTGGAAACCAGGTGTGCAACCCATGAGCGTTTGATGAGATTCCACTTCTAACATGAACCTCAAGATCTAGGAGATTATTTAAAAGCATGAAAGTTGAAAATTACCCACTTTTAATTTGCAAAAATAAATAAAAATAAAATAAATAGCGAAGTTATATTTTTTCTAGTTGATTTTAATTATAGGAATTTTTAAAATTCATTTCCTTCTTGTTTTGCGCAATAACCACTAATGAGTTATGTATCGTTCTAATCAAAAATCAAAATCATTCATAATATAGGCACATGTCACTTGTGCTAACCCACACAATTAGTCTCAAAAGGGTATGAGTACTTAATATTTTTCGAATAAACAACAAAGCTATTTCTTGGAAATTGGGTATAGTTAGGGATCATGTGATTTTTTTTTTAAAATAAAGCTATGCGGCACATTATGATTGACAACATAAGGATACTTTAGTAATTATCAATATAATTAACTAATAAAATAATAATAATAAATTAATATGTTAATCATTTTTCACCTATTTTGGAAAATGATTAAATTTATTAGTTTTAAATTTGAATTTTAAAATTAATCTCTCTCCACATAAATATCATTTTTCCATACATTATGGCCGATCATATTGTGATCAAATAGCATCATTCTTTTTTTTAGTACTTTGAGGTAGTAAATTGATTAATTTTAGTATATCTTAATACATGCCGTGCCTATTAATAGAAACAGAAGAATATAATCAAATTGAGATATACAGAGTCACTTACTTGTCGAAAAGATTTAATACCATCTAAGATGGAGAAAGCTATCAGTGTGGCATCTGCCCACGTTGACACACTCACTTTCACATAACACATTTAGATGATACGTCCAAACACGTATTATCACGTTTTTATGCTTTTTATTTGGAACAGAATCGAGGATCGAGTTCTAGCGGTCACAGTATGAAAATTTCATCATCTTTATGGTGACTTCTTATAGACTGGGCATTACGTAAAGGTCCTCATAACTACTTAATCATTAAATTATCGTGATTTATTCTCTCACACGTATAATTAATGAGTCCAATCAAAAAGAAAATGAAAGTACATGAACCCAAATTAATATTTTTCGTTTTAAAGATGATGATAGAATAATCACACCAAATCGAGACTCGCGTCCACAATAAAATCGGTGGTTGCAACTCATTTGAATATATCCAAACTTATTAATATATTAATTTGATGAAATCAAGAATATTCATTGAATTAGTTCTCTATTTTCTTCTGCATTACACATGCAAGTTTTGAAATAAAAAGGGGACAAACTTTAAAGGAACATACTTTTTGCTGGTTCTTCTCACTTGAATGCTTAAGGGGCTGTTTGGCTAAGCTTATTTTAGAGAGTTTATAAGCTCTAAAAACTTATAAGATGTTTCAAGAGCTTATAAGAGGTAATGTCTCAAGTACTTATAAGTTGTTAAAGTGTTGGATACTTGATCTTATAAGATAGAGAAAGAATCGTGAATTAGAGAGAGAAAATCATAGTTAGAGAGATAAAATTGACGAGATGTGAAGTTGATAGTGTATATGTAGGAGAACTATAATAAGGTTATTTTGGTAAATTCATAGTTGCTTATAAGTTTATGAAAAAATAAGTTAGGGTTGACCAATTTATTTTTAGGAGAGCTTATAAACTGTTGGAGCTTATTTTCACAAATTATAAAATTTTAAGAAACTTATTTTGCCAAACGCTTTCTGCACAAACTATAATTGTTTAGCTCTAAACAAATTTTATAAACTGTTTTAAAGAGCTTATAAGTTTAGCCAAACACCCTCTAAATCTTGATAGAAATAACCATTTAATTAGTAGATCGGTGAAATGAATCAAATCAAACTCTCTATAAAAGAGGAGTCAAAAACTGGTCCAATGTGCATTGGAAAGAGGGTTCCTGATAAGGCTTTGACACTTATTTATCATCTTTTAATAATATGTATAATAGTAATTACCATCCACAACCACAACACAGCTTCAATTTATTCAATGAATTTGTTGCAAACTGTCACCGGTCATTTTTCTGACTACATATGAGTTGGAATAGTATTTAATTTCACCAAATTTGACCAATTAACATCAGACTTGCGTCCAATTAATACTACCACATCTATTAAATAGATTTAGATATGTATTCAATGTAAATAGAAAAGTAAAATTGTCTCACACAGTTTTCGTACTACTACACCCTTTTTTGACCATTAAAAAAAGAAAGAAAGATGTGCTATTTAATACTATACTACTCCCTCCGTCAACCAAAATCGTTCTTTGATTTTGATAGCACGAGTCTTAGTAAATTATAACGAGTGTAAAGTAAGTATATGTAAAAAGATAGGTCATGAGGATAATAAATTAATGAATATATTATTGGATAATGGATGTTAAAAGGCGGCTCATGAGTGATTTTTTTGTAAATAAGTGGATATATTTAGGGTAAAAATATGAAGTTGATGTTTCCAAAAAAGGAAAGTAAATATTTTTTGTGGACGAATCAAAATGGAATTAAATGAACGTATTTGATGGACGGAATGAGTATATATAAAAAAAGATTGTATTTTGAAACTCACGGAAATGGAATTGGGAGGATAATCTTCGTAGTATGATGGGATCAATTGATATTTATTTATTAATGATATCGGACAATGACACAAGGGGTGCTTGGCTAAGCTTATTTTAGAGAGAAGGTTATAAGATGTTTCAAGAGTTTATAAGAGGTAATATCTCAAGAGCTTATAAGTTGTCAAAGTGTTTGGATAATTGATCTTATAAGCTAGATAAAGAATCATGGTTTAGAGAGAAAATCGTAGTTAAAGAGATAAAATTGACGAGACGTGAAGTTGATAGTATATATATAGGAAATAACGAACTATATATAATAAAGTTATTTTGAAAAATTCATATTCGCTCATAAACTTATGAAAAAATAAGTTGAGATTGAACAATTTATTTTTATGGAAGTTTATAAGTTGTTGGAATTTAGTTTTAACGTTTATAAGCTGTTTAGGAGTTTATTTTACCAAACACTTTGCAGCAGCTTATAAACTCCTAAACAGTTTATAAGTTATTTTAAAGAACTTATAAGCTCAGTCAAATACCGTTACAGAAACATGGCTGATTAGCTCAGTCACATGTATTCATAAAACAGAATTGTCGATCTTAATCTATCATTAACAAAACCCTAGTTGATGGCATTTAATGCTCAGTTCCTTGGATTCTTGTTTCAGAATAAAACCCTTATTTTGTGCTAGCTAATTAAAAAATAGCTAATTGTTGTGTTTCAATACTTAAATAGGTGGAAAAGCACATTAAAAGAAAGAGAGAGTTGTTACCCAAGTTAGAGTATATGATTCATCCTTAAAATATGGTGATTATTTTATCCAATAAAAAGGTGGGGCTTTTTAGATAAACTAACATGGATATAGTGGTTGTAAGATTGCTAAAATTGTGTGTGCGTATATATTGATCTAATGGTAGAGTGGTTAATACACGAGGTTAAATGTCACAGGTTTGAATCCACCATACACGGTCTTTAAAATTTATGTGTTTAATTGACAAAAAAACAAAGATTGATAAATTGCACTAAACAATAAGAGGTGATCCTACATTTGATTGTTATCTTCAATACATATAAAGGGATCAAATTGATCCGGATCAGTTTTTTTTTATTAGCCTACGTGATTGACGCTTTTACATTAATATTATACCATTTCGTTTATTAGGCGTTTTCTTCATCTATTTTATAATATACTTTTAGTTGAGTTTATCACTATTCACTTATGTGTATATTATACTCAATCTATTCCCAAAATATGTTCCTTTTTCTTTTTGATACGTTTTTCAAAATATTCTTCATTTATAACCATCAATAATATCATTTATTTAGATAGTTTACCACTCTTACCCTATCATTATTTCTACTTATTACTAGGGGTGGCTAATCGGGTCGGGTCGGGTTTACCGAAAAATCGGCACCGACCCCGATTATGCCTAAAATATAATATCCGACCCGACCGATTCGTAAATCGGTGCCGAATACCCGAGTCGGTGCTGCCGAATCGAATATTCAATTCCGAATACCGATTTAGTTTTTTTTTTAAAAATTTTATATATAAATCTATATATTTATTGTAAGTATTAGTTTATTAGAATTAATACTATTAAATAATAATAAAATATACCCTTAAATACATGATATGCTATTTAATACTATTAATCGTTGTTCCTATCGGAGAAAGTTGTTATATTAGTTGATCTTTCTTTAATTATTCACCAAATTATTACCATAAAAGTGATTTTGAGTTGATGATGCATTGTGTGTCACTTTTACACGCTTCTTTGAAACCATCTTCCGATTTAATTTATAGTAAATCAAAAAGAATCAAATAGATAATAACAAAATTGTCCCACTTTCTCGAAAAACATGATTCACGACAAGGAGTATTCGGTATTAATTTTATCAAGAATTTTATCGTATAATCTTGGTTTGGCATGTTGGATACTAGGTTTCTCATATCTCTAATAGAAGTTTCAGTTTTTTAATGAATAGTCCACATTTGATAAATATACATTAAAATAGATAATGATATTAATTTCAATATATTAATTATATATTTAAATATATAAAATATATCAAATATAAATATTTTAAAAAAATCGGGTATCGGGTATACCGAATACCGATCGGGTATACCCGATACCGACCACCTAAAAGCTATACCGACCCGACCCCTATACCCGATTTTCGGGTGTCGGCACCGATACCGAGAAATTTCGGTCCGGTGTCGGCACCACCACCGATACCCAAATAGTCACCCCTACTTATTACCCCAACAACACCATTTATTTATAAATTTACCATTCATGATTACTGACTAGGGTTGTCTATTAGGGTATAGGCCTATAGGGTATTCGATACCTGACCGAAAATTATCGAGATTGGTGCACCGATTACTCCAAAATCGGGTATACGGGTCGGGGTTGGGTATCAATATTGAGGGATTTTCGGTATCGGTTATACCCGACGGGTAGTCGAGTATTACCCGGTATCCGATTTATTTTTACAATATATACTTTTATATTTATATATATTAAATATAATATTTTAATATATATTGAAATTTAAAAAAAATTAGATTACAGGGGTTATAGGCTTACAGAGCGCCGCAGTTATTCTCCATAAAACTATTCTTATCTTTGTATTATTTAATATTATTCATTATAATAAACTAATACTTACAATAAATATAGATAATAGTTTTTATATAGTCATCAGTTAAGGAATGTCAATTATAGCCATAACATAAAAATGTCAATTATAGTCGATTTATCGCTTATCGGGACTATTATCACCAATAGTACCAATAGGTCCAACCAAATGGTTGGACCCATTGGTACTATTTTGGTGATAATAGTCCCAATAGCCGAAATCGACTATAATTGACATTTTATGTTGCCATTATAATTGACATTCCTTAACTTTGACTATATATATAATTTCCACATAAATATATTGATTTATGTACAAATATAAAAAGTAAAATAAATATACAAAAAACCAAAACAAAAAACATCTAGAAATTTTTTATTATTATTCATTCTAATAAACTAATACTTACAATAAATATATAGATTTATATATATAAATAAATAATAAATAAAAAGCAGAAGCTGCGGTTAGGAAGAATCAAACTTCAGACCTCTACTACGGTGTAGAACTAAGTTTGGCGTTAATTCCAGTAGGCCAACACATATTCTTGAATGTTAAAAAGTAAATTACGTTAATATCGGTTAATTACCCGACTTATAAAATCCGATCGGGGTCAGTTAGCATATTTTATGAAAAATCGAGATCGAGTATCCGATTTTTTCGGGTACGGTACCCGACCCGTACCTAATAGTCACCTCTACTCATAACCTATCACTAATTAATTTAATACTACACTAATGTCGAATCCTTACTTCACTCACAAAATACTAAATAACTTTTATTAAAACCCGCATCGAAGATTCCCATAAATATATTTTAGGGACAAAAGGAGTAATATAATTCTTTTTTTGTGTGTGTAGTAAATGAAAGTAAGAGTACATACAAATGAAAATTTTCAAATTACCATGTTACTCACATAATATATATTTGAAATTATTTTCAATACAATTTGAAGCCTAAACTTGGAGCAAGAAGCCCAAAATTACAAAAATGATGAAAGATGTAATGATGGTATATGTCAAAAATAAATTACACATAGAGCTAATATATAAATAGGGAATTTTCCTTACCCTTGTAAATAATAAGATTTTATTGGACAAGATTCATCTTTAATAATTTAGTCTTAACTAAGTTCATACAAGTTACTATGATATATATATATATATATATATATATATATATATATATATATATATATATATATAGAATGAGGTTCAAATAAGAATAATTTTTAATGTGAACCAAGAACCATGAAAATTCAATATAAACAAAATGAATTCACTATTATAGTTAATGTATCCGCTGGAAAAATTACTGAATCCAAAAATTTGAAATTTTCAACTAGGCTTCGAATCCTATGGGGACGAAAATTTTATTTTTTTGGATTCAGTAACTTTTCAAACGGATTCATTAACTTTCACTCAAAATTTATCATTTTTAGTTCTCACTATAAAAAGATTCCCACGTTAACTCTCTCATAAATATGTTGAGGATACAATTGTTTTTGTATATTTTAGTACTTGAAAAATTGCAGTTGATCCGGATCAAATTGATCCATTTAGCATCACTCTTTTATCTCATTCCAAAACAATCGAATGAAGTTTATTTATCTAATTTCAAAACAATAAAGAAATAAATTGAGAAAAAAGAAACCCCACGTTGAAAAGCCAACTTCTCAGATGAAATTTTGACTGTCCTTTTTCTTCTATCACATTCATCATTCATGTGCTTAATCTTTTTCTAGGAGTCAAATCAGTGAATTGTAGAAATCAATGCCACAAATCTGGCGAAGAAGAAGAGATTTTCACTTCTTTTTGACTCTAAACAGAATCAAGCCAACCTTGGATTCACAAAAGTTGGTCAGGTTAAAATCAGTATAAAATTTTGACATGAAACCTAGAAATTAAATACTATAAAAAACAAAAAACAAGAAACAAATAAAATAATGCGAGTAAAACCATGTAAGAAAAGCATCCCCATAATTGTATATTATAAGATTGATTGAATCTTGATTCTTCACTCTCTGTCACTATTTATCTGCCACTTCAAAACTCAATATTTATTTCCTTATGTTTTTCATCAATGCTGCCAAGAAAAGCTTCTGGCAGCATCTATGACTATTGACTCATTTCACATTTAGTCACTAGCCCTCTCTCTCTCTGCATCAATCCGATTGGGACACACACTTCTCATTCGCGGTGTTTTCCGACCAAAAAATCAATAAAAATCCAATCTTTTTTTTTCTGGGCCTGAGACGATGCAGGACCAAATCGGCATCCCGGCTTGCTTCTCATCGGGAGAGAAGACGAGCGACGATACTGCAACGATTACAAGATCAGGGCAGAATGTTTTCATGTCGGTTTATCGCACCAAATTAGCGGATCAATGCCGCTTGATCACAGTCACATGGTGCAAGAATCTACTCCTCCACGGCCTCTCCATCTCCGTCGAAGGCGGAGACGGAGACAGAGACAGCCAATCCACCTGCAAAATCGAGCTCAAGCCATGGTATTTCTGGCGGAAGCAGGGCTCCAAACGCTTCGCCGTCGACGGCAAAGCCGTCGACGTCTTCTGGGATCTCAAGGTCGCGAGATTCAACGGCGAAACGGAGCCAAGTTCTGATTATTACGTCGCCGTTGTCTGCGACGGCGAAGTCGTGCTGCTGCTTGGAAATTTGAAGAAGGAGGCGTTTAGGAAGACGGGATGCAGGCCTTCTTTGATTGATCCCATTTTGATTTCGAGGAAAGAACACATTTTTGGGAAGAGGAAATTCATCACAAGGCTTAAATTTCACGATAAGGGCAGTTTACACGAGATTTCCATCGAGTGTAAAAACAGAGGTGGTAGCGGCGGAGGAAGCAATTCCGGCGGCGTGGAGCCGGAGATGGAGATTCGAATTGATGGGCATTTGGTGATACATGTGAAGCATCTGCAGTGGAAGTTTAGAGGGAATGAATCGATCCATCTCAATAAGGCAAGAATTGAGGTGTATTGGGATGTTCATGATTGGTTGTTTAGTCCTGGCTTAAGGCATGCTCTGTTTATATTTAAGCCTACTTTGTTGTCTGCGTCTTCCTCCACGTTTTCGAAGTCGTCGTCGTCATCTCCGCTGTCGTCTGCGACGGGGAGCTCGGGGTCGGTAGAAGGGCTGACGGCGAGTGGGTCGCCGGATTTTTGCCTCTTCCTCTATGCGTGGAAAGTGGAGTGAGCATTGGCCTAGTGCTTTTTCAGCATCATTTGGGCCAAGAATTGTCTGATAATGATGTTATGGGCCTAATTGTTAGGAACAAGATTGCACTGAGTTAGGAGAGAGGGAGAGAGAGAAAGGAACAAAGCACATGGGGAGAGAAGGGCCCCTCCCTCTATTGAGGTTGGAAGTTAGTTTTACAGCTGGTTTCTTGAAAATTAGTGGCATGATTGAAGAAGACAGATTGGATAACATACACTCCCAATAATCTCCCATCTAGTGGCATCCTGTGTTTGGAATTTTTATTTTTATTTATTTATGAAAGTATTCCGAAGCTTGCTTTTTGATCTGGTCTTGAAAAGTGAGCAGAAAAGTATAATGTAATTTTTAATTTTTACGAAATGCATATATTGAGAAAGGTCGCAGTTATTGTATATTGTACCTGTGCCTGTGGTTGGCAACAGCAATGAGCTATGTGTAACTTGTTTTTGAATCAAACCGTGATGATGAATAGCATTAAAGTCGGGAATCAAACGACACGATTATTTAGTTGAAATATGTTGTTTTAACGTATTAATTCTTGAAGTTATCTAAAGATTTGCACTGATTTGGACAGATGAGAGAGAGCAGTGATTCAAGTCCAGTTAAGGTGAAGTTATCTGAAAGAAGTGACAGCTGTTATAACATTACATGCAGACACCTCATTTCTTAGATTATTGTCTGATGCAAAAATAATATAAAAAATATTCAGGAAAGCATAGAAAACTCCAAATAGGTATGGAGTGTCCAATTATAGAGCCTCAATGGAGTTATAGCGCCGTTTCTCACAGATCAGAATGATGTGTCACAAGACAATATCCACATTCTTGGGACTACTTTGAACCGAAGCCAAATAATTTAGCAAAAAAGCTTCTGTTCTTTCCACGATTGGCCTCGTTTGCTTTTGCTGGTTCGTTGATGGGATTCTGCACAGGAGATGGCGTCGGTTTGCCTGAAACGAATAAACTAAAATCAGCCAACTTTCTTGATCCAAAATGAATCATTAACTGTCTTAGTAGAAAAGTGAAGTATAAACAAAAGTAGTTACAAACTATGACTTCATTCACCTGAAACAGGTGAGACCTTCTTCATTCCTGTGTCGTTTCTTACATCTCGTTTCTTATCATCATTTACTTTGTTAGGGGAGATCTTCTCTGAGGTTGTTCTACGCTCCGTTGGTGCTTCCTTTTCCCAATTAACTGTAAAAAACAAGACCTCAGTTGTGGAAATTCTTATCTTATCTGCAAGAATCACTACCATTCCAGTCTAAGTACGACGTTGTACTCACTTTCACTCGGAGGTTTCCCATAAGTTTGACACAGAACTTTATAGAAATCGGCTTCTTTGTGATCTTGCATCACTGCAACAAAAAGTGATAACATTAGACATTTTTTGAATTGATCAAGTGAAAATTAGGAATTTAGGAGATGAAATACTTACACTGATCAAAGAGTAAATTCCTGTAGTTAGGGGCAGAGGCAACTGATAGCAGCTGAACTGCCTCTGCATCTCTAGTCATAGACAATTGGGGAGAAGGGCTCAAGTTTTGTGTGTCCAACAAAATACCTGCCATCTGATGTACAAATTAATATCAATTTCTTGGAAAATAATCCTATTGACAGAGACTATAAAATATTGGAAAATTTGCAAGATTTTTCTACCAGAAGCTTCTTCAAGATTGGTGTCTGAAGGAGGTCGTATGCATCCTCACAGTAGTTATCAGTAAGAACAGTACACCCCGATCCCACCTTGAGACAGAAAAGTATATGCAGTAAAAAATTAATTTTGCTCATACTTTTTCACAGAAGCTCAAAGATAAGACCTGAATTCTCTTACATAAACTAACCTCTCCACTTGTTTTAAGGATGTCTTCTCCAACTACGAGTATGCTTAACTGCATCCCCATCATCAACATCTCCAAGTCGACCTGATCACATAGAAAATTTGTGATCATCAAATTCACCTTGGAAATGGATCAAGATTGAACTGTCTTGATGCAAATGTAGAACTAAAAGAGGCATTGAGAAACTAAAAAAAAATCACAAAATTCTGGCCAGAAGCAAGAAGTTGCACCTCATTTGAAAAGAGCAGAGAAGAAGCATCAAGTCCAACATGGTGGAATAGCCAAGCTGCTTGACGCTGCTTCCACATTTTCCCTCTCCTTATATTCATAACAGGCACAACAAACTCGACAAAATTCTCATTCCGCGCTCCCTCCTTTTTAGTGCGATTTTTGTTTTCCAATAGCCACGCGTAGCATGTTGCTGCAACCATTGAACTTGTACCTAGAGATCAATGAGAATGAGTAGCAACCATTTTAGCACAATCACCAAATATTCAAGAAGATAGCAACAAGGATTTTATAAAAACTCAACTGTTTGAGGGTCCAGAAAGCACAATCTTGGCCTTGCCATTTATTTCTCCATTCATAAGCATCTCAATTTTGACTCTTTGCTCTTTCAAGAAACTATTGAAATCTTGATCTTTCAAGGCGCCGTTCGGATCTTGATCCTTTGAAATTCCCTTCTTCAGCTGCCCATCGTCCGGAGTGTCCTTCTGAAAGATCCTATCGTTTCTGCACGTGGACGATGATACGGATCTCCGGTGGGCTGACTCTACCAAGTTCCGGGGCGGCGAGAGGAGGCCGGTGTCGGGCACAGAACACGTGCTGGACGACAACGACCTCCGGTGGGCGGACTCGACTAGGTTTTTCGGCGGGGAGAGGAGTTGTTGATTGTCCGAGAGTGTGTTGGTGTTTGGAGGGAGATTTTTGAAAGTTCGTTTAGGGATGGAATTAGCGGGAGTGTTAGTTGGGATTGGGATTGGGTGCGACAGCGGTGACCTGGGGTCGGTTTGGAACCGGGTTCTGCGGTGGAATGATTGGCGGGGAGGGAGGGGTGGGGCCCCCAGGTTGCTGGTGGGGCTAGGTGGTGTGGGGTCGGGTGAGATGGTGGGGTCGGGGTTGTTCAAGTTGTTGGAAATCCATTTTGGATTTCGGATGCAGGGGATGATGGCTCCGAATCTGGTTGCGGAGGATCCAAATTGGATTCGGATCTGTTACGGGTATGGTTTGCTGCTGTTCTTGATAGGATTTCCCCACTGATTCCTTGTACTGCCCTATGCCTGTCAATTACAAATTCAAAAAACATTAATTAATCTTAATCTTGAATTTTGAATTGTAAGATAGTCTCTCACAAGTTTTTATGATTCAAATATTTCTAGTATACTTCTTGCATGATGGGCGATGAATGTAGTTTTAGAAACTTGTGATATGGACGAACACTTGAGGTGATGGCTAGTAAGTAAAAATGAAATTAGATAGGAATTAAATGGACTTTGGAATGAAATGATGGTAGGAATAGAATAGAATGAAATATGTTATTTATATGGTATTATGTACAAGGAATGAAATAAATAATGAAATAACCATTATTTTTATAAGTTATGTTATCATTATATTAATTAATTAATTAATTATTATTTTAATAAACTGTTTATTGGTATTATTTTTATGTTAATATTTTTATTAATATTATCAATTAATTAATAATTTTTATTGTTATTATTATTATTTGTTATACCGATAATAATTTTAATGTAACTATTTATTATATTATTTATTATTTATTATGTTAATATTATTAATAACTATAATTTTATCACTTATTAATTAATAAATGATATTTATTATTATTATTATTATTATTATTATTATTATTTAATATTAATAATAATATTATTATTTTAATGTAACTATTATTATATTAATATTATTATTAACTATAATTTTTATCGTTATTATTATATTATAATGATTTATTATTAATAATTACTATTTATTTATTATCATAAATATTACTATTATTATTATTATTATTATTATTATTATTAATTTTATAAGATAAAAAATAAATATGAATAATTTTGTTAGAAAAAATAATAAATTTGGCTAATCTCGTATTCATGGGAATAAAAAATACCATGAAATAGGGGAAAAATACTATTACTAATCTCATGTTCATGGGAGTAAGCATTCATTGATGATTTCAATCGTAAAAATTTTATCAGTCATAGGATTAGACATGGAGGTAGGAATCACTATTACATTCATGCATACCAACTGACACCTGATAGTTATCAATTCAATACAGTAAGTAAATTTTGTTCAGATTATTATGATATTAGATAATGGATAATACATATTAATAAGTAATTTACAACATTAATCCTATTATGATAAATAATTACATGTTTTTTTATAAAAAATATAAGGTAAGATTTTTATCTTGTAATTATTGATATATAATTTCTATAAAAAATTAATTAATATATTAGATATAATAGTTGTTATGTATTTAGAATATTACTTCAGAACAATTGAAAAACGCTTTTCAGATATTCAAACGTGATTATTTTTTAATATATGAAGATTTGTATACTCTAGTCAATGATATATTAGATACAATACTAAAGTATGTAAAAATTACAAATCCTTATACCTGTAGTATATGATATAGAAAATATATGAATATTTGATAAAAGTATTATTTTCTTACAATGTAACGAACATGGAAAAATCCAATAAATATAAATTTACAGCCTATTAAAAGTATCAATAACCTGAATACATGTATCTTTTTTATTATTATTACAACCGTTTAAAAAAATTATACAGTAATGATTAGAACCTTAACAATTTAAATACCAATAACAACTAAAAATCACAAATTAAGCATATATAGATTCAGAAAACTTAGTGAAATAAAAGATATAGAAACCTATTTTAATACAATACCATCAAGATAATTGTTCTAGTTTAAAAAACATACATTGTAATATAAGGACTCGTTTGGTAGATATGTTTAGATATGTCAAGATAGATAAAAGTAAGATATGTATCGTAGATAATGTGAGATTGGTATCGTATCTTATTGTTTGGTAGATAAGATATAAAAATATAGATAACAAACTTGTTTGTTTGGTACATTAGTTAAAATATAGATTAAGAATGAAATGACAAATGTAACCTTGTGACAAATGCAAAATAACAATTAACCCTAACGCCTATCCACGAATCAACCCTCCTCCGATCCCCAAATGCAAAATAACAATTCATCCGCAAATGCGGGAAACCCTAACGACAATCTTCTCCCAATTTTCAATACCCAAAATCCTTCTCCACGGCGCAATTGCCTTCCTCATACTCGTCCTCGTCGTCAATTTTAACTTAACAAATTTATAATAACTATGCTTCTCCGAAACCACCCATTTCGCCTTCTGCGTGTTGCCGCCGATATGAACCATCTATTGGGTTAATAATCACCACCAAAAACCACCACCACCAAGAATCTCCTCCTCCTTGGAGATTTTCACCGACGATTTCCGGTATTTGACGCTGAAATCGAGGCACGGCCTGTAGCCCTCGCCGTCGGGCTGCCGCCAGAACTCCCTCTCTGCGGCGGAGATGTTCGGATTTTCGGGAACGCCATGCGCTGCCAACGGCACCATCGCGCTGCGTGATAATGTGGGCGGTGGCTGTGAGTAATCTTTCAAGACTGAGGAGAGAGAGGCAAAGAGAAGGAGAGAGACCGGCGATGAAGGTGAGAGGAGGGAGCAGGGGATGGGACTGTGAGATATGGTGTAGAATGAGAGACTGCAGATTCCGAGTAATGCATTGAATCTGTTCGTTGGAGAGTAGATTTGAAAATGACAGGGGTACAATAGTAAAATCAGTACTATATCTGAGGGATAGGTTGGAGCAAGATTTGTAAACTCGGCTCTTCCAAGAGATTGCTAAGCTAAAGGGAAACAGTGTTTTTACCCGGGCCGCAGCTGAAAATCACGGGCTCTCAGGATTAGCCATGATACTAGACTAGGCTACCAAACGGAGAGATAAGCCAAGATGCCTTAGCAATCTTGGGCTAATCTTCCCTACCAAACGTGGCCTAAAATTGCAACCTCCAATTACCAAAAACAAAAAAATGGTTGTAGCAAGTTGTTATATATATAACAAATATTAAAAGGAGTTTACAATGTTAATGTGTAAGATTTTGTAATGAACGATTTTAACCTTCTGTTTTACCATGAATTTATTTACTAATTTTTCAACTTTTTTTTTGGTCAATTAATACAGAAATTTTAAAGTCTGCATCACGGTGGACTCGAACCCGAGACATTTGGCATCGGGCATTAACCACTCTACCACTAGGCCAACACACACACACAATTTTTCAACTTTTATGTATAAGAAGATGTTCAGTAATCAAAAGATGTAATATTTGTAATTCTATTAGATGAACAGATGAATTTTACCATGTGATCATGTGTTAGAAAGTTAAAAACATAACTTAAAGTGTCTTAATACGTTCAATTATATAAACTTATTATAAAAGTCTCAAATTCAAATTTAACTGATTACCTTCTAGCAGATCTAGAAAATGGGTCTCTTCTATCGACAGATGAAGTCGAAAGCCTGTTCTGCGACGAGGCAAACCTCGGGAGGAGACGAGTCGTGAAGGCGAATCGCCTCCTCTCGAGGGGACAATGCCACCATCCTCTTGGCCTCCTCCAACCACTCTTGAGTCTGCCTGCTGCTCACAGTCCTTGTGCTCGAGTCAAAAGCATCGTATAGGCGGTCGCGCACGGCTTGCCCCTCGCCTCCGGTGAGGTTGTAACCTTTCTTCTCATCGCTATCGTTCATCGTTCCAAAAAACATGTCGTTCATGAGATCGGTTATATCGGGCATTTGATTCGTAGCATACTTCGTTTCTACCAATTTTCTTTGTAGGCTTATGGACGATCGGCCTTCGTTCGGCGGGCGGCGGTCGAACCTCCTGTTTGTGGCTTCCATTTTCATCATGGCGGCGGTGGGAGAGATGGGCTGAAATTTCAATGAAAATTGGTATAACTTGTGTAGTTGTTGAAAGTTGATGAAGATGAGTATATATTGATACAAATGCCGGCCTTGAGATTTGTCCTTTAATGTGTGTAACTGTGTGTACTGGGCCCCATGGAGGTTTAGGCTGCATTCTTTAGTAAATAGGATATTTTTTAATGAGGACTACTCGGTCCATTTTGTTGAGTTTCTTGTGCTAAGTAAATAGTTAGGTTACCATCTCATTTAAATAAATAATAAATTAGTTTCTAGATAATATGTGATGGACCCCATAATATAAAATTTAACTTTTCCGGTGTCTTTCATTGGTATGTTTTTCTTTCAACTATTGAAGCAGGGAAATTCACAAAATAATTAATAATCCGTCTCTCATTAGTTACACTACCAACATACAGATAACGACCACAAATTAATTGCTAAATTCATCAACTTGACTAGGGCTGGTAATTTTCGACACAACACGAGAACACGATATGAACACGTACGAAATTAACGGGTTAGTGTTCAGCCTTATCGTGTTCGTGTCCTTATTGTGCTGACACGACAAGGACACGATAATTTCGTGTCGTGTTTGTGTCGGATCCGTGTCGTGTTCGTGTAACAAGATAACTTTCATGTTGCATTTGTGTTCGTGCCGGATCGTGTCGTTTTCGTATAATTCGATAATATTTATATTTAATATTAACTTAATTATATTTTATATATTTTTATTTATTTTATTAATTTATTATCTAATTTTGATTTGAATTTATCATTTCGTATCGTGTAGTGTCAACACGAAAAAATCGTATCATATTCGTGCTCGTGTCGTGTCGTGTCCGTGTCAGTACATTGTCGGACATATCCTTAAAGGGTCATGTTCGTGTTTGGCCTTATCGTGTTATCATCGTGTCAACACGATAACGACCTGACACACACGAATTGTCAGCCCTAAACTTGACCTTATTTAAGTTTTTTATACATGTTTTATAATGTTACTTTGTTTGAGAATCTAGGTCATTTTAGGAAGAAAAAAAACACACCACATCATTTTTTCTTCTTGTTAATTTTTATTGAACATGTTTATTTTATTACAAATCAAAAGGTAATATTATTATTGCACCGATTTATAAAAACTTTCTACAGTCAAAATCATGTTAAAGTTGGCAATTTTTTGACAATTATCCCTAAAATATATTGGTCGTTGTGTATAACTTCGGATTTTTGACAAATAAAATATATCTAAATACAAATAATAAATGACAACTAGGATAACAATTATTTGGGCTTCGCTTTTTACGAAGATTCATATTCAAGATAGTAGGGGTGGCTAATCGGGTCGGGTCGGTACCTACCGAAAAATCGGCACCGACCCGATTATGCCTAAAATATGCTACCCGATCCCGACCCGATTTTGTAATTGGTGCACCGAATACCAGTCGGTACCGAATCGGTATTCGGTGCCAATACCGACTTAGTTTTTTTTTTTTTTAATTTAAAAAATCGTGATCCATCTTAAATCTAAGCGTGATCCATCTTAAATCGTGATGCAACTACGCAAGGAACACATTCTTTTCAATTTTTAGAGTATAAGGAAATAAAAATCACCGTGATCCATCTTAAATCTCCTAGGCGCCGTTGGCTTCGATTTATTACACATTTTGCATTCCTAATTATAGGAAAAATCCAACACATTACGTCTTCTATCCCCATATCATTTATCACTGTCATGTATTCCGAAACTCCAACACATTAATTTGATAATATATAGGAAAAATCCAACAATGCTGAAAGTAAACTACCCAACACCTAAGCCGGACATAACTTTTAATAGAGAGCTCATATGCTTATAAACTCTTAAGGGTGTCAAGTTTTTAGAAGCTAGCTTATAAATTGTATTATTGGCCGAGATTCTGCTACCTTCTGTGGCTTAGTTACTTTTCTTAGGACAAAAGCAATCAGTGTTTTGTTCCAAGTAAACACAATATCTTCCTAACTTAGATGTTAATTATGTATGTTTTAAAATTGAATTGTTCCAATTGAATTGTTCCAAGTAATCAGTGCCTTGTTCCAAGTAAAAAAAAAAATAAAAAATCGGGTATCGGGTATACCCGATCCCGATCGGGTATACCCGATACCCGACCTCACCGAAAAGCCATACCCGACCCCGACCCCTACACCCGATTTTCGGGTAATCGGGTACCCGATACCCGAGAAATTTCGGGTCGGGTATCGGATACCCGACTATCCGATACCCAAATAGTCACCCCTACAAGATAGTTGGAGTGGGATGTAGACCCATTCCTGAAAACACGATTGCAGAGCCCAAGTTGATTTTTTAATATTGTAATTTTAGTTAATTTCAGTAACCGATTAATTGACCCGACTAACCGAGTCGGTTAATAAAATAACCGAATAACCGATCGAGTTCGGTTACGGTTAGTAAATTTTGAGATTTTCTGCTTGATTAACCGAATAGAACCAATTAACATCCTTTTATATATATATATATATATATATATATATATATATATATATATATAGGGGTTGGTTATGGTGAGAAAGCTTTATTAATGTATTTAAAATAAGAATAGTAGCACATCTTTCATATTGTGTAGACAATCGAATTACTATATTGCATATGTTAGTTTACCACATATTTCATCCATTTGTAGACATATGCTAAATATATTAGTTTAAGACATCTTTCATTCATAAGATAAGACAAGAAGAGTTATAGTGTTGCACAATAATCCGTGTAGCACAAAAACACAAAAGCAGTAGCATCTTAGAAAATTAAATCTCAACCATTGATATAGCAAATCAAAGGCCCGGATTCATTCCTATTTCCTACCAAATTATCCATTCCTACCGATCCATCTCCTATATATATATATATATATATTTCGCTAATCAGATGTAATCATCTATTAATCAACTGTACCCGATAACCGAAATTATTTTAAATATTCAATCGATACTCGAACCAAAAAAAA